>ML781886.1:46308-72019 GCA_009831015.1 Picea engelmannii | reverse complement strand
CACACTTGCAAAGAGTATAACACATACCCAATAGGATTTACTCAGTTATATTTTTTGTAAAAATCCTTCCACCATAACTGTTGAAATTCCTTCTTTTAGACCATTTTTGTAGACTGATAGAGCCCCTAATGGGCTTGCCCTTTTCCATGATGATGCCTTTGTACTTCTGCTATGGGATCACCTGCAGTTTTACTTAATACAATATCTACCAGTTTTTGTTTAAAAAAAAAATTGCATGGCAATTGACTTGTGTGGGATATTAAACTAAAGAAAACACCATCTAGTGACAATTTGATGTTCAATATATCATTTTTGTTTTACTCATTGAAAAAAAAGAATTACTACAAGTTCAAATATAAGTGAACATGATATTTCCTACTTTTATTAGGTATCCTTTGAAGGAATTGTATATAACCTTTGAGGAACATTGTAATGCAACATAACCTTAATGAATATTGTGATGTCACATGACTCTTGAATAATTTAGCATTGCAACATTATCAAGTGTTGTAATGCATTATTGTGTATTTTTACTACATAACAATTGTAGGAATGGTACATAACCTGTAGGGAACATCACAATGTAGCATAACCATTGAGGAATGTCACAATGTGAGAAAACTCTTGATGAACGCCGCAATGTAGCATAACCCTTGAGGAATGTCGCAACGTGAGAAAACTCTTGATGAATGTTAGAATGCAACATAAGTCAACCGATATGAACATCACATTGAAACATAACCCTTGAGGAATCCCACAATGTAACCTAACCCTTGATGAATGTCACAATGTGACCTAACCATTAAGGAACATAGAAATTTGACATAATTCAACCAAGGTGAGCATCTCAATGTGGTATACCGATTCAGGAACATTGCAATACAAAATAACCCTTGAGGAACATCGCAATGCAACATAACCCTTGATGAACATATAAATGTGACATGACCATTGAGGAACATAACAATTCAAGATAGGTCAACCACCCAAAGTCAACCATGGGCAATGATAGTGGAACATCCCAGTGTGGTGTTTTGGAATCATTATGTCAAAATCATGTCACATTGTGACATAATGTCACAATGTGACATTTTATGAAACCAACCTTTTAATGTCTCATTGTGACATAATTTTGAATTTAACATTTTAATGTCACAATATGACATAATTTTGAATCCAACCTATGAACCAAAGTCAACCATGTTCAACCATAATAAACATGCTCAACCATGGTCAACCATAGTCAATCATGCTCAATCGTGGTCAAACCAACATAAGTCAACCAAGATGAATGTGGCAATGATACATAACCATTGAGAAACATCACAATCCGACATAACCATTCACAATGTGACATAATCATTAAGGAACATAACAATTTGACATAATTCAACCAAGATGATTGTCACAATGTGGCATAATGATTTAAGAATGTTGTAATATGACTTAACCCTTGAGAATGTTGCGATGCAACATAACCATTAAGGAATGTAGCATTTTGACATAAGTAAACCAAGATGAACATTGCAATGTGACAACAATTCAAGAATGTTTCAATGTAACACAACCCCTTGAGGAAGGTTTCAATGCAACAATCATTGAGGAATGTTGCAATGCCACATAACCCTTGATGAGCATTTCAATGTAACATAACCATTGAGGAATGTAGTAATTCTGCATGAATCAACCAAGATGAATGTCGCAATGTGACATAATGATTCAAAAATGTTACAATACAACATTGCCCTTGTGGAACATCATACTACAATGTTCTTGAATCATGATGTCAAAATTATGTCACATTGCGACATAATGTGACAATTTGTTGAAGCCAACCTCTTCATGTTGCAATGTGACATGAATTCAACCTCTTACTGTCACATTTGATATAATTTTGATATCAACCTCTTAAGCAAAGTCAACCATGCTCAACTGTAGTCAACCATAGTCAACATGGTCAACGATAGTCAAATTGATAGAAGGAAACCAAAATGAATATTGTAATCAATTGTAACCATTGAGGAATATCACAATCCAAAATTACCCTTGAGGAACATTGCAATTTGACATAATCATKAAGGAAAATAACARTTCGACATRAGTCAACAAACCAAASTCAACCAAAGTCAACCATGGTCAACCTTAGTGGAGCACTRTAGTGTGATGTTCTTAAATACTTATGTCAAAATTATGTAACATTGAAACATAATGTCTCAATATGACATTATTGAAGCCAACCTCCAAATGTCACAATGTGACATAATTTTTAATTCAACCTCTTAATGGCATAATGTAACATAATGTAGACATTCATTAACCAAGATGAACATCACAATGTGACATAACAATTCAAGAACATCATAATGCAACACAACCCCTTAAGGAATGTTGCACTGCAACAATCCTCGAGGAAAGTCATAATGTTGCATAACCCTAAATGAACATGTCAATGCAACATAACAATTAAGGAAGGTATCAATTCGAAAATAGTCAAATAGGATGAACGTTGCAATGTGACATAAGAATTCGAAAACATCACAATGTGAAATTACCCTTGTGGAACATCGTAATGAAATGTTCTTGAATTGTTACGTCAAAATTATGTCACGTTGTGACATAATGTCACAATGTGGCATTTTATTGAAGCCAACCTATTAATGTCGTAATGTGACATAATTTTGAATTCAACCTCTTAACTAAATTCAACCATGTTAAACTATAGTCAACCATAGTAAACTATAGTCAACCATGTTCAAACATAGTCAACATGGTCAACCATATTCAAATCGACAAGCAACAACCAAGATGAATGTCGCAATGAGACATAACCATTGAGGAACATTACAATCTAACATTACCCTCGAGGAACATCGCCATGTGACATTACCCTTGATGGATGTATAAATGTAACATAACCATTAAGGAACACAAAAATTAGATATAATTCAACCATGGTCAATCATAGTCAAACACTCTCAACCATTGATAACCATGGTCTACCATTGTCAAACATGGTCAACCATATTCATCCATTGTTAAACATGCTAAATCATAATCAAACAAAGTCATCCACAGTCAAACATGGTCATCCATAGTCAAACATGGTCAATCATTATCAAACAAGGTCAACCATCATCAACCTTGGTTAACCATAGTCAACAATGGAAAACCATGGTCAAACATGGGCATCCATAATTACATATGGTCAAGCATTGTCATACCACAGTTAAACATTGTCAACCATGGTTAATAATGGGAAAACATGTTCAACCATAATCAACCATTGCCAACCAAATTCAACCATAATAAACCATGGTCAAACAAAGTCAACCATAGTCAAATGTCCAGCCATAGTAAACCATAATCAAACATAGTTAATCATAATCAACATGGTCAAACCATAGTCAACCATGGTCAACCATAGTCAACCCTATCTAAACGTGATCAAGTATGGTCAAACACTATCAGCTATTGTCAAACATAGTGTTATATTACTAATATCTAAAGATACAATCACACACAATTTATCCAAGAATAATATATAAAAAAATCCACACTTTAGTAATATCAAACCCTTAAGACAAGGAAACACCTTACAATTGATCCTTTTATGGAAGAAATCCACTCATGTTCACTTGCCTCTTCGAGGGGTAACCTCCTAATGAGCTAAGCTCCAATTACAATAATATTCACCATGCTTCATTAGATTGTTTACACTTCTTTATATAATACCACCTACCTCCTAAGAACATTCTATAGGGGGGATAATATGGGGTACCTAGGGAGGTACCCAATGGAAATAATAATATATATATGACTAGGTATTTCTATTAATGGAGGCCATTTTTAATAAATAAGGCCTATGTAATAGTGTGAAAGCAATACATGTGAGAAGACTTACTAGAAGGTTCCTTCTCTATAATGTTCTTAAGGGGTAGGTAGTATTATATAAATAAGTGTAAACAATGTAATGAATCATGGTGAAGATTATTGTAATTGGATATTATCTCATTAGGAGGTTTCCCCCTCGAAGAGGAAAGTGAGTGGATTCCTTCCATAAAAGGATCAATTGTAAGGTGTTGCCATACCTGAAGGGTTTTATATTAATAAAGTGTGAAGGATTTCTATCTTATTAGTGGTTATTTTGTATGCGATTATATTTTTAGATCTGAGGTATGTAATAAGTGGTATCAGAGCTCTTTCTTGGGCATGAAGTGGGATAATTTCTATATTATCATTTGTATCTTGTGTATGATTTTATATTAATATCTCAGGTGTATAACACATAGTAAACCATAGTAAAAAATAATCAACCAATGCCAACCATATTCAAACATCATAATCAAAAAATAGTCAACCATGGTTAAACAAATTCAACCATGGTCAATCATCATAATCCATGGTCACCATATTCACCCAAAGTCGATGATAGGAAAACATAAACATAGTCGACCATAGTCAACCATAGTCTACCATGGTCAAATAAAGTCAAACATAGGCACCACTAGAAAAATATGTTTATGATATTCTTTAGAATGTAAGTGATGGTGGATCGCCAAACTCATTACCTATCCAATTTGGTGACGGATTCAAGAGAAACAATCAAAAGGGTTCAAATAGTATGGAAAGAGGAATAGTTATGTTGTTATAAACATGCTCTAACCACATGGATGTATTTCAATATACAAAAAATTAAAGGCGAGACCTTCTATTGTATTTCAATATACAAAAAATTAAAGGCGAGACCTTCCATAGATGCTCCTCACAACAAGTAAAAATCAACCAAATAATAAGGTGCAACCATGAATAATTAAAGGACACACACATATAAAACCATAAATGGAGTAGACAAAAATAGGAAGCCTTATTTATATAACAAAAAAAGCAACACATCCTTCTTCAAGTGTGATTTCAACGAAAGATCAAGAGGGCCTAAATGCACCACAATTAACCTTTAGCCCTAGCTAGGGCGGCCCTAAAAAATAGAGTGAACAAACCTAAATGATATATGACAGTAGCAGATATATTTCAATAAGCATAATGATTACAACAAGATGAAGGGAAGGTTTCACCTCAACCCTAGTATCTTCTTATTGGAACAAACTTGTCATTCTTCAAATATTATACCAACAGATTTGTACAAGTAATTTCCAACCATCAAATCAACCTAGAAAAAATAAAGAAAGATGAAGAGCCTCACATTGAAATGTCTTTTAATTTATTCCTCCCAAAATATCTTCAACTAATATTGAAGGGGAACTCCCACTCTTCTAGCCATGCCTCTAGCAGATGAATCTTTTATCTATTTAGACCTTCTTCCATCCCAAATTAGGGATTCATCCATACAGGGTTTAAAAAGGTGAAAACAATATTTTAATCCATAGAAATTGTTTTCTAACCTAGGTTACACTTCCCTATGGATTTCTTTAGGTGATACAGGTCCTTTTGAACCCTCATGCTCCCCTTAAAGATATCTCCAAACCCTTGTGCTCCTCTTCTAGAGTGAAAATGATGTTCCACTTAGTCTTATTTTAACTTATAGGTCAAAACATTGACTTGTGACCTATTTTACCTTTTCATAGGTCAATTCACCACTTTTCATGTTTCAAATCATTTATAACATGCACTAATTCTTTCGTTTATGGAATTGGACCATGTCAACCATGACATAAGGCACTTCCTCATGAAAAGGACTATCCTCTAAATATGTAGAACATACCTTGAACCAAGTTTCTTTTCCCAAATGTATCAAGGGTAGAACATGCCTCCAAATATGTGGAATGTGCCTCCAATAATATAATACCCCATAAAGTCACTTTAATATGTTTTAAATGGGTTCTTTCATAAAACGTTCCTCCTACAAGTGTATATTCATGATCAAGAAACTAACATGCTCCCTTAAAGTGGAACACTAAATCTCATCAAGTGATCTCCTTTGAACGAACAAGTGCTTCCATTGTCTGGTGGCCTCATCCAAGCTAGAATAATTGGGAAAGTATTGTGTTTGTCAAGTGTTTGAAAAAATGCCTCAAGGAGAGGATTATTGAAGCTGACAATTGTTGGAATGATGGCTTAGATTCCAAAACTGGATTCCTGATAGAGTATAAAAAGGCACAATTTATATAATTCATGGTTTGTAGAGTTCAATTCCATAGAAAATTGGGTAAATCTGTGGAATACAAAGTTAGCTATATGAAAAAAGGAAATAAAATGTAGTTTGCAGGTGATTTGTTTGATAAAACTTCCATGAGGAAGAAGGTTATAGAGTCTGCAATTGAGAAATTAATGGTTTTGAATTGTCCAATAGTGTTTTCGACCGAGTTATATGTTTTTCAAGAGGCATTGTTGAAGAAAATTGTAATTACAAAGTTTGGCTTTGCAAAAAAATTAGAGAAAAATTGTAGAATTGGCGAAAACTTCCAAATTTGGATGAGGTGCAAAAAGTTGGTCATGCCAAAATATGACGTGAAGGAGCCACATGGAGTTTGAGGCATAGGTTCTTGGCATGGAAGAGCTAAGTTAGAGGAACCGTGGAGGCTAGTAGGGTGCCATGGCAACATCAAAGGCTAACATGTGGACCCTAATGCTGCATCAATGTACACATGTCATGCCGGAACACAAAGATGACATGTAAACAAATATGCCACATCATCCATGCAACTCCAACATGAGGTTTCCTAATACAAAAAAATAAGTTTCCCAACACAATATATTGAGTTGAAACATTGTTATAGAAAGCTACATAACGTTGAGGAATTTGTTATAGCAACAAATTGTGAACATGGCTAGCAAGAAAGAACTATTAATGAGGGGGATTTTCTCACCATAAATTTTCTTTTGTTGATATAAGTAGACTTGTATGTTTATTAAAAAACAAAATATAAATATTTCTCATGTTGTGAATTGCTATTTGGTGGGAAAATCACAACTAATGATGCATTGTGTGATTAGTAGACATGCCATGAATTGGATTTGTTATGTTGTGTAGAATTCATGCCATGGATAAGAATTGAAAGGGAAAATTACTTTACTTTTCTCTTCCTATTCTATTTATATTTTTTTTATTTTTTAGGGCATGGGATAAAATAGTTGGAATGCATATGCAGTAGTGGGCATGTTGAGAAATAATGTATGGTGCATTTTTTTTCATTTTTTTTTTCAAGTTACAAAGCTTGAGGAAAGCCCTCGAGTACTTTCCCTCATTTTGAGGATGGTACCCAGGGTAATCCATAGAATCTTCAGGGAAAAAGGATGGTCAAAAATAGGGATCGAATCCATTACAACAATATACTTGTTATGAGCTCAACATGTCACTTGTGGGAATTGAACTTGAGTGGGGAAGATAACAATCACTTCTCCCAATCACTTGAGCTAAACCCAATTGACAATGCATGGTGCATATATGATAATAGTGCATATAGATATTGGTTAACATCAATATGTTTCTTACATATTCCTTGAGTATGGCATGATGATTAAATATGATTGATGTAATTATGTAACTAGAAATGGTGATAGAATGGTTGAAGATGTTGATGATATTGTTTCATGTGACATATAGCCTTATGAAAAAGGACAAGGATAAAAAAATGTCAATCAAGAGGTTGGTGAAAGGATTATGTGAGTCTCCATAAGACATCAATTGATCAGGTAATGTCATATATGAGGATGGAAACCATGCAAGTATGGATTTAATATGCTTATGTTACATAGATACTAATATGCTTACGTTACATAGATACTGAAGGGAATTTATGTAAGAATTCCTTTAGTCAAAAATTGATATCATAAATTGATATCTTTGTGTGATTTGAATGCATTTATTTAAATGATATACCACATAGTGTGGTAGATCAAGAATCCTTAGACATATAAAAGTTGCTTAATCTTTTAAATGCATTCATATGGGATAAAATGCTACGACATGTGTGTTAGTTATGAACTAATAATCAAGTCAATTCAGGACTTATGATATTGTTGTGAGATTAAAATGACATCTGAGAAAGTTGTGTGTGATTCCATAGTGATGTTGGATATAAAAAAGCTATAGCATTGTACAAGTGTCCAATGGTCTCCCTACTTGTGTTGGTATCCTAGATTGTAACCTTCTTTCCAAGAATGATAACACCTTTAGAGGGGAAGGGTTTCCCGAGGGATTGTTTAGCAGAGAAAGGGTATATTCCTGGTGTTATGTTGGGATAAAGAAGAATGTTTCTAGATGGTGAAGTAAGTATTGGGGAGGTGGCTAGATGATGTGTTGAAGCATTGGCTAGGCCTTCCAACTCATCATGGCGGAATACATGACATAGGAATATGGTATTCAAAATCAATGCAAAGATGCATTGAGTATATGCGCATGAATAAATTATATAAGTGTGCAAGTTATGGTTATGCACACATTCATGTTGTCATATATGCTTGAATGCATTGTGTGAATATGTGATTGTGTTATGTTTCATTACAGTTAATATGATTACATTTGAAATGATGCAATTATCGATAAATTCATGATTTTTGAGATTATTTCAGGAGTTGTTGTGATGTTTCAATGAAATAATGTTATTCCAAAGTAGTCATATTTGGATGGACTTAATGAAATCTCTATTAGGAGAATAAATTTATGGAAAATGAAGATTGTTGAAAGATGGAAAGAAGGCCACTATGATGAAACTAGAACCCTGTGATTTCCACAAGTTATTAATTGATTAGAGGTTGTTAGTGGATACCTAGTAGTAAGTTGGTTTTCTTCTTACACATAAAAACCTTGGCAAGATGGATCACTCGAGGGACCATTTAGCGGAGAAGGGGATGTTTGATCCTATAAGGGTGAGTGTGGGAAGGAAGAGGCAACTTAAATGAATATGTCGTGAGAGATTCATGTGACATGATGGCTATAATTAAGGAGAGTGTGTTAGGAAGGACACAACGCAGAATTTTTGGCCATGGAAGCCTTGTGAAGCAAAGAATATACCTATAAATAAGTATTGGGTTAAATTTAATACTTATTTTGTGTTATGAATATACATGCTTACATTGTGAAAGTGAAGATTCATGTAAATGGGATAATTGTTGCATAAAAATGGTGGTAACAATGTTTCTCTTGATAATGGATATAGGTACATGATAATCTGTTGAAGTCTAGGAGGTTACCGGGGTAGTGAAATCCAATGCAGATGTATTGTGTACAAGATATCCACCAACTAGGAAATTTTGCAAAAACGAGGATGGCATTGCAAATGCAACTAAAGAGTGAAGAATCAACTTGGGAGATAGAGGATGCAATGCGGGTGGCATATCCGTAGTTTTTTTGACATTTTGATGTAAAAACAATTTATTGTATATAATGATTATATGAACCAAGGGCGATGCAAAATCTAGGGGTAGAGGAATGGAATACACCATTTTTATCCCCGACTCAATATTGTATATGTACATGATGCATGTCTAAAAGTTGAGCGATGTAATATGTAAGATTGTACATTGAATGATATAAAAGAATACATCACCAACTACGTAAGGAAAAATGAATGGGGGGATATGACTCCAAAAGAAGGGAAAGATAAGGGGGATTAAGCAGGCTAAGGAAAAGGACCTTAGTAAGTGACTTAACCCAAATTCTATGCGACCTTAATTATTCCTCTTGATTATTAATGAATCAATCAATGTTTTATTAATCACTGGGGAGGTTAGTGCATGAGGGAGGTACATGGGTCTCCATAAGGATACATGGCCCCTTCATGCCATGCAAACTTATGTTTTAACTTTTTACCATGCAAGCGTATTGTGGAGATTTCAAACTATCATCCAGTTCAAGGTTTTGAGGGGGAGTTAGAATGTTTTGGGTTCCATTTGAATTAATATAGAGTCTAATTTATCATAATTTTAAATTACTGAGTGAATTATCATGGTTGGTGGAAATCGGGAGACTTATCTCCGAGTCAACTACCATGAGCTCACTACCCTTGAATTATGGAAAACTACAACCATGAATTATGAGATAATTTTGGTTGTATGGATGATAATTGTTGTCATTGAGAAATTCTCTATAGTTGATAATCCTTGGAATCCCAACAATCATATTTTTTGGCTAACCTATGTTTGATCCCTAGAGGGAAGTGGGATAGTCTTATGTATTGAGCACAGAAGGGGATCCCATTCCTTGGGTTTTTTTGGATGATGGGGAAGAGGGTTATGTATTGGAATTGTTGTAAGTGTAAATATCGACTGTGAAGCTAAGAATTGGGATATGAGAAGAGATTTAGAGCCATCCATAAGAAGAGTTCTCCCTTGTGGATTCATAACCTCATCTCGAGGGTGAGCTCTGTTGTAGAGAGAAATGGTGCAACAAGGAGCCTATGGTTGGATGGAATGTCCTTCTTCTGTAGATAGTTGATGGATTATTTGAGTATACTTGGTTGTGTTATGAAATGCAATGTTATTGTCCTTTTTGTTTTATATGGTATTATTTCTAGTTTGTGAAATTTTGTACTTATGACTTTAATTTACATATTCATGGCTGAAATTATTATAAATATGCATGCATATATTAGGTTTGAAATTGATGGTTAAAGGTTGTTGTAGGTTTCCTTCCACTATTTAATTCTACAACTAGTCCATATAATCGATTTTGGTATCAAAGACAAGAATTTGGTGGTTTCAAGAAATACCCCATATCCTTAACATAGTACAGAAAGTATTGGAAATGTTACAAAAATAAATCATTTTCAAGAAAAATATCATGATAATATTGGCACTACAAAATGTGTAAAAAATAAAAAAAACATTTACCAACCAGTTCAAACAATCAGTTGCATTAAGCCAAAACTAGCTAAAGCAACCCTAATTCAATGAAAAATAGACAAAGTAAAATTTGACTATGAGCAATATAGATCATTTGTTTCCAACCAATGAAGGTTCTTATGCTTTACTCATTCTCGAAGAGCATTAATGTTTTATGTTGTAGCTACATGACAGTCCATGAGCTCTACAACTAGCATAGCTCGATAAATGACTATAATAGAAGAGAAATAAACTTGGACTAACTGACGAAGAGAGGTAAAGTCCAAAAAATACTAACCCATCGACAAGAATGATGATGTAGGTAAGGGTGGTGCCACATGGAAATAAAACACTTACCATTTTATATCACCGACATTTCCCTAAACCAAATTTATATGTTGACTAGCTTGGGATGAATATTTTGAAGGCTAAGGAAATACTTTCATCCTAATTAACCAATATATATATATATATAAATAAAATATGTTCTAAATATAGTTTGATGGGATAGGTTGAGTGGTTAAATACTTTGAGTTTCATGTAAAAATCCTTACTTTGAGTTTCATGCAATTTTTGTTTTTTTGTCAAAAATGGAACAAAGGGGTTTGTTCTACTTAGGAAACCATTCCAGAAATGAGAATGAGACTATAACTGACATTTCCTACAACCATTCTTATTTTCTAAGCATTAGAAATTGTTTCTTGCTAAATCATGTGTAATGTGGACCGTTTCTTCCTCCATTTTTCAAATATAGGTACACTCACACCATGTTATTGTCTTTCTAAGAGAACCTATTCTAGTTCAAGTTCCATAACTAGTTTACAATGGTGGGAAAGCAATTGATCAATTAGGTTTAGACCAAGTTCCAGAGCTCTTAGTCACTAATCCAATTCCCAAGCTAGTTGACTGAGAAATAAAATAGGCATAGGTGGAGACATTGAAGAAAGTAGCTCAAGAGTTGGTATGATGTTCAAAATATGCACAAATGTAGAGAGAAATGTGCAAATTCGTTTTTCATCATTTATCTGGTTTTTCCTTGTGGTGGGAGGGTTCATCTTTCAAAGCCACAAGTATTCATCAAATTTAACTTGGTTAAATAATGTTATCATTCACTAATAAACAACCAAAGACAATCTTATTTATTAATAATTTAAATTATCATTGTTCAATGTTCTTGCAAAAGTGTTTATGAAGAAATTTAATGTTGTTGTTTTTTCTCTCTTAGTTTCTTGTATGCAAAACCTCCAAACTTTATTTCTCATTCCATTTCCTATTTTAGTGTATGGTAACATAGGTAGGAAGTCTCTAAGTTAATTCAAATATGTAACTCTCAACTTTTTATATCAAGATGAACCAAAAAATTTACTTTCTAAAGACCATGACTTATTTGACAATATTGTCGAAGAGGCCTTAAAAAGTTGAAAACTAGTATAAACAAGTACAAGTGTTCTTTTGGATTCATCGCATCCATTTTTAAGTTGACGTTTTGGACCATAAAAATGTGTTCCAGCATCAGGATTAGATATATAATCCTAATGATGGACCACATCTATCTAGTCCCTAATCCTGATGATGGACCACATTTGTCTGGTCCGAAATGTCAACTTAAAAATTGATGTGATGAATCTGAAAAAAAAACTTGTACTATAACACTGATCACAAAAGTATTAGAACTAAAATATTATAAAAAAATGATGTAACAACCTATCCATATCCCTAACATGTTTTCTTTTTTTCAAATAATAAACTTTGTAGAAATGATAACAAAGTCTCTAGACCTAAATATGTTGTAGTAACCAAATAAAGATGAGAAACAACTTCCTAAAGTAGCATCAAATTTATCCACCTTTATGCTCAAGTATTCACCTTTACAAAAAAAAAGAGAAAAATCTCTACACCCAAAGGGTTGTGATGTCTAAAAAAGTGCTTACAAAATTTACTCAATGGAAGATCATAGATATGTCCTCTTGTATTCTCAAGCATCATCATCATTTAATTAAGAAGAAAGTTTCATCATCCATGAAAATGAGAATCAGAGATTCAAATATGTTGATGAAATATTAAAAATAGTAAGAGAATAGAACTTAGGGGTGGGAGGACTCCTCTCTGTTTGCTCCTCAACTTGCAACAACCCAATTTTATCATTCAAAGCTAGTTTTGACAACCTATCAATTTCTTGATTATATTCTCTTTTTACATGGTGAAACTGAATATCTTCAAATATACCAACAACATCTAAGATATGGTCTAACAAAGGTTTTAGAGTGATGTTTTTCATCCTAAAGTAACATTTTAGCCATTCGATAACAAGGTTTGGATCTCCTTGAACTTGTAGTTTGGAAACTCCTTTTTCATTTGAAATATTTAGAAGGTCTACAAGGACATGAAGCTTAGCCCAATTCTTTGTGCCTCTACCCAAACCTACATTGAAAGAAAATTTCTAATGATTAGATATGTGTAACCCTCTTCTAACACCACAAAGGTATGGATTTCCTTGACTTGCTCCATCAAAGAAGCCTTAGCTTTTGGATTTTTAAATTTTTGGAGGTTTAGGATTCAAAGGATTTTTCAATTTTAGAGATATTTTTATATTTCCATAGACATATTTCACTTTATGGAAAAAGAAGAAAAATACAAACTTTGAAACAAAATTGCATTTCTAGTAATCCAAATTGCCCATGACACCACACAAGGTAATTCTTTGTGATCCATCACCCTTGGATCATTTATATATTTATTTACACCATTAGTAAGAGATGTACCTTTCCACTTACCAATCCCTCCAACCAAAAAAAAATATTCCTTCAAACATTACATAGTAAATGGACAATCTATTACTAAAGGTGGTTGTTGTCTTGTTCATTTATCCTCCATGGCATACATATCCCAAGTCCTTTCCAATCATTTTATGAAAGGCTTCCCACGTTAGTAGCTTGAGGGATAAGGCCAACCACAAGAATATTCTTTCTTTCAAGGGGGATTTTAACTTCTAAAGGAATTTTTTCCACCACCAATTTACCTCAACTCCATCCAAGAACATGGATTTGTATCCTAAGCTTGCAAAGTATTCCCCCATTGTTGGACATGTGTTGTATTGTTTGTAGGTTTCCATTCAAAGGGGGTGTGGGGGAACAACAGTTTCCCCCACCAAGGGTTCTAGGGAAATGCCCTCAAAATAAATTTTTGGGTCCTTTTTTGGTCAATTTTGTGCTTTTTTGGCCAATGATTTTTTGACCCATTGTAAATTAATTATGGTTAAGGAATTAGGATTGTAATCTAATCTAGGTTAATGGATTTGGGCTTTGGATGCCACAAAATACCTATATATTGTATTGTCAACGATGAAGTTAATATAAGGAGAAAAAGAGAGGTGTAGCTCTCAACTTGGCTTGTTTTCTTAATTAAAGGTTTCTAGGGTAAATATGTATGTATTGTGTGTGTGTGTGCCATTCATATTCTTAAGTATTTAGATTATATTAGTACTGATTTTCTTTCACAACTTTTTCAAACTCTTCATCCACTAGGATACATGACCAAACCATAGAGTCTTCTTCATTTCTCAAATCGATGTAATTTGTCCTCAATCCATAATCCTCCATTGGCCTACACCCTGTCCATTTAGGCCTAGTTCTTCTGCACTTTTCCATCTATTTTGCCAAAAAATATTTATTCTAGGGACTGTCACATCTACGAAATGCAAAATGTCATGATCCATTGGTTTTTCAATAATACCATTACCTTGTTTATAAAATTCACCACTTCCTACCCAAGGGTTAGATGCTATCCTAACATTTCTTCCATTCCCCACTTTCCATGCTAGTGAATTTTCCACAAGTGGAAAAGACAACACCAATGCCTTCCATATTATGGATCCTTTTGAGAAGGATTTAGTCATATGCCTAACCATTCTGCAACAATCAGTGGCTCAATGTATTTATCTTTAATTACCTTTTCCCACAAACCGGTTCCTTTAATTTACCTCCACAAACTCATTCTTGTTAGTGCTTTCCAAACAAAAGGATGTTTTTTAGGTCCCATAATCCTAATGCTTTTGGCTTGGAAATTCTTTACAAGTTTACCAATGGAATGAATTTTTCCTTTGATCCTTTCCAAAGAAAAATAAAACATATTTTTCTAATTTTCTCCAAGATCCCTGCAAGAATATACACCAAAGATTGTCAATAAATGGGACTAGGTTTAACCACATATTTTATCAAGGTTAATACTCCTCCCATTGATAGCCACTGAATACACCAACTTAATATTTTTTTATCCATCATTTCATGCAGAGACAAATAATCTATGAAATCATAATAGTTTTCCCTTAGTAAAAATCCTAGGTACTTGAGACCCTTATTGAAATCTACCTCATTGAAGGGGATAGACTCTTTGATTATTCTACTCAATCTTTCACTAATACCACTAAAATGGATAGATGACTTGGTTGAATTTAGTTCCATTCTGATGGATTTGCAAAATGTATCCAAAACTTCCTTCAAAGGTTTTGTCTCCCTAAGTGAATTGACGTCGAAGAGGAGGACAATGTCTACAAAAATGAGATGCAATAAATATAAATCTCTTGCAATTTGAACCCCTTTTAGCCTTCTAAATTGTTTGAATCCATTTATTGGATTTATAAGGCCTTTATCCACCAATAAGAAAATCAATGGTGAGAGAGGGAACCCTTGATTGAGGCCTCTAGATGGTTTGAAAAATATTGAAGGTGATCCATTAATTAAAGCAAAAAAGGATGATGAGGATAAGCACCCTTCAATATAGTTGATGAATAGAAGGGTAAACCCTATGAATCAATATAAGCCTTAAACACAACCATCTTGATTTATCATAAGATTTAAATAGATCAATATTAATTACCATTGATAGAATATTCTTGACCTTAATAAATTGCAAGAATTCTTATGATACCCCAACAACATCAATAATTTCTCTTTTAGAAATCCAAATTGCTTCACTAATATAGCTCTAGATAAAACCACTTTAATTCTCCTTGCTATTATTTTGGAAATAATCTTGTAGATGGAATTACATAGAGAAATAGGTCGAAAGTCATCAAAAGTGGTTGAATTATCCTTTTTAGGTATTAGTGCTATAAAGGTTGCATTCATTGCCCCTAACACATTTCTAGAAGTTCTTGATTTCTCCACCACTACTAATAAATCAATCTCCATCCACTCATGAAAAGCTTGAAAAAAACAATTGATCCTCTGTCAAGACCATAGCTCTTGTCCTTTTGGAAGGGAAATAAAACACTTCTTTAAGTTATTCCTTTGAGATTTCAACCCCTAATTCTTTGCTACCTTCCTGGTATATAAACCTTGGAAAGGATTCAACAAGTTTTATAATTTCAATTATATTGGCCCTTTCTAGATCTAAGAAAAGGTTATTGAAGAAACTGATTCTCGGTTTTGCAAGTTCATTGAACTTTGAAGCTTTGATCCCATTAGAATTGGGCATTTCCCAAATTGTATTTATGATATTTCTCTCTTTATCATAATTCTAGAGAGTTTTTTGTTTTCATCACCTTGATATAACTATACTGCTCTACTCTTTAACCTCCATTTTTTCCTCCCATTTCAAAATATTTTTTGTTCTTTCTTCTTAGGACTTTAATTCATTTTTTTTATTCTTTAAATAGGAGGCTATGTAAGTTTCTGCTAAGCATGTCTAAAATTATTCCTTCTACCTCAGCAATTCCCATACCATGGTTACCTTCTTACTCTTTGTATATTTTGGTAAGAATTGGAACATGGCATTCTCCTCATAGTTGGTATCAAACATTCTCCATTCATATTTTTCCTTTTCCCATACCATGGTTGCCTCCTTATTCTTTGCAGATGTTGGTAAGAATTGAAACATGCATTCTCCTCATAGTTATTATCAAACATCTTCCATTAATCCTTCTCTGACATTGAAAATTTCTTGACTTGTCCTAAAATTTATCCAAGTGAGGATTAGCTACATATAGGGTCCAAATCATACAGCGTGAGGGCTTCCAATTTGTCCAAGAAAATATTGACCATCAAATCCATTCTCCAATATTCTCCCCAAACTTTTCATTTCCTTAATACCAAATTTAAATCTCCAACCATTAACACCATATCCCTTTTAAGGTCCAAGAGTAAAACAAAATGTTCCCAAAAAAACATATACTTCATTGTATGGCCCATACAAATTGCATACAAAGAAAAACCATCGTAACTTCTACTTTCATTCTCTATGTTTACTTAATTCCAAAAAAAATATTTCCAAACAAACTACTTCCAAAACCTTATAAAAAAAAAACATATTCATATCCTATTTTATGTATATGTTTTTTAGATTCATATCCTATTTTATGTATATGTTTTTTAAATTGTTAAAAATATATAAAAAAAATAAATTATTATTAAAAAACACTTTAGTTAATCAAATAATTCTAAACATCCATTATCTTAATGATATCATAATTTAATTTATTTTATTCTTAATAAGTTAATTAAATTTGTTATTTATTGTAAATAAGTTTTAGTAAATTAATTTTATTATTTTTAATTTATATATTTTTTTACCTTAAAGTCATTTGTTACTTATTTAAAAAATTTATATTGCAGTTTGCCAAAGAAAATCCAGTTCCTCCTCTTCCACCTCAAGTTAAAATAAAAAATAGCAATGATATCACTGAGGAAGCAATACGAACAACATTGACAAGAGCAATACGCTTCTTTGGTACTATGCAAGTAGATGATGGACACTGGCCTTGTGATAATGGAGGGGTTATGTTCGTTATGCCAAATGTGGTAAGCATATTTGATTCCTTATTTATTTGCATACACATACTTTTAAAGGAATATTTTAATCATATATATATATATAGTTTATTCATATCATACTATAGAACTAATAATGATTACTACATCAAAATTATTATATATTTATTTTGTTTTATTTTTATTTTTAAATAATGTCAGTTTAGAAGATATGTAAATTTTTGTATACATTTACGGTAGCAATTTTGTTTGTTAGATATTTTTAGTTTTACTTCAACTTCTCCTTTGTAGAGTATGAGATTGAACATTTATATTCTAAGTTTGAGGTTATTAAGAATTTGACAACTAATCTAGTTAGTATTAATCACAAAAATAAAGATGTGCCGACTCTTTAGAACATGATACTTCATATACACCTTGCAAAAAAACCTTTTCATAGGCTTAAAGTTTTACATTCTCACTAGCTCAATAATACTTGGATGTATTTAAGCTAAGTTGTTTGTTGAAAATATTCAACTCCATATCAACCTTTTCTTAGTTATCATCAAGCAAGATGCAATTAGAAGTGTCATTGGATCAATGATAGGGAGTTATAAATGACATGGATCAAGAGACTTACCAATTGGTCAATACATGTGCCTTCATACCACGATACTTGGCTTAACTTAAATATTTGGTCAATCATGTGAAACTATGCATATTTGTATTGGATAATATGATGAATCACTGCATATGGGATCCCACTCTAATGGATGACTTTAATTCCTCTAAGTTTGTTTAGGACAACATGGAGGTCTAGTTGTAAACCTTGGAAAATGGTCCAACATGGTACTGTGTAACCTTAGCCAATATGAGCTTGATTGGAAGGACATCGATTTATTACCCTTGCACCCATCAATAGATTAGTGAGTTGAAGTCTATGAGTATGCATAGATGGATAATGACATCAAACCCTCAAATCTGTTAGAGACACAATGGAGGTTGTCATGTTTCTTTCCAAGCACTTCACAATTATTATCGTTCTAGATAGGATCTTTGAGACTTTCAAGTAAAGAGTAATAGGGTATCCTATAGGAACATGAGGAAACTAAAATCTTGTTCCATTCGACATTTTGTATCCTCCTTTTCCTTGTTAATTCCTTTCAATTCTTGTCCACCATAGTGAGTTTAAAAAATTAAGTTTTAATGTTGAGATTCATTGGCCCCAAACACTAGAGTTGTTAGATTTTGGTAAATTATTAGATGATCAACACCTGAACTTTATGTTGCACAACATGCAACCTCATTTAACTTCTCGGTTAGTCACCTAATGTAATTTGTGTATTCCCTCAACAAGTTTCTAGAACTTCACCATATGAAAATATATAGAATTGAGTGAAACCTTAAAGACAAAGTAGAGTTTTAAGGATTGGATAGCATTGAATTCAATTTTAATGAAAAATATTTTCATTTAATGATGAGAAAATTAGCATTGTTTTTGTTAGCATGGCTCACATTAGTGTTATAATAGGTAAAGTACCAACCTCAAAAAATGTAGCATATAACATCAACTTATTTCTTCATAATACCCACCACTTAAAAAAAGTTGTTGGCATGTGTGAGTTAGAGTTGTTCAATGTGCCATAATATTAGAGTTAAGCCACATTAATACTAACTTTTCACATGCCTTTAGGCACTTTTGGCAAAATATTCCTTATTTCATGAATGTACTTTCCAATACTCATAAACCACCATTGTCTTTTATGTAATTTTATATGATCAAATTTTGGTACTCCACATGTGATTATGGTTGTTAATTGTATTTATTGCAATTTTTTTTTGTCATAATCTACCATAGTTGTATAAATTTGATAATAATCCATGTTAGAACATTAATGGGTGAGAATTGACTCCTATACTATGTAATTTCTTCGGGTTGTCAAGTTGCCAAGGGGGTCTCACCAGCACATAACTATGATGTGTATGTAGTTTGAATTCATTTATTGTTTGTTTGTTTTCATGAATGGTTTATCTTGGAAATGCTCTATTGTACACTTGTTCTTCTATTCAACTTAATTCACGGTTAATTTTGTATTTTTTCATGCCTTCCATCTCGTTCCACACATGCTTTGAACACATAAATAAGAAATTAAGTATTTTATAATTTGAATTTGAAATTTATCTCTAAATCATTATCTTCAAAATAAATTTTATCTTTAGGGTGATACTTATTTTTAGGTTAACCTTTATTGCCTATAATGTTATAATATTTTACTTGTATGTTATTTATGTAATCATGGTTAATACAAATTCATAATTTTAAACAAAATACTCTATCCATAATTATATTATTTCCTCAAATCAATTGGTATATGGTGGTGTTACCTCCTCTTACCTAGGAGTAATTAGAGGAGATCATTCTTCATGATGGACATTGTATATAGTGGTCCCAATGATGATGAATAACATTCTCCACAAATAGAAACCTCTCATATGCCTCTTACTTATCGTTGCTCAACATACACATTTGATGATGATGGTCCAATAACTTCTCTTATAGCTTCTCGAAACCCTAATTCACTGTTAACTCTAATTTTAGCTCATTTGTTCTATTTTTAGCTCAAGTTGGCTTAAAAGCATTTTTAACCACTTTTAGCTCAATGTCACTTCCAAATTATAACACCCTTGGTTGGAAAGACCTTTAGTAATCTTGTTTATCCCTTTCTGGCCCTGGCTATAGTCTAACGGGGTTGTTTAGACCATTAAGCCTCCTCTCTAGAGCTCCTATTTGGAAAGGGACATTACAGTCCTCCCTTCCCGAAATTTCTTATCCTCAAGCAATACCAATCCAAGGTGCTACAACACATGCTCGTTCTCTCAAGTAGCATCCTCTACTAGAAGCCCTCTCCATCTGATCAAACACTCTCTGATGACCCTTCTCCTCAGTTTCCACTCTCGGAACTCCAGAACCAACTCCAACCGTACCTCCTCATCCAATTGGGGAAGATCCTCTGATGTGTTGATGAATTGTCCCACCGCCTTCTTGAGGCAAGATACATGGAACACGTTATGAACCTTGCTCCCCTCTGGGAGCTCTAGCTCATAAACAACATCACCTACCCGACGCATGATCCTGTAAGGTCCATAAAATCTGGGTTTGAGATTCTCGTCCCCACTCTTCTTCAGAGATGATTGTCTGTAAGGTTGGAGTCTCAAGAAAACCAAATCCCCAACCTCAAAGTTGCGCTCTATCTTGTGCTTTTCCACACTCATCCTCTATCAATTCTACGTTGTCTGCAGGTTATATTTTATAAATTTGAGAATATCCTGACTCTCTCTGATCCATTCCTTAGTCTCGGGATCTCTTCTCTCCCCGAAAACCAAATCTACCAACGTGGGAGAATCATACCCGTACAATGCTCGAAAAGGTTTCATACCAATGGACATGTGGAAGGTGGTGTTGTAGCAATTCTCTCCTAAATGTAGCCACATGACCCATGTTCTCTGTCGCTCCCCCACATAGTTCCTCAAACACCCTTCAACCCACTTGTTGACAATCTCGGTCTGCCCATCTTTCTGATGGTGATAGTTGGTGTTGGGTGTCAACTATGTCCCCGCCAATCTAAAAAACTCCCTCCATAATGTCCCAATAAGCCGATTGTCCTTGTCACTAATGATGTTCCTCGGAAACCCATGAAGTTGGAAGACCTCTCTGAAGAATAACTCGACTACCTGAACTGCATTGTACTCTATCGGTATGGCATAGAAGTGAGCAAACTTGGTCAATTTGTCGACCACTACATAGATGCAGTCCTTACCTGGGGGCTTGGGTAGGCCTGTGATGAAGTCCATCAATATGCTCTCTCATTTTTGCTCCGGAATGGGGAGTGGCTAAACTAGTCCTGCTGGAAGTGTATGCTCTGACTTGTTCTGCTGAGAAGTCACACACTCACGGATGTACCTCATAATGTCCTGTTTGAGGCCCTTCCATCAGAACCTCTCCCTGATCTGCTTGTAGGTTTTGAAAAACCCTCGATGGCCTGCTAGTGGGGAATCATGAACTGCTGCAAGGATCTTCTAATCTTGATCCCTGAATCTGGTACTAAGTATATTCTATCCTTGTAGAATATGACATCGTTAATGACCCTGTACATGTCACCCTGAATCTGTCCATCCAGAACCTCACAAGTGAACTTGATCTTGGAAGATTCCACTAACAAGTGGGATTTCCAATCTGCTGAAATCTCCATCAAAGAACATGTCGCAGGTCTCCTAGATAACGCATCGAACACTATGTTATTCTTCCCCTTGGCATACTTTATGTCGAATTCAAATGCATGTACCTTTGTCACCCATTTTTGTTGGTGCTCAATGAGGTCCTTCTGCTCAAGGAAATACTTCAAGCCATTGTGATCTATTTTGACCACGAATTTGTTGCCCACCAAATATTGTATGAATTTGTTCAAGGCATGCATGATTGACAACATTTCATTGTCATAAATGGAGTACAACCTCTCGGGTTGACCAAGCTTTCTGCTCTCAAATACAATGGGGTGTTCTCCCTTCATCAAAAATGCCCTGATACCCTCGCCAGATGCGTCACACTCTAATACAAATGGCAAAGTGAAGTCTGTTAATGCTAACACTGGACATGTGCCCATGAATTCCTTCATGTGATCAAAGGATTTTTGTGACTCATCGGTCCAAATTAAAGCCCCATGCCCGGTAAGATCTGTCAGTGGTGCTCCAAGCTGAGAAAACCCCCTGAAAAAACACCTATAATAGTTGCATAACCCAAAGAAGCTCCTCAACTCTGTCACATTCCTGGGCATTGGCCAATCCAGAATGGCCCTGATCTTCTCCTTGTGTACATGTACCCCCTGGGCATTGATGATGTGGCCCAATTAAAGTAGCTCTGTCATACCAAACTCACACTTGGACTCTTTGTCATATAGTGAATGCACCTCCATGATGCTTAATACGTCATCCAAGTGCCTCATATGCTCCTACCATGTCTTGTTGTAGACCAAGATGTCATCGAAGAAAACCAAGACTGATTTCCTCAATTGATCCCTGAATATGTGGTTCATGCAAGACTGAAATGTATCTGGTGCATTGGTTAGCCCAAATTGCATAACCAGAAAATCGAAATGTCATCTTCTCTATGTCCTGCTCTCAGATGTTGATTTGATGATACCCAGAGCATAGATCAATCTTCGAGAAGAAAACTGCCCCATGCAGTTCGTCCATTAACTCATCAATGCAAGTGATAGGGTACTGGTTCTTGATGGTTTTCTTGTTCAAGGATCGGTAATAAATGCACATCCTCATGGTACCATCCTTCTTCATAACTAAGACAACTGAAGAAGTGAATGGACTGTTGCTAGGTCTGATGTGTTCCATCATTAGCAATTCCTTAATTGCTTTCTCTATCTCATCCTTGAACCTCCTAGGATGACGATAGGATGGTGTGATCATAGGTTTGGCCCCCTCCTCCAACTCAATGGTGTGCTCAAACCCCCTACCAGGTGGTCTCCTTGCTGGAATCAATCCAAAAACCTGCTCATGTCATCCCAACAAGTTCCCGATCTCTGTCTGATATTGTTGTCGATCCTTTGAATCCTTCTACATAGTGATCAAGCACTCTACAACATATGCTACCTCCCCATGTCTGAATATCCTCTCCATCCTCTTGGTTGAAACTGTCCTGGGTGCTCCTGTTAACATGCCCCTCGGAACAATCATCTTCCTGTCACTCTCTCTAAACCCCATCTCCAAGGTTTGGTAGTTGGTGTTGATTTTTCCCAATGTTATCAACCAATGGACTCCCAATACCACATATGTGTCAAATAGGTCAACCACATAAAATGTGTCTCTCATAGTGTAGTTTCCTAACTTTATCTCCAAGTCTAGAACTCCGTCTAGACACTCCACTCTATGGACATCTTCCACTGCAACATCAAACCCCTCAAAATCCTCTGTCTAAAGTGCCCGTCTCGATACCAATGAAGCATAAATGAATTTGTGGGTGGCCCCACCATATATTAGGGTGATTTCCAACTGTCCCTGAATAGTCCCTCTGATCCAGAGGGTATCATACCTGGAACACCATAAAGGGTCGCTATGACTCCTCCCTTCATTGGTTTTCGTCTGTTAGCCTACTCATGAGGTTGTGGAACTACCAGTGGGTGGGTCCCTACCAGAGTCGGTGGTTTATGGGGAGGCTACTCCTATGCCTATGCTAGCTCCTCATATGAGCTAGTGGATCCACTATCATTCTCCTCCTCATTGTCCACACTGTCTGCTGCCACCTCAATATAATGAATTTCTCCCTTTCCCATGCACCTGTGGCCTGGGACCCAAGGGCCCTTGTAGGTGAAGCAAATCTTCTTCCTCATAATCTCTTGCCTCATCTCATCATCTAGCTTCTCCTTTCCCTTACATTCTCTCTAGAAGGGCTTCCTGTCTCGGTCCCTCTACGGTACGAAGGGTTTGGAAAAGAGTTTAGTCTTCGGCATCGAGTCTGCCAAATCTCGAGTGCGTAAGATGGCATCCTGCAAGGTGTGAGGCATGTATGCCTTCACCCATCCTCTCAAGGGTTTTGTGAGCCTCTCTGTGAATAACATGATCATCTTTGGCTCGGATATATCTGTCACTGCCACTGCCACTGCCACTTGCTAAAACTCTGTGATGAATGCCTCTATTGTGCCAGTTTGTCTCAACTAGGCTAGATCCATGAAATGGATCTCTGGATCCCTTCTGTCAAACCTATCCATGACTCTCTTTGTAAACTCCCTATAGGAGGTGATGTGACTGTGTCCCAAAATCACCAATCCATGATTCCACCACTCGTGTGCCTCACCCTCCAAGTGTAGGGTGGAGAAACTGATGGCTTATGTCTCAGTCATCTGGTTGAGCTTGTAGTACATGTCTAGATTTTGTACCCAAGATCTGGATGTGCATTTGGATGATCTGTAAAAAGAAGGTATGGTGAGTTTACCAACTTTTCGGATGAAATCAATGTTGTGTCCCTTCTATTGTTTTTTCCCTCCTCTTTGAGGCTCTCTGGGGCGATCCCTGAGTCTAAGTCCATAATACTCGACCAGGGTCATTTCGTGATGGAAGTCACGACCCAATGATGCATATTCCCTCATGTACTCTGCAATATCCTCCTCATTTATAAGAAAGTAAAAGACAATGTGGTTGTGGATGCACTTTCCCAAAAATATGAAGATGAAGGATCCCTTTTTTCTCTTTCATTCATTGTACCAGTTTGGCTCCAAGCCGTTCGCCAGGAATGGCTACAAGATCCCAAAAGTTCATAGTTGATCCAACAATTGCAGTCCAATGCTCCAACTTCCCCAGGGTACTCTTGGCTCCATGAGGAACTTCGATAAAAAGGTCGTTTGTATTTAAGTAAACAATCAAAGCTTAAATCCACGGTACTTTCTAAGCTTCATGCTACACCCATAGCAGGGCACTCTGGGTTCACCAAAACCTATGACAGGGTCAAACGTTCCTTTTTCTGGGATGGTATGAAATAGGACATTCGTAATTTTGTAGATGAATGTGACGTCTATCAACGCAACAAGGGAGAAACGATCAAATCATCAGGCACACTACAACCGCTCTCGATTCCACCTGTTATTTGGAAGGATATCTCTATGGATTTTATTACCGAATTACCCAAATCGGGAAATAAATACGTCATCATGGTGGTTGTTGATCGCCTTTCCAAGTATGCTCATTTCTGTGCCCTTCAACACCCATTTACATCATCCACGGTGGCTCAAATCTTCATGGATCAAGTCTTCAATATTCATGGTATGCCGCACTCTATTGTTTTTTATCACGACCCAACTTTCACAAGCAATTTTTGGCAAGAACTATTCAAGATACAAGGCACAGAATTGCATCTCAGCACAACTTATCATCCCCAGACTGATGGCCAAACGAAAGTTGTCAACAAGTGTTTGGAAACATATTTGAGGTGCTTTGCCTCGGAAAAGAAAAATCAGTGGGCTCAATGGTTACCCCTAGCTAAATGGTGGTACAACACTTCATACCATACAACTACACGCATGACTCCTTTTGAAGCGGTATATGGACAGAAGCCACCTTCAGTTCTCTCATACTTATCGGGTGCCTCGAAGGTCCAGGCGGTTGACCTAACACTTACAGCTCGA
>ML781886.1:0-24875 GCA_009831015.1 Picea engelmannii | reverse complement strand
ATGACAAGTAAATGAAAATAATCATCAACTTAAACATTTATAGAGAATTTCATACATCATTATATGTGTGAAAAACATGTTCAAAACACCTTTCAATACCTTCAATTTCACCAAAAACTAAATGGAAAAGAGAAGACTTCTCTTTAACCATTCATATAGAGGTTTATTTGTCGGATCAATAAGAGTTTATCATGAGTCCTAGAATCATCATCCATGGGTGCAAATGTATCATGAATGAAGCTATTTATCTTCTCATCCACTCGTATATCATTATCACTATCTTCCATTATATTTTATCCCTCCCCAAGGATGTCATTGGCAAGCATATTATCAACTTTATTTCCAAGTCTCCCCAATATTATTTTTGTGAACCCCGTCTAGCATGTTGAACTCTATGATTAAAAACAAAGAAATATGATTAATATATATATTTGAAAACACGAATATAAAAAACTTGTGTGGATCATATTAACACCGAATAATATGCATTCCCCCTAATATGTGCCTATGTTTCAAACAATTTTTTTTAGCTATCGATATTAAAAAAAATCTTGCCTTCAACCACTTGCATTTTTTGCATGGACAATAAAATTTGTAGTTAATGACTTTCGAAGGTTTGACTAGACTAGGATTTCAACAAGTCTTATAATGTTAAATATCATAAATTCATCATAATTGATATCACCAATATCATCCCTAACTCTTTTGTGAATTTACTCAATTTTTCTTTGTCGATCCTATGCATCAACATCAACACTATCGGAGATTTCTTCATTTATATTTAGGAAAATTATGATTTTACCTTGTGATAAATAGTGATAGATAGAGGTACAAAATATTATATTTTTAACTTAAAAATATTGTTACTACCAAATATATTCCTTTTTACCATAAATAATCTATTCTTAAATTAATTTTCACAATAATATATTTACAAGCATTATGTAATTTTAATTTTTCTGAAAAGAAAATGTTATTTTGTCGACTTCTGTTTGAAAAGGTGCATGCATAGGAAACACACTACATTTTCAACACACCTACAATCAAAACCACGTCCTAAATGTTGATATGATTTAAACGTGAAAATATCAATGTTTTCATAAGGCATTCAAAATACGATGATATCAATAAGAAAATCATTTATTTGACACTAAATTTAATAATAGATTTTTTTATCCACTTAAAAGTAGTAAGTTTCAACTTTTCCACAATGCAATTAACCAAATATATTCCTTTACTTAATCCTTTGTTTATTTCCACATTTTTCAAGCAAACTCCAATTAGTTTATAAAATATATCATTCCCAACAAGTGCACCCAAACTTTTCTAAAGCTTCTTTCAATCTTGTAAGATTACTTCTCCAACCCAAACCACCCTTTTAAGATTTGTAAACCAGATTTTATCATAAAGTAGATGTGGCTCTATATTTACTTCATTTGAACTTTGGATAAAAATGTGATTCATTGCTTTTTATTTCTCTTTTTCTCGAATGTAATTTTAATTTATTTTTGTCACTAACATAATATTTTTTTAAGGTAATAAATTGTTAAAATCATATCATATTATGGTATGTAAATCAAGTAAAAGTTCTCATTTTCTTCCTTACATTTATTATCTAGATATTCTTTGCAAGGCATTGCTTGTTCCTTACCTTTTGTTCCTTAATAATGAATTATAACATATTTTGATTGTATAATTTTCATCTTTGGTTGGGGTTACAAAGTATATCAACTTGCCTTTGTCAAATATTCTTGTATATTCTTGTATTTTTAAGAAAGATTTTGATGTAAGACTTTCATTAAATGGATGTTTGATATCATCTTTATAGATTTGTTATTATAATTTAATTATTAATCTTTTTATAGATTTGTTATTATAATTTAATTATTAATCTTTTTGTATTTTGTAAATGTATTTTTTTTAATATGTTTCTAAAATGAGTTTGGTACCAAATGGTGTAGGTTATTTTCTTGTATGTGACAGGAGCAATAAATACAATTTTATCAGAAATGCATCAAAAAGAAATTTGTCGCTACTCGTATAACCATCAGGTATGTATTCTTTCATTTGTTTTTCTTTAAAAATTTACATTAGTAGAGTAGATTATTTCTTTAAAAAATTATATTATTTGTTTTTATTTCATCATGTAGAGTAGATTATTATAAGATATCTTGTGAGAAAGTAATACAAAGATCACTCTCTATTTTGCACATTTGCACTAAGATAAGCGATATTCTCTCAAGCCCAAGGTGATGAGATATGTCGTGTAGTGTACATGCCTAAACTAAAATTGACATCAAACCTCTAATGTAAAAAAAAAAAAACAGTAACTAAATAAATAAATATACTTTCATAGAGCCATGTTAACCTTATATGTTCTAAGCATCAAGAGGTTTTCACCTAAGTTTTATGTTTGTCTCAACACTTAATATATCCAAGGTTAAGATTGATCTTTTTTTTTTCTTCCGTGTAATGCATTTCATGTGGAAACCCATCGAGCACGTCCCTGCATTTTGAGGATGGTACCCAGGGTAAACTGGATTTTGTAGAAACTTTAAGCTTTGTCATGTCACTTATTAGAATAAAACCTAGGTGGGGAGGATAACGTTTCATCATAAAACCATTCAGGATAGACCTAATTGATAAGTTAAGATTGATCTATATTAGTATAAAGTAAATTGATTAATCATTTTCCTTGTAAATAATATGGGGTTTTTTTAATTGTCTTCTTCTCTAGATTTATTGAGAATACAAAATCATGAGTAAAAAGAGATAAAAAAAATTAGCACTTGTTTGTCAGAAATAATAAATTTGATTTTGGAAGATGTTATGTAGAATGAAGATGGAGGTTGGGGATTGCACCTTGAGGGTCCTAGCACAATGTTTGGAACAGTGTTACACTATGTTACTTTGAGACTTCTTGGTCAAGAACTTGATGGAGGACAAGGAGCCATGGAAAAAGGGCATGCATGGATTTTAGATCATGGTGGTGCCACCGGAATACCTTCATGGGGAAAAGTATGGCTTTCGGTATGTACCTACACTAATTGTTCATTAAAATTAACTTTTTGATGCTAAACAAATCGAATGAACACTTACTTAGAAATTCATGAATGTAGATACTTGGAGTATATGATTGGTCTGGAAACAATCCATTGCTCCCAGAAATGTGGCTTCTCCCTTATTTTTTCCCAGTCCATCCAGGTATGGTTTTAAATACAACCTTTACAAAATTATCCATTGTTTATAATGCAATAGAATATTGAAATTCATAATGTTAAGGCATTTGTTTTTAAAACTACAAAGATAATATAAATGAAAAGAGTGAGTCTTATACAATGCTTCTAATAGATTAATAACATGAATTATGGATAGATTTCTTGTATTTGCCTCAATATGTTATTTTTTATCACTCATTGTTGGAAAGTTGAATGTGGTTTACTGTGAAGCATATTCTTTTTTAATTGAAAAAGTAAGTTCTTAAATTCAAAATTGATATATAATTACTTTTTAATTGAAAATTTTAAGATAATTAATCATTTTAATTCAAAATTGATATATAATTACATTTTAATTGAAGAATTTAAGATAATGATTCCTTTTGAGTGCATGGTATTATTGTTATGTTCCTTAAAAATTAGCTTAACCTTGATATATAATTACATTTTAATTGAAGAATTTAAGATAATGATAAGAAACTATTGGTTTGTCTCTTGAGAGCATTTTTTCATGAAAAATTAGCTTAACCTTGAAACCATTAACCCTTCTCAAGTGTCCATTATGTCAAAGGTAATTTAGTAGATAAAAAGTTACATTAAAATAACATATTTATCTGGTAAGATGCATAGTCATCAACCTGAGAAAAAAGATATTGATTCTTAATTTTTATAAAAATGATAATTGTTCACATTAAAACAAAAGATAGATATTATAATGAATTGACGCCATCTTTAAGCATAAAAAAGGCAATTATTAATTTAAATATATGTTATCTCTATATATTACTATAATGCTTAGAATTTATCACATAGTATGAAGCATCTCAAAGTATTTTATTTTTAAAGATTCCTAAATTATATTTGAATTTATCAAATTTGTCTTCATGAAAACTTAGATTTTTAATAAAAATGTTGAATGCCTAATCTTTTGTTTTATAATGTAATAAACTTATCTATTTATTTCATACATCATTGACGATGTAGTGATGTGTCACTTTGATATTCTTTGAATGGGTATGAAAAATTGGATTCTTTATTATATTTAATGTAGTATGGTTTTCACACCACAAAGATGTTAGTTATTGTTGCATGAACATATAACTAAGTATTATGTAAATCTATACTCTAACGATTGTTTTGTAATCAAATTTAATTGATGAAAATAAAATTAATGTATGTTTATTTTTTTGTCTAATAGACTATTATCTCTCTTTATACACACACAATGAAAAAATGGACCACTTGTCATCAATAAACAGTCTACTCAACATCTATAAACTAACCAATATGAAATCTACATATTTCTCAAATAACATGTCACAATAAAAAGTGTCCTTAAAATATCTAAACATTCATTGAATAAGGAAACAATTGTAGGCATATATACTAAGTCGGTGACTCATGTTTTGGTGACAATACTAATAAGGTTTTTTAAATAATTTTAGGTGTTTTTACTAAAAATCAAATAACATGCCACAATAAAAAGTGCCCTTAAAATATCTAAACATTCATTGAATAAGGAAACAATTGTAGGTATATATACTAAGTCGGTGACTCATGTTTTGGTGACAATACTAATAAGGCTTTTAAAATAATTTTAGGTGTTTTTACTAAAAATATGCATGTGTATACATTACCACAATTCCACTTATATAATTGATGTTGGAACATAATTATTTATGTATATAAATTAATTATGTATGTGTATTTAATAATAAATTATGCATAATAAATAGTTTTGTAATAATCTAAAATAAAAAGATAAAAATTCAAGTTATTACGATAAAATTGAATTATTTGAGTTAACTTATCTTGATCTTATTATGCATTGATGGATGCCAAGCTCAAGTAAGATTAATTTGAATTATCCATCTATTTTAGGCATTACTAGTTGAATTATGGCTAACTGGATTGCAAATGAGTAATTAGCAATATAAGCATCTACTTTATAAAAATGACATGGGTCTTCATTGTACATAGTTGATTAAATTGAGAAATTTTTTAGGTTTCCCCTTGCTCCATGGAAATTTCTCTTTTGATGGCTTTACCACATAATATCCCATGTCTTTTGTGAATTTATAGCCCTACTTTGATTCTGTAACCATGTGGAATTTCAAACATGGTATCAAAGTGATTATAGAGTAGATTATGATAACTAAACAAGCTAGAGTACCAGCTTTTGCAAATTGATTACATGGGCACTTTTTAGATCTATTCATGTAATTTTTGGAGCTAATTTGACTACACAATTGCATTTGAAGTGGCCAAATTAGCCAAGAATACTTTCTCATTTCATTGAAATTGGATTTTGAATTATCCAAATCTACACATTTTTTCTCATTCTTAACTTGGGGTTTGTAATCTACGTTTTTAATTTAAAAAAAATATCTAAAATTTTATTTAAACTTATAAAAAAAAAAAAAAAATTGATCGTAGGATTAGTTTTTGCAATGTATCTTGTTTTTTTCATCGGCGAGTGCTTGGAGGGTAGTACCCATTTTATAAGGTCATACTCCACTCTTCATACTCCCCCACCTTTTTTTGACACACCATTTTGTGTTGTCCTACACTTTACTAGCACCTTATATTTCTCATTAGTTGCTACCTACCTCCCTTATACCTTTAGCAAGCACCTTGTAACTCTCAATAGACTCCACACCTATTGTTTTCCACCCCTTATCCCTCCCACCCTACATCAACCCCACATCACTCCCTCCCACCAGCGTTATTACCTAGTTTTTGACCCTCATACTAGCAACCCACATCTCTATAAGCTTATAAATCTAATGCACAATCCCTCCAGTACGCACCATGTGGCCCTCCACGTTGATAGTGCTAACTCAACTAACAACTATGTGGCATTACCAATGACTTCTACATCATCTTCCACCTCACTATAAGTGACATGTAGTACCACTAAATATAGCCACACCAATTGACCATATGGTTATTTTTTCCAATCAAACAGTATCCCCAACTACCACATCAACTCATGTTCCCAATCAATAGGCTACTGCATTAAATTATGCCCAGTCAAATTGCAAAGTCAACCCCAATGGCCAAATTAGGGACTACCATTGGCACTTCGAAACACCCTATGTGTTTTCTCATATAGATTTTCAAGGGATTTTTCAAAGTGTTCTAAATTTGTCATGTTACCTTGGATTATAGTGTATTTTTTTGGATTAGTGTGTCTTTTTTAGTTCTATTTGCAATGACATAATTGATTTTAGTAAATTTTTTTGTTTTATGTTGTTTAATTTGATTTTTTTCTCTAAAAATGTAGTCTAAGCCCAATTTTGGAGGCTTTCTTAGGGCATAACTTCCTCATATAGACTCAGTTTTGAGTCCCATTTTTTTTAATTTAGTTAATTTTTATATCTCTACATAGTGGTGTGATTTATTTCATTTGGTTCTACTTCTAGATTTATGATTTGAAAAATGGCAACTAGTCCTCATGAGATTCATTTGACAAGCACTAATTATTACTGCTAGAAGAGCTATATGGATAACTTGCTCAAAAGGAAAGGTATTTAATGAATCACGATTAGGTTAGATCCTACACCACTTGATACTAAGAATATTTTGAAATGGTTAAATCACAATAATGAAGAAAAATACCTCACTAGCATGTCCTTTTTCGAGGACCTAAAAGTTCATATTAAAACACTTGATACAACATAGGAATGATGGTTAAAATTTGAGTATCTATTTGGAAAAACCATTTTATTCATGCTCATCATTTGGAAAACCATCTCATTTCACTTGATCCTACATATTTCTCAAAAAATAAAGACTACATTTCCAAATTCAAGCTCTTGTGGCTTCAACTTAGTGATTGTGGAATTACTAAGCCCAATAATCAAGCGATACTAGATACAATTTCCAAGTTAAAAGTATTTTTTTGATAGTTTTGTCTCTACTTTTTATTCCATCAGAGATGCATAAGGTACAAGTTAAATCATGCCTTATTTTGAGATTTTTTGTGACCAAATAACAAGAGAGCAAGACAAGCTCTAGCACATGGTTGCACTCGATACAAGTTCCAAACATAAACTTTGTTTTTTTATAGCAACAAGGGAAACAAGCCCTTCAAGAAGCAGTCCAAAATATCCAAACCACCCAAGATCACCAAGTCTCCTTCAATGACTCCTCCATGGTTCAAAAAGGGAGCCAAATCAAAGGTGAAGAAGCCACCTAGGACATGTTATTTTTGTAGCGGAGATGGGCATATTGATACACATTATTGCAAGAAAATGCAAGTGTTTAAAGAAACCATGAAAAAATTCAACATTCAATTAGACTCTTCCTCCTCTTCTTCTCCTTCTAAACCTCATTCTCTTTCTACAATTACATGTACTCCTAAAAATGAGTGGATTTACTTTTTAGTATTGATGATTGTAAAACCAAACAATTTTTTGTTGGTTATAGTTCCCCTAAATTAGATGGTGTAGGATTAGAAACCATAGATATCACTAATGGGAAAATCAATAATGTATTTTGGATAGTTCTCCTAGGTTGAAATCATTGACTACTCTAAAACTTTTAACCCTGTTGCAAATATGGATTCAATCCAACTTGTTCTCACCTTTTGCTTCACAAGGTTGGGAATTACATTACCTAGACATCAAAATCATCTTTCTACATGAGGAATTGAATGAAGAACTATTATTGGACAAATCGGTAAGTGCGGACACAAACAGATCTCCCTAGTTTCACCCTGAAACTAGAACAAAACAAGACAGAATATAAAACCTTCCCTAAGTTTTAATTATCAAGCATACTAACTAACAAGAGATAAATGAAATACCTTTTAAATGTTGTTTGTCCTCGCTAGTGTCATCCTTGCTCTATTCCAAGTATTATGGGATGTTGAACCTATAAAAATACACAAGCCAACAAAGTGAAAACAACAATGTATACTCAACAAAACCTATGTATGTGATCATGGAGTCATACAATAAAATAAGACCAATTTTATGGGAAAGAAATATATTGTTGTATTAGAAATATGAAAAGGAGAATACAACCAATGTCTTGATGTTGTAAGGTCCCTTCCAATAGTCCCTTGCTTCCCACACACTTCTGCTCCATGGATTCTGAGATCAACAATCTATCTTGACAAAGTAAAGCTCAAAGCCAACATACAAGCTCCAAAAAATCCAAGCTACAAAACTCAAGAACTTTCCAACCAAGCACTAGTCAAATCAATCCAAATTTCCCCATGAGAACTCCTCTCCTTCTATATGTTGAAAATGATAGGTTGAGGAGGTTAGGATGATCCCAAGAGATCAGGGATGCGACTCAGATCCAAACCGATCGGAGGCCACCTCGCCCTTGAAGCTTCTATTCTAGAACTTTTGAGAAATTCCTCTTTTTCCTTCATACGAAAATCGTCGCACCCTTAACACTGAGAAAATTGTGACAATGTCATAGGCCACTTTGGTGCAACCTGCGATGATCCTAGATTGTCTCACCCTTAACACTAAGCAAGGTGCAACGATCCCTTTTTCTAAGGTTTTTGACAAAGGAAAAGTATAATTCCATCTCTCTAAAAAAAGTATCTTCATTCTTCTTCAAGGATTAAGGCCATTGATCCTTCTAACGAAAAAGGACAGGTTTACATAATTAACGGTCATAGGGGTGACAATAATAATGTGTAACAGAGATCCCCCCAAAGTATGAAGTTAGAACAGAGTGATAGTTGAAATACTTTATTGAGTGTGTGTAGGGAACAAGGAACACGTCGGTCGGAAACCTGCCAATAAACAAGGAAATACAGTACAATAATATATCAGCATTGAGGTAGGCATTCCCATACTCATGATACAAATGACTCAAATCATAAATGCCGACATGCAAAGATCCATGTCAAGTAAGATAGGTCATGGCCACCAAACATACACTGTGGATCCATGCCAATATGACTCAAATATGGACATAGCCACCAAAAATACACTGTGGATCTATGTGTTAAAGACTCAAATTTGAACATATCCATGAGACATACACTGTGAATCTATGCAACAGTACAATTTGAATATACTCCAATGCAACCTGAATCTGTCAGAAAAGATTCAGGGTCTTCATCTCCACCACTCTATAGTACAAATCTAACCATGTGAATACGTGTGTTGAAGTCGAACATGGTAGAAACCACTTGATTACCAGTCATTAATGAATATTGTTAACAAGTGTGAGGGAAATCACCATTAATGTCAATGACTCCCAAGGTACACTAGTGCAATCCAACGGGTGTGAATTTGTGAGTTGAAGTCGAACACTCAGCGAAATCTCCCGATCAGGGGTCAATAATGAAAACCCACTATCGAAAGCGAGGAAACCTGCCATTGAGGCATGCAAGTTCCAAGGTACCAATTAGTTTCTAATTCTAATTCCTGGATAATGAGTTGGATTCGATAGAAAAAGACTCGTCACAGGAGGGCCTTAATGTATCCCCCATCAATGACATGAAATAGGGAACAAGATTTAAAGTATATCATAGTAACAAGTGATTTAGGACTGACTCAGGGATGGTCGACGCAATAGAAGGATTTCCGGGTTGAACTTCTCTTTGAACATATGGACAACACGACAACTGTCTTGGAAACACTGACTCAACAACAGGGATCATAGACCAATTTGTAATATTATAAGGGAGTATGATCAAGAGACAAGAAGATTTTCCAACCTAGACACAAAGAGAGTGAAAGGGTGTCATGTTCAAAAGCGACTCTTCCATAGATTACATGTTTAGATATATTTCTTTCCCAATTTTCCCCCACCATTTCTGGCGAGTACCTATTTATTTTTATGCAAGATTGAGGAGGATAACATATGCTTGTAATGTAATCTCATTCTTCGGATGAGTCCCTCGGAGTATGTTTAAGGAACCCTAAGAAGGAGTGGTTCGGTCCCATATGGGCCTTTCAATGCTTGTTTTACGAGTCCAAAGAAAGAAAACTCAGGGGTTTTTCATGTTTAAAGAGTCTGAAAAACACTTAAAGAAAACTCCAAAATGTCATTTTTCGTAAGTTAGTCTGAAGAGATCGAAAAAGAGATAAACTACCACTCAACAAACATTTTCTTCAAACACTTTAACAAGCCTGAAAAGAACAAGATCGCTCAGCAATCTTTTCATGTTTAGAGAGTATGAAAAGAGATTAAAGCGAACTCCAGGGGGTTCCTTTTTCGTATAACCTTTACGAGTCTGAAAAAGTGATAAAAGTATCCTCGGTTACATTCTCATTGATTTACGAGAACGAGAAAGAAAAAGACTAAGCGAAGAATTGTTTTCATTTTTATGCAAGCTTAAAACAAAACAAAACTATGCTTGGGATAGATTTTATTTTTACACAAGCTTAAAACTAGCCAAAACTATGCTTGAACCTGGTTTCATTTTTAAACAAGATTGAACCAGAGGAAACTATGCTTGAGGTAGGTGGTTTCATTTTTACACAAGCTTGAACCATAGAAAACTATGCTTGGACTTCCCAATGCATAACACAGGGATGGTTGGTACTTAGCCCTCAGCTTAAGAAACTAGCGGCTTTAACTTCAACATGAAGTCTAGAGGCTGAAAGCATTTCCCCCCAAGCTTCATTTCGTCCAACGACACAGGTGGATGAAAAGAAACTTCAAATACTATAAGTAACGAAGTACTTGACTCAATTAGAGAGGGGGAAACTATTTCATTTTTAAACGAGCTTGACACAGGAACAAGAACTATGCTCGAGAATCCAAGTTCAATCGCTAGACCTTTGTTTCATTTTTTAACGAGCTTGACACAGAAACAAGAACTGTGCTCATTAGCTTTGTTTCATTTTTTAACAAGGTTGCTACAGAGACGCAAAAACTATCCTCACAACCTTTGTTTCATTTTTTAACGAAGTTGTCATAAAGACACAAAAACTATCCTCGAGGTTGGTTTCATTTTTTAACGAGCTTGAAATCAGAAAATCATGCTCAACACTGGTTTCATTTTTTAATGATCTTGAAATCATAAAACCATGCTCAAAACTCTCTTCTTGATCATGGCTTCCAAGAGGACAATGTTCCAGAAGGAAACCATGTCAAGGGATAAAAATCGGTCATGGCCTCCAAGAGATCTTCACTTGACGGAAGAAACACACTTTGCAAGGAACACATGTCGAGGGCCACGATAGGGGTAAGGAGGTCAAGCTTCAATAGCCCTACCGAAGAGATCACCATGTCAACTACCGGATCCAAGTCATAAGAGATTGAACATATAGTAAGATTTTCATCTTTATCGGCAACTGAAGGCATGGGAGACAACCCTACATAATTAATCTGTGGCAGGGGCGATATCGTTTGCATATAATAACCATTTAGGGATGTCATCAAGTTAGGACCAACAAACGAAAGTTGATCAATAGTCACAATTCTTCCATCTTGAGGGAAATATATCACACGAAAAAGAGTGGACACGATAGCTTTCGTGGCATAGACATAATCTCGCCTAAGGAGTAAATCAAAATCCAAGGGGTCTTGGACTACCATGACATCAATAAAGACAGTTTTCCCTCCCAAAGTTATGGGAAACTGAGGAAGGGTCCCTAAAGGTTGACTGGTTCTTCTGTTGAAAGCTAACAGATTTTGGGTAACCAACACAAGCTGAGGAAATCCTAAAGCCTACCAAGCAACAGAGGACAAAATACTAATGGATGAACCTTCGTCTATCAGCATCTGAGGAACGTCTCGACCACAAACTTGTATGGTAATATTGAAAGTAATGTGAGAGGGAAGACGAGGTCCAGTTAGCACACCCTAATAAAAAAGGATGAACTCATTACTTGGAGGGGGTTCGATGGGAGAAGGAGGAATGCCCCCTAGTATGGTAGATTCTATATCAATCAGAAAAACGTGGGCAGTATCAGGTTTATTCTCTAGCGGTGGATTAGGATCGATCGATGATGAGATCATATCGACCACCTGAGTTGCATTCTCCAAGGGGGGAATGGATACGACAGTTGGAAATGGATCAACCGCTTGGGTTTCACTCTCTAACGGGAGAGTGGGATCGACTGAGGATGGGACCGGATCTACCACTTTTTCAACTGGTGCAACTAAGGATGTGACCATATTGACTACATGATCAACTGGACTGACCGAGGAAGGGACCGGATTGATCACTCCATCAACTACAGGTGGGTTGAGAGTAAGATTGCGGTAAGCAACTGGAAGTTGAGGTTGGGAAACAATCATGTCTTCCATTAATTTTGAGGTTTCATCCATATGAGGGAAAAGGTGAGTTTGATGACTCCCTCTACATAACATACACGAGAACTTGACTCTACTTTTCTTCTTCCCAACGGTATCCTGACTAGTTGATGGGAGGTCATCAACATGTTGTTCAGAGGCTGACAACATGGGCTGATGAGGGCATGTAAACCATGCTTCTATAACCTTGGATAAACCAGAGAAATCCTTAAGAAGATGGCTACCCTTACAAAGCCTGCAAGGGTACTTGGGCTTATAGGTTGTTTGGGTGATCTTGGCATCATCAACACTCCCAACACGATTATCAGTAACTGGTTTTTTTCCAACATGTTTGGTAGTCGTTGGAAGTTTGGACCCTTGATTTTTTTTTTTCTTCTCAATCTTCCTTTTCGTATTCTTCTTATCCACTGGGTAACTAGCTTCAAAGCTTTCACTCGACGAAGAAGACGAAACAGAAGAAGACCTTGCAAGTAAAGAAGGTGAAGGATATCTCACTGGTGAAGACGGTGAAGGATCAACATGAGGTTGATGTTCTTGTGGGGAAGTGATTACAATCGAAGCACTTACTACATTCGGGATTAACAGAGTGGAAAACAACCATACCAACAATCCAATTGTGAGACTTGGAAGGCTCAAAGTAGCGATGTAAGGAGGACCAACGTTTCCGTAAGAAGGAAAAACAAAAGGTTCCCCCAGAGCAGGGGTTGCTTCATTGGTCGTTCCAAGAACTGATGTCATTAAATACAGATCCAACCTAGAGTCTTCTAGGAAAAATAAACAACACGCGCTAAAAATCTAGGAAGCAAGAAAACAAACAAAACCTTCTCACAATGAACACACTAGTTGGTGATGAAATCCAACGTCACGGGAACAATGTAGGAAGGGGCTGAGATAGAGCGGGTGGAAAATTTACGTTGACGACCTGCTTAATGGACTTACACCCTGGTGCAACCTCCCACACATAATCGTGGGTATACCCTCCAAGGAGTCTGAGTGAGTTTGGCCAACGTCAATTCTAGGTACCGTGAAGACTTTCCCCTCCACAATCACCTTGTGTAAAGACCCTAAAGAGATAGGATACTAAGATTACCAATTACGACAATGATGCCTGGGGAAGCAATCAACAGTAAGATCCACGAGAAAGGGCAGGGTATCTAAGCCCGAAATCAACTCGGCAAGTTCCCCATGGGATTTTCTTCTCAAGTGACCCCCAATAATATGTGCAATCTCTACACTAAGACCAACAAAGTAGGGTCAATAACTTTGCCAGCCCTAATGCGACCTTGTGATTGACCCTTGTGTTAGAAGGGCTTCCCAGGACAAAATATAATAAGTGGATTTAACTCTCCCTATCACAAGATACTATATTTGTTTGTAGCTTTGGAAAGTTATCTTTCACACCTATTCCAAATCCATACAGCCTAAGCTAATGTAGGTTTGCTACCAGAAAATATAAAAATGTCTAATCAATTTTTATAAGCGCTTTATTTTAAAGTTGTTCTTTACTCAAGAGGAAAAATGGCATGGACTAAATGATGTTTTGACCGACTCTAAACAATGCAAAGAAATGAGAATGCAAATATTTCACTTCGATGAAAGCTATATTACGAGAAGGAGAAAACGTTTATCATTCCCAAATGCACAATGTCCCAAAAATGTTATTAAACTCATCAATATTAATATCTTCAAGAAATTATCCAAAGAGATTGTACACCAAGAATTCAAGACCAAAAATGTCAAAAATCATGCAATTTTGCTATTTCAAATGCAAAGATGCCCCCAATCTAATGCAAAGCAAGAAATTAAAATTTTTGTTTCAAAGATAGCTAAAAGCAATAGCAAATCTCTATAAAAAAAAGAAACCCAAACAAATTTTCTCTTTTAACACAAACTATTCAATAAAAGAAAAAGAAGTTCTTTCACTAAACAATTCTACAGAAAACAAAATGCTTTGTAACTGAAAGACACTCAAAGCAAGAGATCTAATCTTTCAAAATCAAACAAGCTAAAACAAAGCAAAGATAGCTAAAAGAAAACTCAAAGACTGTCAAGCAGACTGTAAAGAGATCATAATCAAACCCAAAAATTCACCTCAAAACCATGTCTAAGATCTGGGCAGGGAAAACCATCAAAAACTAAAACATTTCACAAAATTGTCGCGGCCTACCAGCCAGCACAGTGCGACGATCCTAGATCGTCGTGGGCTAGAGAACAGTATAGTACGATGACGTCGCACTATGTCTAAAGGCAGGGTGTGACAATCCTATATCGTCGCACTATCCCTCAAAGTAGGGTGTGACGATCAAAGGAAAAATGGAAAAAAATAAAAAGCAAGAAGGTTTTCCAGTGAATTTAAACGGTCAAAGAGTTCATCTGGATCTCCCAGTGACTCAGAAAACAAAACCCAAGCAATCAAAGCAGGAAAGAAAGACAAACTAGGAAAACAATTTGTTCCCCAATATGGTCGTCAATTTTGTTATCGAACAAATCGGTAAGTGCAAACACAAACAGATCCCCCTAGTTTCACCCCGACACTAGAACAAAACAAGAAAGAATATAAAACTTTCCCTAAGTTTTAATTATCAATCATACTAACTAACAAGAGATAAATGAAATACCTTTTAATTGTTGTTTTTCCTCGCTAGTGTCATCCTCGCTTTGTTCCAAGGCTTATGGGATGTTGAACCTATAAAAAGACACAAGCCAATGAAGTGAAAGAAACAACGTATACTCAACGAAACCTATGTATGTGATCAAGGAGTCATACAATAAAATAAGACCAATTTTATGGGAAAGAAATATATTGTTGTATTAGAAATATGAAAAGGAGAATACAACTGATGCCTTGATGTTGTAAGGTCCCTTCCAATAGTCCCTTGCTTCCCACACACTTCTTCTCCATGTATTCTGAGATCAACAATCTATCTTGACAAAGAAAAGCTCAAAGCTAACATACAAGCTCCAAAAACTCCAAGCTACAAAACTCAAGAACTTTCCAACTAAGCACTAGCCAACTCAATCCAACTTTCCCCATGAGAACTCCTCTCCTTTTATAGGCTGAAAATGATAGTGTGAGGAGTTTAGGATGATCCCAAGAGATCATGGACACAACTCAAATCCAAACCGATCATAGGCCACCGCACCCTCGAAGCTTCTATTCTAGAACTTTTGATAAATTCCTCTTTTTCCTTCGTACGAAAATCGTCGCACCCTGAACACTGAGAAAACTGAGACGACGTCGTAGGACACTGTGGTGAAACCTGTGATGATCCTATATCATCACACCCTTAACACTAATCAAGGTGCGACGATCCCTTTTTCTAAGGTTATTGACAAAGGAAAAGTATAATTCCATTTCTCTGGAAAAAGTATCTTCATTCTTCTTCAAGGATTAAGGCCATTGATCCTTCTAACGACAAAGGATAGGTTTACATCATTAACGGTCATAGGTGTGATGAAAATAATGTGTAACAAGAACTCCACATAGAAAAACCTCCCATTTTTTTCTTAGGGTGACTCTCTCTTCTTTGCCACCTCGAGAATTCACTTTATGGTCCTAAGTAAGATCCTTGAACTTGGTATAAAAAGATAAATTATTTTCTTCCTAGATATGGTTTTCAAAGGTGTTAATGGTGACCTTTTCATCCTTGTTCTCTATGATGGTGACCTACTTGTCACTAGGAGTAATTGGTGGGCCAAATAATTGCAACAAGAATGTTGAAATCCTCACTTTAAATGTCAACCTAGGGTTCATGCAAACTTATGAGGTGATGTGCACTACATGTACAAACTACACTAGTAAAATGATCTACTAGAAATGAAACATGTTATTTCTAGGAATGTAAAAACTAAACAATAAAATAAACATAAAGGAAATGTGCAAGAATTAAACTATTATAACAACAAGAAGGGATGCCCAATTTCAGCCTCTTTACTTCTATTTCTTCTCTCTACATTGTTGATGGCTCCACACTCATTCTACTCCAATTTAAGGGCACCAAGAGTAGGGGGTGTGGGGAGGGTTTTCCATTTTGTTAGAGAGGAAGGAGAAAACAATCATAAGGGTACCCAATCAGCCAATGGTGTTAAGCACGGATCATCTCAAAATCATAGGATGAACTGATATTTTGAACAAGGGAGAGAAGTAAAGAAAATGATCATAAAGTAAATGTGTAGAAAGGGAATGAATAGAAGTATATATGCATAAATTAAACTATTATAACAAAAAGTATTGGGAAACCATAAAGTAAAATCAATAAAGGAAATACATGAAAGCAAATGAATGTTGGAAATGAAAGTACAAAAAATTAAGAAATGTAAATGTAGAAATGAAACTATAGCTCTTGAAATAAAATAAAATAACAACCATCTAATTTATATGTACATGGGATTAAACCTCCATTGGAAGCACTTGATCCATTGTGTCTATTCATTATATTCAAAGCAACAAAGATACCCTTCTATATGTTTATTCACAATCTCAGTTTTCTCATCAGATTGAGGATGGTAAGAGGAGCTATGAGCCAACTAAGTACCCATACAAGAAAATAATTTAGTTCCAAAATTAACAATGAAAATTGGATCTCTTTCACTTACAATAATCTTGGGGATTCCATGTAAATTTTGGTCTATGTCCATGAATGTTGTAGCTATTGTACATGCTTTAAAAGGATGAGAAAGAGAGAGAAAATGAGCATATTTTGTGAGCCGATTCACCACTATCATGATGATGTTCTTTCCGTCGAACTTGGGTAAACCTGTAATAAAATCCATTGAGACCTCTTCCCAACGTTGACTTGGCATGGATAATGGTTGTAGGAGACCTGGGGTCTTGACTATCTCTCATTCTGTTGACAAACCAAACATTCACCCATAAAATTTTGAACATCAATTTTAAGACCTTCCTAGAAAAAATCCTTCTTGATCCTGTGGTAAGGTTTTAGGAACCCTAAATGTCCTCCTATATGAGAAGTGTGCAACTCCAAAAGGACCATATGTTTGAATTGGGAATTCTTACATAAATATAGGTGATCCTTATAATACCTTAGAGAATCATTCTTCCACACAAATTTATCTAATGCACTTGGGTCTTCTTGTAGTTGTTGAATAATCTTGCATACCTTCTGATCTTGCTTCCATTATATCCTTGGTTATTCTACCCAATTAGATTTCAAAATGAAAATAGCACATAGTAATCCCTCTGTGTCTTCTTCTTTCCTTGAAAGTGCATCTACCACCACATTTTGTTTTCTTTTTTTGTAGATAAATTCAAAGTCATAAGTTAGCATATTTGTAACCAATTTTTGTTTCTCTTTTGAAGATAATATTTGTTCTAAAAAGTACTTCAAGCTATCATGATCCGTTTTTACCTTGAAGTGTCTTCATATCAGGTAAGGGTGCCATTTTTTAACTGCATGTAATATGGCTAATATTTCCTTTTCATAAATGGGTTTGAGTAAGTTCTTTCCTTTAATATAGCTTCTTTCAAAGGAAAGTGGTCTTCCTTATTGCATTAAAACCACATCAATGCCATTCCCAAAGGCATCACACTCCACAATAAAGGTTTTGTGAAGTCAACCGTGGCCAGGACAAGACTTGTACACATAGCCTCCTTAATTTTTTCAAAAGCTTTGGTTGCTTCTTGAGTCCAAGAAAATGCCTCGTTTTTTAATAGTGTTGTTAGAGGTGCTATTCTTTGACCATAATTATTGACAAACTTGCGGTAATATCCGGTCAATCCTATGAATCCTCGAAGATTCTTCAAGGTTTTGGGAATTTTCCATTCCATCATAGCTTTAATGTTTTTAAGGTTCACTTTGACACCTTCAAGAGATACAATATGATGCAAATATTCCACTTCCTGAACCCCAAGGTCACACTTGGAAGGCTTCACATATAGTTGTTTCTCTTCCAATATTTTTAAGACCATGTCAACATGTTGTATATTCTCTTCCCAATATTTTTTGTAGATTAGTGTATCATCAAAAAATAATAACACAATTTTTTGAGGAAGGATTTGAAAATATAATTCATCAAGCTTTGAAATGTGGAAGGTGCATTAGTAAGGCCAAACAACATCATCAAAAACTCATAATGACCTTCATGTGTTCTAAAGGTTGTTTAGGGGATGCCTTCTTGCCCCATTCTGATTTGATGATATCCAAAATGGAGATCCAACTTGTTAAGGAAAATTGATTTTTGCTTGCAATTCATCTAATAATTCATCACTGGTAGGAATAGAAAACTTACCTTTAATGGCCATTTTTTTTTATCTCTCTATAATCATGATATATACACCATGAACCTTCCTTTTTGTAAACCATCACTATTTGTGAAGAGAAAGCACCTTGTCTAAGTTGAATGATGCCATCCTCTAACATTTCTCGAACCATACACTCAATCTCACACTTTTTTGCATAAAGGTACCTGTAAGGCCTAATGTTAAGTGGTACACTTCCCAATTGCAAATGAATAGCATGGTCATGATCTCGAGTAGGTGGAATACCCTTAGGCATCTCTACAAATACCTTGATTGTTAATAAATTTTTGGAGATCCATGTGAGTAGAGGGTCTAGATGTTTGAACATATAGTGAGCATAATTATGAAATTACACCATAGTATCCCGTGTTTAGCAATCTTGTCATGTTGTTAGAGCTTATCACTTTATAGGGTTTCCCTTGGATGGCTATGAGTTCAATTTCCTTTATTTTTGAGGAATATCTCATGAAAAGTTCTTGAAAATTAAGATCCATTGTTCCTAGTGATTGTAACCATTGAACCCCTAATACAACATAAAAACCACCCATTTGCATTGCAATCATTCGAATATTCAACAAAAACTCCCCCATGGTGAGCATAATACTATGGCATTTCTCTAAACAATTTATGGTGCCTCCATGTATAATCATTACTTGAAACTCTAGTGTTGGATATATAAAGCAATTGAAAAGTTTTGCTAATTTGCAATTAATGAAGTTATGGGTATTACTATAATCAATCAACATTGTTACCCTTTTTTTTCCCGATATATCCTTCTATCTTTAGAGTTTGGGGAGTATTGATGCCAGCCAATGCATGGCAAGATATTGTTGGAGTAGTCCCTTCTAATTCTAGATCTTGCAAAAGTTATAGTTCTTGATCTTCTTCCTCTTCACAGTCTATGTAGAATAATTTCCTCTCATTTCATTTATGCCCCTTACTATACTTGTTGTCAAAATTGAAATATAGTCCCTTTTCTCTTCTTTCATCCATTTTCTAGTGTTTCAACCTTGTAGGTTGAGTGAGGTTAGGAGAGGAAACATAATGCTCTCTATAGTTGTTAGTGGCCATATTTTTTCTTTCCACTTTCCTTGACATATTGAAAGCATGCTCTAGGGATTTAGGTTCAGAAAGAAGACCTCATGTTGAATGCTCTCCTTTAAAGTTCCCATAAAGAGATCTAGTAAATTTTCCTTTGGAATGTTCTTTATCCCAAGACTTAGCTTTTGGAATCGCTAAGTGTGCCTTGTAATTGGCCCTGTTTGCTGAAGATTTATCAATTGACTAAACAATTTTTTTTATTAACATCCCCATAATATGCCATCAATCCATTCTTAAAAATAGACCACGAGACAATAACATCCTTTTTTCATTCACAAAAGCATTGGTACCAAAAAAATTGACCAGGTTCTAAATATAAGGATGCAATGGTTATATTTTGTAAAGTTTGCACTTGGTGTAGATCAAATAATTGTTCCATCTAGAATATCCATGTTATAGGATCTTTACCATAAAATTTCCTCATATCAATCTTGGGAATTAAGTGGTTCCTTGGTGCCGAGTTGAACCCTGGATGATGCATATCTTGGAGTGATGAATGATCATGATTTTAGGACTCAATCTTCATGTTCTCCACATTTGTTAAAATCTTCTTCATATGTGTAGGGTTCAACAATTTTGTTCTCCTTATTTTCATGATTTCATTGTGTCACAGTATCACTTTTAGGGAATGTCTCATCTAGGGTATGTAAGAGCATGAATTCCATGGAATTTTTTAATTGTTCCATCTTTTGATCCATTTCCCTTTTAAGTAACTCTTTCAAATCTTCCAAATCGACCTTTTTCAACACGGTATCACATATTTCATTAAATTGGTTCTTTAATAGGGATACCCAGTACCCTAAGTCTTCGCTTTCAAGCGTCATGTATGAGATCTATAGAGGGGAATTTTTCAGAATCCTTTGCCATGCGAGAAAATAATATTATTCGTCTTTTTTTCTCTTTATCACTTTTGAATCACCAAAAGAAAATCTTTGAATCAAAAGTTATGTTAATTTCAAGTTAACATGCCTTTAAAAACCTTAGTTTGTAGACTATCTTGTTGATTGAACTTTCTCCTAAGTTATCTCTAAAATTTTGGCCTCTCTTAGTCTAAAATTTTGATCTATATTATCTTGATATGTCTTCTTTGTAATTCCATAGGTTTGAACAAATTCCAATGTGCCAATAAAAAATTATGGTAACTTTCCCAAAACTTCTTGTTTTTTTCCTTTCAAGAGAGAGAACTTGTACCCACACGTCCATTTTTCAATATCTACTTCTAAAATTTGGATCTGACATATTATGATCTATCGCCATTACAATGGAACTACTAAAACTCAATTTTGACTTTTCTAGCTTTAGATATGACTTTTTTACCACAAACACTTGTTTGAGACTAGTTTTAGGACTTGAAAAACCCTGATTTCCACAACTCGTATTTTTGAAAGTAAAGTGAACTAGAACTTTTCATTTTTATCATGAGTTCTTCACTATGTCTCTTCATTCTCCAAAAAAAATGTGTATTTGAAACATTCCAAAACAAAGTTAGAGAAAAAATACCAAGATGACTCGTTTGAGACTAATTTTAGGACTAATCAAAAATCCTAATTTCCACAACCTATATCTCCTAAAGTATAGAAAAACAAAACCTAAGATTTTGACCACAAGTACTTCACTATCTCTCCTCAAGCTCCCAAAAATTTCATTATATAGAAAATTTTTATAGAGAAAAAACTAAGATGATTCATTTCAAGGAGCCAAACCGAAGGATCATATGCTTTGAAACCAAATGTTAGGCAAAAAACACCCAAATAGCATAAAAAGAGAAAGAGAAAAAACTCCATACCTTGAGAATTAAAAATTAGCTCAACAATTTACACCTTTCTAACTAATTCTTGACTTGTACACGTATTCTAATGGTGATATTTTTCAGAGTTACATTGCTTAATGAAGATCCAAAAGTATTAAAAAAAGCTCATGATGTCCAAAAGACACAACACAACTAATCAAATTGTGCACATGGCTGCTCACTTGATTAAGGTGGTCCACTTTCTTAAGGACAGACATACATGGGTGCACAACTATGGCATCTATTAGTGTATGAGACGACCTTGGAAATTTGATTGCATGCCATCACAACCAAACGTTCCTAGAGAAACATATTAATTATGAGTGATGCTAATATAGTTGCTGAGTTGGCTATTGTGTTGAGTCAAAGTTAATGGGGTTTGTAGCTTGTTCAAGTGTAGTTTTCACAATAGTTCGTCGAATAATTGGTTGGGGGGCAATTTGCACCAACCGAATATGCATGCTTCAGATTCAATGGCAATTCTTTTTAGATTGATTCTAAGGTCAAGGAAGAAACATTAAGTGTCATGAGTCTTTGGTCCACGTTGTTGTGAAAAATGAGTAAATAGAGGAAGTAGTGGAAGAACCCTACAATGTAAATTTATTGGGTAGATGGTTCTGCTTACAATGCCAACAATAGATTTCATTGTTCCATTTCGACAACACTTGTCGAGTCAGTGTCATTTGCTTGTGGATTTCTTAGAGTTTTTGCTCGAGTCCGTGTTACCCACCAACCTGATTGGGTGAGAAGTGCTGGGAGGTGTTACCCTGGGTTTGAATGGGATTGGTGATGTGTTTTTCATGGAAAAGGGTGATGCAACTTGGCGTAAGACTATTGTGAACCCAAATAAATGCATTGTTTTAATTGCCCAACAAGTTATTCAGATATCTAGGAACAGATTTCACAGCCTTGCATTTTCGTTAAAATGGCTTTCTACAATTATGTAATGGAAAAAGAAGAGAGTTTTTTTCTTTCCCACTCCACAGGATGCAAAATTGCATTTTTCAGAAGGTCTAGATGTCCAATGCACCTGTTATCTACCTGTTGACTAATGCACCAGAAAGTGAAACTGATTTTCTGCAGTCTTGGATTGTGTAATAAATGGTCGGATTGTCCCACTAGTTAAAGGACCTGCTAATGGAATGGAGTGCTTTGTTGACAACTTTTATGGCAAGGTAGCTTTGAGGTGAGAAACTCGTGCAGCATCAAAGGTACTTGGTGCTGTGAAGAATTTTTCCTGTTAAACCCCAATTAAAAGAAGTTCCTCGCTGCAGCTCCTGGTAATTGCAGTTTTGGTACAGTCACCCAAATGATGAGAACGTTGATGCTGGGATATAGGGCCGACCCTTGTAGGCTCAAATTTTGATATATAAACATGGTGAATCCGACCCATATATTTAAATAATTTGTTGAAATGGCAAGTTTTGATTGAAGCCGACCTGTGGAATGTGCAAATTTACACTTGATGGAGGGCCGACTTGATGATGGTTTGTAGCAAGTTCAAGGAGTATTTTAGGGAATCCTCTGACCATCCCTTCCCTTTGAAGAAGGCGCCTTGGAGCAGCCCTATGCATAGTTGCTTTGAAGCTTGGGAGCCCACGTATCCACATGTTAAAGATTTGAAGGTATCACTTGCCTGTGGAGGAGACCTACCTTAAAGGGGGTTTTGAGGCCGAATTATCACTTTGAAGCCCCATTTTCTCATGCTTGGAAGGTTACTTGTAGAAGGTTGCATTGCGGAAGGGTTTTTGGAGGAGAGATGTTGCACCAAAGCCCTCCTATTCCTTCATTTGGGGAGATGGGTTCTCTTTCAAGTCTCATACCCCTTTAGATTTCGTACATGTGGCATGAGTGCCCCAAAATTGTATTATCCAGATTATTTAATTGTTGAAGAGGACCTTTTGCCTCTCCATAGGCTAGAATAGGGGATTTTAGCTCCAAAAATTGTTATTTTATTTTGAGGGAAGTTGAGCACATCTTCTATAAATAGGTGTGCATTTCCTCTCATTTGATCATCACCACAACTTCTATAAATAGGTGTGCATTTCCTCTCATTTGATCATCACCACAACTTCAGGGAGAAATTCCTTAGGAGTTCTGAAATTTATTTGAACATTTTGGTCTTGGATTGGCATTTTGCATGGAGGAATAAGGAATTCTATTGATGGATGATTTTGGGGATGTTTCTTTTGTTTTGATGGATGATTTTGGGGATGTTTCTTTTGTTTTGATGGATGATCTACGATGCTAGGGTTTCTTCATGCATAGTGACTTGGTATAATAAGTGTTCTATTTCAAGTTTAATGTTGGTTCATGCTATATCTTGGTGGATGCTCTATTAGATGGTTAATAGTTTCATGTTATCTGGTGTCCTTGGTTCATTTTGTTGGAAACCCTAAGGAAGGGTTAAGATCATTTATCCCCTTCCTTTACTGCATTCATCTTAAAATTTGTTGAAGCATTTAAGACCCAAGCTATGGGTTAAGAGAGTTTATCCCCCTATACCTTGTTTTTGGCTAGTTTGAATTCTAGGGGTTAAGAGGGTTTATCCCCCTAGGGTTTAGCCTAGTTTCCTTTTGATCTTGTGGTAGAAATCAAATAAAACGTAGGACGATAGTAGGGATTGTGAGGGTACATCCCCCTAACTCATCTTCCCAAAGGATTATACCTAGGGGTTGTGAAGGTACATCCCCCTAGGGTCAATCCTCAAGTTTTCTTTGCTCTTTGTCCTCCATTAAATTTACCATTGCATTGACTACATTACCCAATGAAAAGACACTAATCTCCAATACTCTAATCATTTTCATACTCTAAAGCTACCCAAGAAACCGTTTTGCCTGGACTTCACTCTCCGCGTCATCTTGAGCTTCCTTGCCCTAAGTCCTAACAATCTTAATCCAGGGAAACCCCCTTAAGATGGAGGAGATCTAGCTTGAAGTGAAAGAGAGTTGGTGACGTGACAATGGCCTTCCCTCTTAGTTATGCAAGATTGCACTTGAACTTTCGGACTTTAGCTCAATAAGTGCAGATTTGTACGATAACAGTCCCAACATATAGCATTGACTTATGGAAGTGGCTCTACACTAGGATCCAAACATTGTGAAACCTTCTATAGAGCATCCCAATAATTTTGTGGGGTTCTTTCTTAAGCCAACAAGAATATGGATGGTGGAAATGCATGGAACAATTTAATTATTTGCTTCTCTAAAATATGATCTTCACTCTATTTTGGTTGCATATGACTAGAATAGTTAAGATCTGGATTTTT
>ML781885.1:877403-898275 GCA_009831015.1 Picea engelmannii | reverse complement strand
AGAGATCACAAAGAGAGATCTGGCAAATAAAAATCAGAACGAGAGATCACAAATTATTAACGTAACGAGAGCGACGCGGAATAGCAGAGTAGCGAATGATCAAGTCCATAATTGGTGTAATCGAATTTTGTTTATGAACCAATAGCAGCCTAGGTCACGGAGATAAACAAAATAATTACATACCAAATAGTAATAACAATAAATAAATAATATTACACTTAAAAATATTATTAAGTGGTACGTAGCGGTGACAATGTCCACCTTATTTATCCCTCCTTTAGTGACATGATGGTCTCTACTCCATTGAAGCATAGGGCAAGGGATATGTAACATGCAAACTCATATTTAAAAGTCTATATAATAGTGTCAATGAAAGTATAAAGATTCTCCATGGGAATTTCAACATGCATGTATGGCATATCTTTTTTTTTTCTTGAATTTATCAGGGAAGTATCTTGCAATCTTTGCAACCTTTTGGCAGTGTCATCTTAATGGCATGGGAAAGGGAATTGATTTTTGCAACCTTCTGGCAATGCCATCTTAATGGCATGGGAAAAGGAATTGCTTTGGATGGATCACTGCAACTCTATCACCTACATCTTTTATCTTTCCTCTAGTGTCATGATGGTCTCTACTCCATTGAAGCATAGGGAAGGGATATGTACCATGCAAACTCATATTTAAAAGTCTATATAATAGTGTCAATGAAAGTATAAAGATTCTTCATGGTAATTTGAACATGCATGTATGTCATATCCTTTTCTTGAATTTTTTAGGAAAGTATCGTACAACCTTCTGGCAATGCCATCTTAATGACATGGGAAAGGGAATTGCTTTGGACAGATCACTACAACTCCATCACCTACACCTTTTATGATATGTTGAGAGGAACTTCCTTTCACATACCATTGTCAAAAGTTTGTAAAGTATTTGTGGATTTTTTTGGCAAAAGGGTATGATATGCATGTACGGGCATATACATGTATACATGTATGTTGATCATGATCGCTTAGCATGTAGGGTATTTGTACTCTAACTAGCATTGTCATATATAGTCTTAAATGGGAATCTGCATGGTGCATATCCCTATCCCTTGTTTTTTAGAGAACAAAAATCTTACATTGTGTTAACATCATCTCTGTAACATCATCTCACTTGTGGGAGTGGAGAAGTTTTGTATAACTTGTTATTTAAGCTAGCAATGAAAAAAAAAAATGCAAAGCATAGGAGACTCACTTTTTATCCCTTAGGAATTTGGGTGACATATCTTGTAAGTGTGAGATCATAGAGATATTTATGTTCACACAATTGGGTTAATATACTTATTGTTAATTCATGCACATGTATCCCATGAGCTCCCAAAGAGAGGGCACCACTTTATAGATTTCTCTACATAAGTTTTTTGGAAATATTTGAATCAAATTACAAAACAAAGCATTAAGTTATGTGTATGTAATGTCCCCATTTTTGGATCCCCTTATGTTATAGTTTGGGATGCCTACCAGAGTGGCCAATTGGGGGTGATACTGAGCTCAAACAATTTTGATGAGTTTTATGGGGTTCAACTTACATTATTCATCATATTTCATCATCAAGATCCATTCCGCACAACTTGTCCTTAGTTTCATTGCATTCCGACGATTCCCATAAAACAGACTTATTATTGGGCATATGTTAATTAACTACACTAAAGGTATTATTTGAATAATGTTTCTTGGAGAAATACCTTAGTGTAATAGCTCGTTGGAACCGGGAGGAAAATCTCTAAAGGTTTATGTGATAAAAGTGACTTTGAGTGGCCATAAATGTTTTAAAGTCAAATAAATCACTTTTTAGAGTAAAAATGGTTATTAAATTAATAAAGTGTTTTTATGAGAAAATATTAAAGATGAATTAAAAGTCACTTAGAAGAAAAAGGTGAAAGAGGGTATAAAGAAGAGATAGGGGCTCATATTCTCTTGTTATGTTGATTGATTTTTGATGTATGGCCTCTTGGCTAAAGAGCTCAAGATACTTGAGGGTTTTGATTAAATAAACTCTAGAGATCAGCAAGGGAATGAAATATTCTCTCATTCATGATCCAAGCTTGGCTAAGGTGGTGCAAGATTCCACCCTCACCATTATATTTCAATTCAGATCCATTTCTTTCATTGTTGGTAAAGGAGGGCGCAATTGTTGGAGGATTCTACAGAGAGTGCACACTGTCCAATAGGAAGGAGTTTGATTTGGCTTCTAGGAGTGAGATCTTGAAGAGATCTGAGTTGGTTTGTGTTTGGCTCACCTAGAGCAACTTTTCTTGGCACTCTTGGGGGTTTCCAACATCCATATTATTTATTCTCAGAGTTGGGGCAAATTTACTGAAGGAGGGAACAGTGGGGGTTTGAGATCCAATGATTTGTGGTCATATTTGGCATCTACAACCAAGGAACTTCTCCTATAAGTTAGTCATCATCAGATCTACAATATTGCAACCATTTCATGAATATTTTACATCAGATTTATTGTGCATATTTCAACAGGGCATAAGCAACAAGGAGGGCACATTTCTTGGTATGGGAATTGTGGATTTTGCATGATATAACATCTCTTTTGGAAAGCCATCATTAGGGGATCGAAAAAGAGGATCATTGAAACTATTTCCGTGCCTTTTGGAACCATTATAGGCCAATAAAGTGGTTGTTATATTATGTATATCAAATCTGGAAATTACTATCATTGGACAACCATTTATAATAAATAAACAAGAAAGGACTGTGTGTAGGAGTTTTTGTTTTAGTTGTGTATTACTTGTCATTTACTCTTATGTTTATTCTAGTCTATGTTCCACTTGAATTCATGTTGTTTTATACAAGTAAAACTCAAAAACATGGATGGAAATGCAAGCTACAACCATGTTATGCAAATTGTTTGACATAATGCTTCAATGAGAAAAACAATCATATACACAACAACATAGCAAATAATCATAACAATAGACACTTTGGGGTTCTAAGGAGGTTGGAACTCATCCCATTGACCCTCTAAACACATCAGTAATCCACCTCTAGAGTTGGGACAACAAGAGAGTTGATTTGCCCAAGGCCTTTGAGAAAACACTTTTAAGTGTTTGACGAAATTCCTCAACCACATATATCTGATTTTTTCATCAGATTTGATTGGGGATATTACACTGTAATAGACATCAAAATATTTAAAAGAGATTTTAATGATTTTTGTATTTATAAATCAAAATTTTGTTTTATTTAGAATTTACACAAGTAGCTTTAGAATTCATTATAAGTGGTTGGAATAACAAGATGAGCTAAACACTAATTTGAAGAAGTGCATTTTATTCTAAAGGAATTCATATACCTTAGTTTTATGGTGTACAAAGATGGGTTTTATGGTGTACAAAGATGGATTATGCATAGATATAGAGGAACTAAAGGCAATATTGAAATGGCCCACAGTCCTCTTAATGCCACAAGATCAGTAACATGTTTTGATGGAATAGAAGAATAGTTAATAAAATTCATCACAAGATTTAATGAGATAAGTGTGCCAATGACTAGTCAAAATAATATATTATTAGAATAATGTTGAGTTAGGAAAGGTCATTAGTATTATTCAATTAAAATCTTAATGAAACACAATGTAAGTATTATACTTATGATCTTGAGTTTGATGTTGTTATGCGGGAACTAAAGTGTTGGAGACATTATCTCTTAATATTGAAATGGCCCACACTCCTCGTAATGCCACAAGATTAGTAACGAGTTTCGATGGTATAGAAGAATAGTTAATAAAAGTCATCACAAGATTTAATGAGATAAGTGTGCCAATGATTAGTCAAAATAATATTTATTAGCATAATGTTGAGTTAGGAAAGGTCATTAGTATTATTGAATTAAAATCTTAATGAAACACAATGTAAGTATTATACTTATGATCTTGAGTTTGATGTTGTTATGCAGGAACTAAAGTGTTGGAGACATTATCTTTTGAGACATTATCTCTTGAGACATTATTTCTAGCCAAACAAGTTTATTGTATACATAAATCATTGGCCACTTAAGTTCATCAACAACCAGATGAAGTTGAATCAAAGGCATTTGAAACGAGTCGAGTTTCTATAAAATTACACATCACARAGCAATGTGCATGCTTAATAGGACAATACCAATGTTAATGTTAGTGAAAATGAAAAATGATACAATTGGCTTGGAGCATATCAAGGACTTGTGTGAGTATGATAAGGATTTTGGATATGTCATATATGTGTGCAAGAACCCAATCAAAGGCATTTGAAACGAGTCGAGTTTCTATAAAATTACACATCACAGKGCAATGTGCATGCTTAGTAGGACAATAYCAATGTTAACGTTAGTGAAAATGAAAAATGATACAATTGGCTTGGAGCATATCAAGGACTTGTATGAGTATGATAAGGATTTTGGATATGTCATATATGTGTGCAAGAACCCAATGTTGTAAAATAGAAGTGCACAATTATATAGCTTCATTTAGGACATATATCTATTAAGGAGAAGTATTTATGCATACTAGAAAATGTGATATGTAAGAAGTATTTATGCATACTAGAAAATGTGATATGTAAGAATTTGATAAGAGAGTTTCATAACAATGTACTTGAGGACACTTTGGTCATGGAAAGATAAAAAATTTGATGGAAGGGAGATATTACTACTTAAGTATGAAGAAGGAGATCAAAAAAAATGTAGCATGGTGCACAATGTCTATGGAGAGGGTAGTGAGTTAAAATACAAGATTATACACACAATTGTTGATTCTAGAGATGCCTTACGAGAACATGTCTATTGATTTATTTCTCAGATTATTGAGAATGTAGCATGAATTTGATGCCATGTTGGCTATGGTCGACATGATCTCAAAGATGGTGCACTTCATACCTTGTAAGAAGACTAGTGATGTGACATATTACATGGATTTATTCTTAAAGGAGGTGGTGTGATTACATGAATTTCCTACCTCAATAACATTACACATGATACCAGATTTTTAGGCCATTTTTTGAGGATGTTGAGGAAGAAGAAGGAAAAAAATCCATAATACAATTCAATATGTCACCCTTAAATGGTGGGTAGACCAAAGTGGTGAACTACAACCTTGGAATTCTTTTGAGACATTTTGTATATCATCTATTTTGAAAGCCTACAAGGAGAACACCTTGTACTGGAGGTTTTTATGGAACCTCCCCAAAAAATTTATCCCTTATCTGTTTATAGTGGAGGTTGTTAGCGGAGGCGAGCGGTCGAAGGTTTTTACAACAGTGTGCCTAAATTGGACAAACGAACCGATGTGCACACAAACATAACACCCCAATGCTAAAGTAATAAGGTGCACCAATAACCATTATTAATATAAAAGGCTAAAATATTGTTTTTCATTATTTTAAAATAAAATGCATAGCAGTGCTCCACGCTAAACTAAGAGCATTGATACGAGTATGAAGGTCACACTAGATCAACTTAGAATAGTTGGTTATCTTTTTGGTGCATTGAAAAAACCTAACCACCCTGGTGTATATACAATAGTGGCACACTGAACAACAATAACAAGGTGCTTAATAGTACTATAGGCTTGAGTTTTTTAACATATAGCCAAAAATTCAACCAATGCATTACTCATACTACCACGCACTAGTGTGTCTTACTATATGGTGCACTGCGATAGGGTAAAATAAATAAGGCATACATGTGCATTCCAGTACTACATGACACACCGTTGCATCTTATTATTGGGTGCATTGGGATAGGGAAAAATAAATAAAAGAAATACAAAATTGAATTTCATTATCACATTTCCTTTTGTGCTTCCAACCACTCACATAATCATTAGTGCTCACACTCATTCTATGGTTGCCCCGTTTTTAGTGCTCTACGGTGTTGTTTCCTTGGTTCGATAGCTTTCTCGGTAGATTCCATACATTTTTTAATTTTGGAAAACAATGCACATTTTCATTTGTTTTTCTATAGGGAAACCATGCCTCCTTGAGCAAGAAGAGACCGGGTAAAATTTTTGTTACCTCCTTATTTTCAATTTCATCAGATTAAAATTTAAAATTGGGCACAAATTTGGCCTTTTTACATTTTTTTTTAAATTTCATGTGGTGTGCTTCATTGGTTTGGCTCGCCCCAGACTCAATGGTGCATCCTGTGAATTTATAGGAAGCACCACTAGCGGTGCATCTCAAAACTACATAATGCACCGCTCAAAACTATGCACTAGAATGACAGGTGTGCATTACCAGTGTCGTTCGTCTTAGAAGAGGCACCATCTTTTCAATAAACCCACCAGTGCACCTCTACCTGACCTCACTCTTGAAAGAATGGATCATCTTCCACTCGCACAATTCTTTGTCTTACATCTCCTCATCCATGGGTTATCGACTTTCTCCAAGATACCATCCTTGTCATCCTTGAAGCCATAATAACTAGCATCAATTCACTTGTAAATATCATACATATACCTCATCTTATTTGCCTAAGGGGGCTTATCAAATAGTTATTTGAAGCCAAGGAGGAATTTTGCAACCCTGAAGTATTTGAAACCGGGGCCCTTGCTAGTGGCACTGAGCACATCAACCTTGTTTCCTTCTAAGTATGTCATATTGAACCCTACTTTAGCATAATTAGGATCGCCAAGCTCTACGATATAAGCTTCCCAATGCTCTTTCTCCTTGATCATCTTGTTGATTTCGTCATTGAGGTATCGAAGACGGTGTTTTTCAAGGCCTGCATTCTAAATCTCCATGACCTTCCATCCAATCTCTCGGATTATCTTCTACCTCCATTTGTCTACCTCTACAAGAACGCGACACTCTATGACTAGGAATGAACACCTATCCTTGGGCTTCTTCTTCTCTTCATTCTTGAATGTCGGGAACTTGGTCAACATAAACCACACATTCTCTTCATTATAGACCATTTCCCCCCAAAAGCCAAGAGCCTACCAGTGTAATCTTCTATGTTTGTGTATGAAACACATATCCAGGATCCATATGGCATCACTATGTACTGCACAATCACCATGAGAGGAAACATTTTCATCGATTTCACATATAATTCCTTCCTCCAACATCAACGACTCTTTAATCAAATGTGACACATGCTCCATTGTCCACTCAAGAAAATAGGTGTATCAATTTCTTCATATCCGCAACTAAATAATGAATCCATCACCTAGGACACTCTCGTTAGAGAGTCCAGATCAACATCAGGCTCTAATACCACTTGTTGGAAATGTGTGAGACAAAAAAAGAGATATAAATTGTAGCACAAATAAATTCCAAAGAAAATAACGGGAAAGGTAAAACAAGATAACAAAAATCACATTCAACAAGACACAAATTTGCATGGTAAAACCCTGACAATGTGTCAAAGAAACATCTATAGGGAAAATTATTGGTATTATTATTGCTCAGAGGTAAAGATTACAATATTCCCATAGTAAGGTTACAAAACTTGCCAAATTCCTCTTAGGGATACTTAGATATATAATGTCTTCTACATGAACTGTCACCATTATGTGAACCGACAAATTTCATCGTTGTCAGAATCCCTGGAAGATCGTCAAATTTGGGTAGTCGATCATTAATATAATGGAACAATGTGACACATCGAGGTTTCTCCTTCAACACTTTACATTTTGAACAACCAGATACTACTCAGGTGTCATAAAAGAGATCCAATTCATAGTGTAACACCATTGACCTAAGCAAGTTGTTGGAAGATGGCATGTTAAAATTGGTAGGGTAAAACAATTGTCCATTTTCATCAAACATATGCTTGTGATATATTTCTCCTGATAAGAGCTTGTGACATTTTTGGACTAGTGGAAAATCTTGTGCATCTGAACTCAATCCTAAATCATGATCCAACAAAAATCAATGAACAATTATTCAAATGCACATGCATACATAACATAAATTTAATCAGATAAATGAATTATAAATAAAATCTAGACTTACTACAAAGAGTGGGGGAGAACTTGAAGAACTTGTGATCATATGGAATGAGCTAGAATCTGAATAATTGGCCATTTGATATATATTGTAACCTTTTTCTTCCTACATTTGAGCCAAAACCATCATCAATATGTGAATAAATTCTTAAGAGAATGTTTGGGAAGCATAGAACAATCTAACTTCAAATAGAATTTCAAATGGATTTTAAAAGTTATTGGTGCACTTAATTATTTTCTGATGCACTGGTGCGTCTGTATACACATAATGCATCGGTATACTAGATTATGAAAGGCATCGAAGAGTGAACTCCATTTTCTCCTCCGCAAAGAAAAAATTCTGCAAAATTTTAATTGTGTAGCTTTGCATTTGTACTTGGTCAATTAAATTGTTTGTCATTGTATTTTTACATAAAAAGTACATTGGTGTGCTTTAAACTATATAGCACACCAAAAAGTAAGTTACAAACAAAATAATTGTGTGTGTGTGTGTGTGTGTGTGTGTGTGTGTGTGTGTGTGTGTGTTTATCATCACTGCGCCAAAATATACAACAAAAAAAGTGGAAATTTCATTTTTCTAAATGTATGTGTTTATAAATGAAAACCCTAATCATTATTTTATTCTTTTGCCATAATTTAGAGGGAAGATTTTTGCAAAAGAGATTTACCGAAAAAGACTTTGGAGTGGGTAGATTTTTTAAAGAGAAAAATTTGTAAGGGATCATCGTAGGCCATATACAAATCTACAGAGGATAAATTTGAGGTATGTGATTGCATTCTATTAATCATCACAATCTTTTCCATATTTGATTCAAACAATTTTCACTGCATTCTCAAAAACTTAAAAGGATTTCATAGTATCTTTGGTATTAGAAGCCCTAGATTTCTTGTTGTTTTTCTTGGTTTCCCTCTCTATATTTCACAAGGAGATTTATTTTTTTAAGCAATGGATTTTTATAGGGTTTCTTTACTTGTATATGGGGTGTTTGGTATCATTTTCAATGGAACTACTCATTGCATTGGATCTCAAACCTTATTGTTGTCAATTTTATTTTATTTTAAAATGCTTTTGCGGTTAGTGGTGCACATTGTACAGGAATAGTGCACTAATGCACGTGTTCTTGTCAAAAGCCACATTGAGTTTCAAATGTAAATAGCATTGATTTTAACATCAAAATCATCATGTTTTAAAAATTTTCACGAGTTTGACAGTGCACAATAAACAATAAGGCATCGATACTTGTATTAATTTATAGAGCACCATGTGAATATAACAATTTGTAAACAAAACATTTTTTCTTTCATAATAGCATGGTAATCATATACTAGTGCATATACATATGTTTAACGTACTGGTGCATTTTTTTTTTTAAACAAAGAATGGAAAATTTTATTCATTAAAAAGGGCACAATTGAAGCTGTTGAGTATAAAATCTAGGAACTAATTAGCATAACATAACAAAATTTCAATTCCAACAGTCCTGTTATTAACCATGTTTCTATATCTTGCCTATAGATCCATAATCTCCTATAACTATTGCCATATTGTACGGAATACATATGGTAAAAGACATAGTGTATTTTAATAACAAAACAAAGCATGTCGATCCTAGAAAAGATGCATTCAGACCATTTCCTTTTTCGTAAATTCCCCATTTGAGGACACCACTGCAATTTTCAAATCCAACAACAACAACCTATTTTGCTTCTCCTTTGTCCCATGTGAGCAACCCGAGTCCTTAGCATGGATTGGTGACTCCATCCCTACCTCTCGCTGATCCAATTGATGATGCATAGATCCCCCATGTCTTTTCAAGTAGTCCACCTCATCTTGTAGCTGCCCAATTAGCACCCAATTGTGTCCCAATGTCTTTAAGGAAAATGAGATTGTGGAGATGAGGGAATTTATCTTGATTTCCAACTTTTGATTTACAAAGAAATTATCATCCATTTCTTCCTCTTCCTAGACAGAGAACCCAACCTTTATTGCTGCCATCATGTCCCTGGGATTACTATTGGATCCAACTCAAAGTCGAGCCACCTCACTGCCAACCACATAACCTACCAACTTCCAATTGTCCTGAATATTGCAACCCAATATCAGAAGGAACCATAAATGATACACACGGATGTAATTCCAGTTTCTTTTGGAGGAAAAGACTAGGGTGCCACCAACCCAGTTGGAAACTTGGCCAACAGACTCAAAACTATCGTCCCCACGACCAAAGAAATTCAAAATATTTTCAATAAAACTTACCAGATATTTTTCGCGCACTGATTTTCGACCCAAGGTTCACCGAGAAAGCCTCATAACACAGTTATACTTCCAATTTTCATCACTCCTTAGAGAATTTATCGCCTAGCTGGAGATTAAGAGATCAATTATTGCTATAAATGAAATTCAACCAGTCTACATGCATCCTCTTCCTTCTCCATGCCACAACCACATATTATAATGATGTCTTCACATGACACTCCCTCCCAACCAACCTTGTTAATGGATTCTATCACCAGAACTTGTACCTATTCATACCCTTGAATCATTAATACACTCCCATCCCCCATAAAATCCATCGCACACAAATCTGAATATGGATTTGATCGTACTACCTTCCTTAATTTCCCATGGGGCCGGGTACAAATTCCACATGCTGATAACCTTGTTTTCACCTGCACCATGACCTTATCTGATAGCAGTCGATCCTTTACCACGATTTGAAGAGACATAATGATGTTTTTTCTTGGACTTGACATGAAGAGGACACTGAGAGATGCTTTATGCATGAACCGACTACACACTCTCCTCCTAGATAACATTACGTGGACCCCTAGGGTCCCACCCAAACTCTTAGCCCCTTTCATTAGGGAGGGGTTACTTGTCTTACCTGCCCACAAACTCCCAACGAGTCAGGGGCTAAACCAATGGTTTTATTAGCCATTTCATCTACTTCCTTATTGTTTTCTCTTAAAATGTGGAAAAATTGGAAAGAGATGTAGGAAAGAGAAAGTCGGGTCCTTTCTATGAGAGACTTTAACTTAATATCCATAAGATTGGAGCCAATGACGAAGTATCTTATGGTATTCTTAGAGTCCCCCACTATATTCAACTTCGTACATTGCTTATGAAGTGCTAGTTGGACCCCTTGGTATATTGCATATGCTTCTGCAGTATTATTTGTAGAGATACCAAGGTTCCAAAAATAATCCAATTCTTTAATTCCTCAGGTGCCATACAACACCCCCGCCCACACCTGCCTCCCCTACTGGTGCGTATTATTTTATTATATGCACAAAAATATTACTTTGTAAAAAACATTTCATAATATATATATATATATATATATGATGATGATGATGATGATGATGATGATGATGATTCCTGGCTTTTTTATATAGAATATGGTCGATAGAAGTTCAAGGAAAACTACTTATTCCAGTGAGCGCGATGGTAGCTCATCCCAACAAGCTGAGAACAAGGCAAGTTCTTTAAGTTTTATTAAAAAATTGATATATTTGAATTATCTATAGGTTTAAATTAATGATGTGTAGTGGCTAAGGCATGTCATACAAAACAAAAATTTGAAGAAACTCGATAATATTGTTCGCAATCTACTTGCAAAAGAGCATAAAATATTTATGGAAATGTCGTAAAGGGAGGAATTAGGTGGATCAAAAGGTAATCAATATGAAGTTTTTCTTTGACCAATTTCTTAACATTAATCGCTAGCATGTTTTAAACAGTTGATTCCACATTTTTTTAATGTTGTGTAGGGATTGATAGTGAGGGTATGGAATGTGGTCCTAAGAAGCAAAAAATTATGAAGGATATAAATGATGATGACTTGGTCCTCAATTCATCTCGAGTGATGTTGGAAGTTAACTAGAGGGGGGATTTGTTTTACAAAACTATAAGGGATATAGTGAAAAGAACGTATAAGCGTACTTTCCACTTACAATACAAATATCAACCTAATGACTCCAAGAATTAGGTTATATATAAACTATAGGAAGTGTTTCTGGAGCAATGGTCAATGAGACCCATGAGACTTGCAATAGAAAAAACTTACAATAACAAAAAAAAATCACTTAAAAATTATTATTACCAAATTAATTTATTTTTCTATATTTACTTTAATGCCGATTTAAAAAAAACATATTGTGTTTTTCATTTTTCGGGAAGGTTATCCAAATTCCAAGGGACAAAGGAGGAAAAAACCAAAACATGCCAATAGGGGGTTCCAAGAAAGTGTATAAGGAGATGGTAAAAGAAAAGAACATAATTGCATCGCGGGAGAAGCCATCCCAACAACAACGTGCATTGGAAGTATGTGATCATTGATTTATTCTTTTATGTACATTGAATTTAATTATCACATAAAATACTAATTTTCAATTGTTTTGTCGCTGAAAAGAAAAAAAATGGAACCCATTCAACACATAATACAAGACGATGAGGAAGAAAAGCATTGATCACAAAGTTTGCGATTACTTACATTTTCGGCCTTACTTAAGATTTCTTATTTTTTGTGATCTTTATATTTAAATAATTGATTTACACTCGTCCATGGATGTGTTGTAATAGGTGGTAACATTCGAAGAAGATCCAACTGAACAATTCATCGACAACGGGTAATGTATGGGTTGTGAGTATATGTTGAAGTATAAAGGTTTAATTGAACAATTTGTAAGCATCTATGTTGTTAACTTCCCTAGTTTTATAATTAATGGAACAACAAGAAAGCTTTATATTAATTATATCAAATACACTTTGTCATGGCATATTAAACATGCAGGAAACAAAGTATGGAGTGTAGCCAACGTAAGATATTTTTAGAGACAACATGCAACATGGCTCGAAATGATGTGTATTGTTTATGAAACAATTGTTGCTATGGTACATTTTTTTATTTATGCAATCATGTATATTCTACTATATAAGTATAGATATATTATTACACTTTATTTCTATGTTTGTAGATGGAACATGAAGCGAAAGAACATCGAAAACAAGCTGATCAAGAAAACATTAGGTTAAATAACCAAAGTACCATGGTGTTTTTTGTGTTGGTCTCTGTTAGTTTGGCACTCTTAGGAGTGTTTCATTTATGATGGGATTTAATTGTTGATGTGAATTGTTAGATTTTTTGTTGTGTAGTGTTAATGTTGTGCTTATTATCCCTTGCCCATGGTAGCGGCTCTATTCAATAGTTTACGATTGTTTCTACGGGAACACATGGAGAAACTATGGTTGTCCTTAAGTATCTTAGGATTTGTGATGGATTTTGTTTTAAAGAAGGAAGGTTCTTATGGTCATTGAGTGGTCCTTTAGGTAGGCTTGTTATAGTTTGATTTCTATAGGCATATCCTCTCCTTCTTCTTTAATCTAACTACTTTGCATGTTTTTTTCCTTTGGTATGCATTTCTCATTTCATGTATGGATATCCTCTTGTTCCTATTTATGCTAACTCCTATAGGGTATTTTTTTCCTATTGGTCTATGTTTGTTTGACACTCTTACGAGTGTTTCATTTCTAGTGGTAGTGTCTATTTGTTTGGTCTCTATTCATTTGGTGCTCTTTATATACCTTTAATGGTGACTTGAGGTAGATACCTTTATATTATATTGAACTAGGTTGTAAATTGGCAAATTGAAAAAAAAACAAACAATTTGCTCATGTCTAAGCCTTAGGTGAACTACATTCCCTCTTGAAGGTATTAAAGTTGTGGACAGTTGGATTGTTCCATGGATTAGGTTTCCAAGGTTGTTTTAGCTCAGAGAATAAGGTATGTAGCCATGCCTTCTTTTACTTTGAAAAAAAATTTGATTTGCTTGTGGCTTAGTCATGTATTTGAATGTATTTCGGTGTTATTATAAGGCCTTTTGTTTGTCTCTATATGGTTGAATAGTTGCTAGAGTCTTGGTTCTTTTCGATATTAGTTGAAGGTGAGCCCTTTTGGATTTAATATTGTTTTTCCCTTTGATTTTCCAACTGTGAAACTAGGCTTCATGATTATTGGGCATCGATGTTCTCTTCTATTGATAGTTTTTAATTTCTAGCCATATGAATTGAACATATGTTGAATTGGGATTTCCCTACTTTTGTTTGAGTTGGTGGCTCTATATAGTGTATGCATTTTAGTGTACAAATGTTACTTTTCCATGGGAAAAATAAGGTATGTAGTCTTGTGATCAATTTTGTCGTGGTGTGAAAAATTGATCATATTATAAAGAAGGAAAAATAAGGTATGTAGTCTTGTGATCAATTTTGTCGTGGTGTGAAAAATTGATCATATTATAAAGAAAGATCATGATAAGTTCCAATAATAAGACAAATTAAATGTTACTTATGGTATCTACATATTAGTGTTCACTCTACCATCTTGGTATGATTATGTTAGTGTCCTAAGAACACCTCATTTATTCATGGACTAATCCATCCCTTCACCCTCTCATATACAATAGAAATAAATTACTTACTTTTATTGATTAAGGCTCATGATTTAGTATGAAATCGTAAAGGTTTGAGATGATAATTAACCTACATACCTCATACTTTTATCTCTAATATACAATATTTGTTTTTTTGTTAGGACCTTTCTCTTTATTTCTCTAATACTTTTACTCGATCTTAATCTATTAGATGTCAACATTCTACTTACAATCATTGAACTCATGTTATATTGAGCTTTGTTGTCAGCATTACTATAAATTTTCATCAACCCTTTGATTATTAAATAGCTTTTGGTTAATTAGTTAGAACAATTATACGAGTTACCGATAAATAACTATTAAATCTATGTTCAATATCCCCACCAATTAAGTAGAACTATGACTTTCAACTAAAGCAAATGTTGGATTTGAGGTGTATTTTGCATTAGAAACCGATCAATTTGTCTAATTACTAACTTATCCGATTGAAAAATTATTATTTGGTCAAATATTAAATATTTGTAAAAATTCTTGGCTCGTATTTAAACCGTGTTTTTACAACATTTTCTCACATATGTTTTCACGAGCTCTTACGTCTTTGTCACTACAAAATAGGCTAAGCAAGTACTCACTACCAAATTTGGTATGCTCTTAAGTAAGAGTTTTCAATTCAATGTGTTGCCTCTCCGCGTGTCCCATGTTTCCTTACTATCTTTATAATACAATTTATTGTATCCTAGCATTTATTGATTTGTTGACCAAAAAGTATAACTTTTTGGTATATAACACTAACACTTTCATCAAGTCTTTATGGACTATTGCATACTCTCCTCTTATAACAATTTCTTGGTTAATTTTATTGGTGTGTAGCCCTGTGATCTATTTTGTTGTGGTGTGAAGAATTGACCATTCTCTAAAGAAATATCATCATAAGTTTCAACGAAGGAGACGTCTTCACTATTACATATGGTACCTGTAATTAGTGTTTTCTCTACCATCTTGGGATGATTATGATAATGTCTTAACAACATTTCAAATCTTCATGGTCTAATTCATCTCTTCACCATTTTATATACAAGAGAAAGATATTGCCATACTCTTTTTATCAGTCTTTTCCAAAGGCTAGGACTCTAGTGATCGATTTGTCTTTGACTGCCAATTAATTTTCCTTTGACTAAACATATTTTTCTCTTTCTCAAAGTTGTACATAGGAAAAGTAAAATAATTATTATTTTGTAATATTTTAATTGATTTTATTTAAAAAACTATTGGCTAATAAGTTCTAACTCTTATTGTCGATCTCATATGTCGATCGTAAGTTGTGTGACACAATACATTCATTTTTTTTCAATCTTCAATCTTGTATAACCTATAACCTAAGTTTATAAGGCGATGGATTTTATATTTTGCACCTATTGATTGAGCTCATTAAGTACTCATTAAGTTTGTTGAGTGAGTAGATGTGGATTGTCATCACTTGGCCTGATTTGTCACATTTCTTCTGCTAGCCTCAACCCTATCCTTATCACCTCATTGTTTAATCTGTCAAACTCCTTATGACAGCCTCAACCACATCGTCTCCTTGTCGTCTAGCATTAACACCTTCTCTATCTTAACGATAAGGCATGCATGTACATATTCCAATGAAAGAAAAAATATATATCAAATCATTTAGTCCTTCGTCGCCTATGTTTTGGCTGCCTATTCACCGACATTCTCCATTGCCCTTTACTCTGCCTTGATATTTGAGTTTCTATGTTGGAAGTAGCAATGCCTTATTCACCGCTATTCTACACCGTCCTTTACTTTTTCCTTGATCCTTCATATTTGAGTTTTCTATGTAGGAAGGAGCAATGCTTTGTACATGGTGGCCACTGAAAATACATGGTGAAATTCAAAAAAATGTTGCAAATAGGACCATAAAATGGCAGTAGAGAAAACAAAAAATAGAACAAACCTTAGAACAATGTCATTATTATTATGAGGTGTGTGTTCATTCATTTGACTTCTCTCATCTGTTAATTGCCTCTCTCTCGAATTGTTATATGTTATTGTTTTCTTGAACAATTACATGTTATTGTTTTCTCGAACTGTTCAAGGATACAATTCATCAGTAAATTCTTTTAGAAATTTCCAGGATATAATTCATTAGTAGAAAATCAATAGAAAATCTTATTCATGTTTATCATTTTGCAAGTTGAGTACTACCTACAGAATTTTGAAGTGTAAGTAATAAAATGTTTGCAATATATATCCAAGACATGAAAGTCTATTGTTTATGAATTCATTTTGATCCTTAGGTAGATATGTGGGTCTCACATTGTTGAGCGAGAAAACAAGCAGCGGACAAAGTGTTTTTTACTATAAGGGCTATGGCTCACTCCAATATGAATGGAAATGCTTTACAATGAATCTGGCATGTAGTTTCACAACCTATTGATCCAACACTCAACACAATTGACCTGATTGTCCGAGTTGTGTTATGTTGCTTCTGCAATAATCTATGCTCATGGGATGCTCTAGTGACCTAGGATGCGATACAAGAAATTTACTCATCCAAATGGTTCAAACCCTTTTAGGTTTTGTATTTTCATTGTAATCTTGCATCAAAATACTTTATAACATTTCTCAAGGATTTTAAAGTTTTACACTGGAAAATCTATCTCCCAACATGGTGTTCCACAACGAAAGTAACATATGATGACTCTACCTAAAATCCATCTCCCTCCAAACATTTTTCAATTGAATTGAATTGAATTTCATAGAATTTCAATGGAAAAGAAAGAAATCATGCATCCAAAAAGTGTCGCAATCACAAAGGAAACATAGGCCATAGAAGTTGCGTCGGCTTTCATGCCTGGAATGGGACTGGGACTTAGAGTTGCCATGCCTTGTTCATCTATAGCCAAGGTAGATCTCTAGAATAATAACAACATAAACAACCTGAATAGACATACGAGGTAGAGAAGATTACCAGTTCAAGACTAGAGTCCCTTTAATAAGGTGCCACACCTTTCCACTGTAGGATAGGAAAAATGTCTGAGTACTAAGATAAGGTCGAAAGCCAATTGATACCAGAAAAATGATTGGTTCATTTATTTCCTAGAGTGTTCTTGCAATCGAGTGAAACATCACTTGATCAACGGGAGAAGTAAGAGTGAGAGGTATTTTGTCTACGGACCGAGGTTTGGGTATCCACACACTTCTCATGGGAGAAAAGTGAAAGGTTCCCTTAATTAATGATCTAAATGCCTCTAAGAACGAATATGTTCATAGAAAATGACAAGATTAGTCATATGAACTATAATTTCCATAATATTTGTCCACTTTCCATTGAATTTTTAATGCACGACGTTACGAAAACGAGCTCAATGACCATTCTGTATGAAGAAAAGCACTATCTATCTTAATAAGTGCATGCATCACATCTATCTATCTAGGCATTTCCCTATAAACATCTATCAATGAGGGTCAGGGAGGGAAATGTGCATATTCCTAAATATAATATGCATATTTCGAAGTGCATTGTAACGGAATATCTTTGAGTGCACATTGATATAAATTTACCCCCTAATTGAAAATCACTTAAATAGTTGAGAAACGATATTTGATAGTACCTGGGGTTTTACCAACACAAATAGTAAGGTAGGGGGATTACAAACCATATTTTAAATCATGAAAAAAAACAAAGAATAACCCAATGATTCCAAAGGCAACAACTACAACGTCAATGCAGAGGTCTGGACTAGAAAGATGGATGAACATATCCAAACAATTCACTAAATATCTAGGCGAGAGTTCAACCCGAACATTGAGGAGGAGGAAATCGGTCTACTGGCAGGAAACATATGGAGGTTTAGAGGCTTGGTTGATGAATGGAAGAGATAAGAAATGTCTCAGGTCTCCCGCACTTTGTCTTAATTTCCTATTCTTGGCTAGTACTGCATTAAGTTTAAAATTTGGGATCTACTCAAACTCATAACATTAAGTTTAAAATTTAGGATCAACTCAAATTAGCAAAGCACAAAACATACTTACGAACTACAGACAGAGACATACCTGTACGATCCCTACAAAGAAAAAAACTGGAAATTCAGATGGGCATGCATATAGTTATTATTAAATCTTATCCAAAACCATCCAATATAATGTACATCAACATGACTGATGTGAAATCTTATGAAAGAATATTAAATGTAATTTATTTCACTTGGGCTAATACAAATGACGAATTGATTATTTCACACAGTTATTTAAACACAATAAACCTACACATAATTATTACTTTCATGCAGACAGCAACATACTAATAAGAGATGAATGGTTTTGACACAAATCCCAGAAGCCCACACGTTGTTGTTGGACATCTACTACAACTAGGTGGAAATAAAATGTTGACTTTTTCTCAACTTTACTCCTAACACAATTTTCAACAACCAACAATTTTAAAGGTTGACTTTGATGTTTGTGCGTCTACTTCCGAACGCTTTTAAAGATAGATATCCTAAAAAATTAAAATAAACTCTTCTTTTTTTAATATGAAGGCAACGTCAAACACTAAGATGTGGTATAAAGGATTTACATTTTAAGTTTGAAGATCCATGTCAAACATTCTCCAATAAATTTACTTTTATTGTTGGGTGAGGCATAATTTTATACATAAGAATGGTATCATATTGTTTTAAATGGTTTTTCATTATTTTAATGAGATATATACAAACATGTGTAAATTATGCATGTTATAATGCATATACTAGTAAATCAATACTAAATACTAGTTACATAAATTAATATGATGTTACTTTCTTTTATGCAGTTGGTATAAATTAATCTGATGTTAATTTTTTCTATGCAGTTTGCACATAATAATAATCTTAGCTTTTGATTACATATTTTCAAATTCCAAAGAATGACTTAATCTGATGTTACTTTCTTCAATGTAGTTGGCACATAATAATAATAACTATAGCTTTTAATTATATTTTTTTAAATTTCAAAGATTGTACTTATAATATTGAAACACAAATATATCAAAAACCATTCGACAAGGACCTAGCCACCACAGTGACACACTTGTTGATTAAGGTTTATGATGCAATATGATATTATCATCTCTTTACCCTTTTATATACAATAGAAAGAGATCTTCATACTCCTTTTATTCCTTTTATCTATTATTTTTTTTGCCTATGCATTTCTACTTCTTTCTATAGAAACTTACTCCATGTTCATTTGTGAGATGACATCATTCTATATATAATCATTAAACTCATGCTAAATTGAACTTTGTTATCACCATTATTATAATTTTTCATCAATCCTTTAATTATCACTTAGTTTTTAATAAATTAATTAAAACAATTATAAAAAGGGTTATCTGTTATTTTTCTTGCTCATGCCTTTCTACTTCTTTCTATAGGAACTTACTCCATCTTCATATGTGAGATGACATCATTTTATATATAATCATTAAACTCATGCTAAATTGAACTTTGTTATCACCATTACTATAATTTTTCATCAACCCTTTAATTATCAATTAGTTTTTGGTAAATTATTTAAGACAATTATAAAAGAGGTTACCAATGAATAAAGGGCAAATTGTAGGACACCTTTTATTTCCTTTAGAATCTTACTCATAGTTGTGTTTATGTTTACCTTTGTTCTAGGTCACCAAGTGCCTTATTCTTTGTGCAATGAAAATGAACAGAGAATGACATGTACATACAAGACCAAGAGATTAATCCTTGTAGTATTGTTTTTACCGTGCTTTAATTGTACACTTTCACTTTTATGCGGGATAAAACATAATAAATTTTGGACACTACTTTTCAAATGTTTTTACCGAGACTAAGGTTATTCAATCAAATTTTATAAAATTATGAATTACAAATTCATATATTCTATACAAAACGGATTCTATTGATATAATATAGAAGATGAGATTCACTACATTGAGTCATGCCTAGTGGCCATGAATCTATAGTCACCAGAGTACAAACTTAGAAGTGTCATGTTGCTCTAATTTCATTCATATACATCATAGCTACTGCTACCTTGGATAGGTTCGTGAAAGTTGTGTTTCCCAACATGACAATTCATCAATAATAGGATAGTAGTTCAATAATGAGTCTAGTGTCGTCTCTTAAAGGTATGGATAAACGATTGGTGCTAGATGCAAAACCTAACTAAATCATTGGTACTAGAAGCCATCTCCTAAAGGCATGGATAAACAATTGATGCTAGATGCAAACCCTAACTAAATCACTGATACATTCTCTTTTTGATATCTTTCGGTGTTGGCTAACTGTTCTATGAAATGATTTTTTCGTCGAAATCCGACAACATAAATCTGTTCAAAATCCCTATTTGTTGTTGTTTAAAATCCATTTCTAAATGCAGACTCTACTTATCTAACAATTTCTCACTCCCGAAAAAAGAGAATAAAAATTTAGACTAC
>ML781885.1:804117-866354 GCA_009831015.1 Picea engelmannii | reverse complement strand
GACATAAAACCTTCACCCCTTGAACTCGCGACTGCCGAAAAGCCGACGCGACTGGATCTCGCACCATGCGTCCCTCAGATGGACGACTGTTATTCTTCCCTACATACAATATGGGCACGATCTATTTGCGCTAATCTCGACGCAACTCTACTATCCACGATTTCCCACTGACCGCCGATCTGCTCTTATGAAAGGATCTGGACCGTCGTCAATATAATTTTCAATGCTGCGCTTGGGCACTCCTCATACAAGTTGCAGACCCGAATACTCTTGTGCCTAGGATAAGAAATGTCGCTAACAGACTCCACTATAATTTTACACCAAAACAGGGTGCCACGTGGCAGCCCATGCCTGGGCCACGTGGCACCATACCATTTGCCAACCAGATGCCACGTGTCAAAAGATGATTCACCCTCGCATCTTCCAACTTAGCAGTGACACATCAGCACTGACACGTCACCTGCCATGTGTGAGGTAAGGCCATGCCATGTCATCTGTACGGCCCTACCACGTCAGCTGTACGGACTGTATAGTCAACAAATTGTTTTCCCTGTTTGGCAAATCGAACAAAACACGATATCTCACTCATACAGTGTCCGTTTGAACCCGTTCAAAGTGTGTTGGGTTCGTGAGGATGAGGCCTATGCACCTATATGTTTTTAAGTGATTCCGAACACTTTGATTTTTGGGCTAAATTTTGACCCTGGTCTAGATTCAGATCAATCGAGCACTTGGGAAAGGTGGAAAATCTCAAGACTTGTCACAATTTTGATCAAAAAGTTAAGTTTGAACTAATTTTGGGTTACCGACTCGACTCATTAGCATCTTGGGAGCTCCATCGAACATGTAGAATTAATCCAAACGCGACAACAGGTTGTGCGAAGAGTTGTGAAGCAGTCGGGTGATTTGATGTGTCCACGAACTTATGAAGGAAGAGTTGCGGAAGTAGCATGCAGGTGTCAGTTGTTAAAACAAGAAGTGAAGAGTTCGGTTAGGACAATTTGGACGCACGCAAGCAGAGTTGTGCGATGTGAGCCAAGGTTTGACTCGAACCAAGAGATCAAAGTCATGCATGAATGGTAGGACAAGATGGATATTGCGAAGTTAAGTTTGATGTAGTGTTGGGAAGGTTTTAAGATGATGCTTGAGATTGCATGATAGAAATCATGTGATGATGAGACATGGCATAATAGAATGGACATTGCAAATCGAAATTTGGCGTAGTTACATGAAGGATTGAAGAAGATGCGCGAGATCGAGGAGCAACCAAAATTATGTGACAATGAAATGAGGAAATTTTTGGATGGAATCAAGTATAGGGAGATGCCAAGGTTGGGGTCTCTCAACAAGGATGATTCCCAAGGAAAAGGAGACGTTGCAACAAGGAAGAAGTTGTTTGATCGCAAAGTAAGACTTGTCCAGTGTTTTCTTTGTGACAGAAACCACTTTGCAACAGACTGTCTGATGAAGACTAAGTTGGAACAGTTGGAAGAAGACCAAGTGTAGTAGGAAAACGAGAAGCTTTCCACCATAGTGGAAGTATTCCAAACTCCGACACCTTTAAAGGTGATGTTGGAAGCAGTGGACATTTTGGCAGCACGTCTAGAGGAGTTTGAAAATAGAGGTCATGGACAACATTCACATGGTGAAGGAGAAGAACTTTTCTTTGTGGATGCGATGGTGAGTGGGGTGAAGGTGGTTGTTTCGATGGACACCACTGTGACCCACAAATTTGTGAGTGAGCGAACCAAAAATTCGCTCCATCGTAATCCCGAGCGCATCTCAACCATGTACAAATTGGTCAACTCAACAGTGGAAACAAAATTTAGGGTGGTTTGCTTCGCACCTTTAAGAGTTGGAAGTTGGTTTGGAAATTGGGACTTGATGACTGCTCCATTGGATGATCATGTGTTGGTATTGGGGCATGACTTTCTTAGATTTTCCAAGGCAGTTCCACTCTCGCACACAGGTTATTTGTGTTCTTGGACAAAGTTGAAATGCCAAGTATGCTCATGAAGATGAAGAGGAAGCTTGGAAAAATACCTAGTATGTATGCAATCAAGTTGATTGAGGGAGTCAGCAGAAGCACGAACAAACCTTGCGACATGGTGCAGTAGCAAGGGGTGAGTTTGACCCTGGTGACCTTGAGAGGATTGGGTCAATAGAACGAAGATTGACAACGATGGAGACACTGATGAAGTCTATCTTGGAGAAGACAGATTGGTCCTGAAGCCTATCGTACTATAAGCAAGAGTGCGACGATGAGTTGAAGTCGATCGTCGCAACACTTGCCAAGGTCATTGCATAGGAGACGCAACTCAAGTCACTCTATTGTTGCTGGAGTTGTGAAGGGGTTGAGGTAGATCAGTTGGAAGACTCACTTTCAAAAAAAAATCTAAGTGTTGAGACAGAGCAGTGCATGGAGGCACTCACTCATCCAAACATGGAGTCAGACGTGGAAGAATTGGAGATAGAGGATCAACACCCCATAGCCATTGTGAAATTTTGTAGGAAATCCATGGGGATATATGAATTTCAACTCAGTGCATAACAACTTGAGGAGTTGGGATGTACGTCAAAGGAAGTCAGGTTGGTGTTGAGGTACTTGCGCATGGAGCATAAGTTCGACACTATGTGTTAGCACCATCATTTTTTTTAGTTAGAGTTGTTCTTAGTCGAGTAAGAGTCCATGTGTCAAAACGTGTGAGGTCAGGTACCGAACAACAAATGGGTCGAAGTCAGCAAGTGGTCGGTTGGCCCTTGGAGTCGGGAAGGGATGTCGGAACTAAAATATGTGTAAAGGGTAAAGGTCTTTTCCCAAAGAGTCGGGTCCTATTAGAAGAGAAGGTCTTACGTGCATCAGGTTGAGGCAAGTTGTTAAATGGAAGTCGCGTCGGCAGACGAAATCACCATCATCAGGTCATTATGAGGTCAGAAAGAATGAAAAATCACGACGCTCATATCACATATGCTCTGCATCTCTTATCAGATGTACTTCGCACACTCCTAAGTGTACCCGTCGTGCGAATGTCCTGCGAAGATCTTCAGGCTTTCTTTGAAACCTCTAGTCACCATGGATTTAGTGTCCGCTGGCATGTTTTCATCCCTTGCCCGCCCGATTATAAATGTCGAGCACTCTGCGTGCATTTTGTTCACCAACCAAGTTTATACATTGCCTGTGATTTTTCTTGCAAGCACAGGGAAATTGAGATTACTGCCTTTGGCCCGTGCCAAATCCACCACACGCAGAAAAAATACAGGTTGCACCATGATGATATCCCAAAACAAAATTAAGGGTGCACGAAGTGGCAGAAATGTTGGGCCCGAGCCTCAAATCTTGACGTTGGTCAACGAAGATCCAGAGGTCAAGGTGTCTTTTGAACAGGTCGGATGCATGACCTTTTGCATAAAAATCCAAGGATTCAACATAAAGCTAGCAGAACAATTCACACTTGGGTTAGACGGGTCCCGTGCGGTAATTGCAGGTGTCTCTTTCCAGGTGACAGAGGAAACTCTTTCAGCCGCAACAGAAATCCCTCCGCGCAGTGAAAGGTGGTTTAAAGGCGTGTCATTGGATGTGAAGTACTATGAAGACTTCATCAAGCGAGACTATTTGGGTGGGAGAGACGAAAAGGGCATTCCAAGTAGATATTTGCAAGAGCCTTTTCAGAAACTCCTGGGAGTAATTAGGAAATATTTTACCTGCGAGGGAAGGTTTTACAAAATACATTTGCATCACATTAGATTTTTGATGCATTTCACAGGAAGGAGACCGTTAAACCTCCCCTTCTTCTTGCACCAAAGCCTTTGAGAAATGGCAGACAACGCCCAGGCCACAACAGATCAAACGAAGAGGAAAGTAGCTCATGTTTCACTGATAAAATTTCTAGTAGTTGAGGAGTTAAAGTGATTGGGAAACAACTGGGATTCATTTCTACTTATGGTGGGCATTCCCAAGGATATAAAAGGATGTTTCCCTCTACCCGAGGAAAGGGTAATATCACAACGCACAAAGGCTAAAGCGGGAAGCGTTGCAGAGGAAAGAAAGACGTTGGAGGCCCTATCCCCCCAACATCCAATACCTCGGAGAAGGGGTAGGCCAAGGAAGAACAAGGAAGTTGGGGAGACCCGAGTCCTGAGCGAGATGCATGAAAATTCGGTCGTTGAAGAGTTACTCATGCGCACTATTCGGTTGGAACATGTCGAAGGAACAAGTCGAGAGAGTCGGGGCATAAGGAGGAGAGAAGACATCGAAATCACAGATGTTCATGAGCCATCGCAACAACTGAAACAAGTGAAACTTGCTATTGTCGAGCTATACTAGGAAAATAGAAAGTTGAGGCAACAGTTAGCAATGAAGACCCTCGAAGCATCAACATCACAAGGCCGTGATGGAAACGTGATTTGGCTCAAGAGACAACTTAGAGAATCACAAGATATGATCATATAGTTGCGTGAAATGCAGAGGATGTCGGAAGAAAGGAATGCAAAACACTTCAAGGAATGTGAACTTGCCATGGAGAAAGTTTGTGTGGTTCTGGCCAGTGCACAAAAGAAGCTGAAAGGGAATCCAGTTCTGCAAAGGCAGGTGATGAACCTAAAAAGGCTCAACTGGTCTCTCAAGAGAACGCTTCGGGTGTTAATAATGTAGATGAGACCAGAAGCATGATTAACTGATTTCGTTTTTTGTCTTCTCAGACATGGCGTGGATTTTGTTTCCTCGTGTCCTGTTTCTTACCGGGAGGTAGGGGCTCTGATAGATACTCGCACGGAAAACATACCGCACAACAATGAAATATCATTCATGGCGGAGGACAGTTGTACATTAAACGTGCGACAGTTTGAATAAAAACATTGTTCTATAGCTAGGGTCATCATTTTGGAGGCACCTACAACGATCTGTAGTCATCGGCCACATGCACGCACCAACAAACGATCGCGCGATAGAAATCGAGGTCGTTACAATGTGTGGCAGGATTCTGACAAAACACTTGATCACCCCGATGCTCTGTCAAATGAAAACATCGACACATCACTCTCTAATGACGGGATTTTTCTAATGATTGAGCCGTCGTGGCAAAGACAAGAGGCTATGATGCAATCAAGTACAGTCGGTTTCTATTTAAAAAAAAATGCCATATGAAGAGTCATCTGACAGAGAGTAATCAGAACCTAACTTCCAGGGATAGTGGTTAGGGTGCAGGGTAGCCCAAGCGACACACCCTTGTCTATATATTCCTTCTTTTCAATTTGAGCCAGTTTGGTTGGAAAAACAATGTAGACAGTGACTATTGAATGTAATTTTGATCTGATTGAAACTTAATGCAAAGGTCATGAACCTTTGATGAAAATATTCTAACAATGACAATTTGATGTATTTTATTCTATCTTTACGTATGTGCTTTCATGTATTCTTTATATTCGCATCTGTGTTTTCTGTCTAAATCGGAACGTGATTCCGAATCTAGAATTCACTGCGCAACGCTCTAGATTCGCGCCATTTAGAAAAAATGTGTTTCTTCTAAGCGAACTTTGAATTCATCCTCAACGGTGCTCCGAGTTTCTTAGTGTGTTTTTATCTCGCCACACTCAACGATTTTAAACTGAAAGACTGCTGCTCATTTAGCCTTTATTCTCTCGAGTTCAGTCACTGAGTCATTTGTTTATATTGTTTTCTTAAATCGACTCCATATCCCAAGGTCTTGCTTTCTTTCACCAATAGAACTAGAAAATATTGTTAAAGGTGTTAAATCTATCCAATAGCTTAAAGCCATATTCTGTACAGAGACTAAGTCTCTAGAGAGAGCCCTCTCCAGGTCCGAAAGGATAGTTTCGGGCGTCAAAGTTGGTTTGTAGGTTGCCTGCCATTCGTTTTCTCAGTCGAATGAAGTTTACAGAGCGCTAACATTATGGCGTCGTTGTCGGGGCTGAAATTGAATTTTTTTTCCCTGGGAGAACGACTAAACTACAATTTTGACCCTTGAGGGTAACAATGGGGAAAACATCTATATTGGTTGAAACCTTTACCCTAACGACTCCAGTGAAAGATACCAGTACCATGTGGTAGCACCATTCATAAACCTTGGCTCCAAAGACCATTTATACCAAAGCAATCCTGACCCAAACCCTGTAGAGCATGTGTATGACCCTACAATACTTCTGCATAGGGTAAGGGAGCAGGTGCAAGATCCATTCTATTACTTAGGCCAAAATCTGTTCTTGCCCAAGGACGGGGCACAAAGCATTGACGACCTTGAGTTTGACGCCTTGTACGAACAAACTTTGTCCAGGTCTAAATCATAAACCATCTTGGACCATATAGTTTTTGATGAGGAAAGGTTTTGATCTCTAATCCTGCAAGCTACAAATCCTACTTAGAACATCCCCCAAATCTAAAATCCCCCTAGAGCAATGGTCGCCACGTTTTCCCCCCTTGTTCTTCTAGCCCAACTGCATGATTTTCCCCATAACTACAACGAGAGGATCAAGCTATACGATGTTGAAGGAAACGTATTCACCCAAAAGCACCTGGATTGGTTAAACAATTTTGTTGACCTAGAATAGGTGGACCATGCAGACGTGAAAATGAGGTTGTTCACACAGATTCTTTCAGGGGAGGTGAGAAAATGGTTTAAAGCCCTCCCAGCGGAAAGCATTCAAGACTTCGTTGCGTTTGAAACGTCTTTCATTACTAGATGGGGAGACAAAAATAATCATTTGTAGTTGTTGACACAGTATAACAATATAAAGAGAGCGTCATAGGAGACGGTGCAAGAGTTCTCGGGCCGTTTCATGAGGGTTTACATCTCAATCCCCACAGAATTTCAGTCGCCTCCTGGGGCTACGTAGTTGTGATACGTCGACTCCTTTGACAATGATTTCACCTTGCTGTTGAGGGAGAGAAGATATGAAAATTTAGATGACATGATGAGTGACGCGATCAAAGTCGAGGTAAATCTGATGGCGTCGGGAAAGATAAAAAAGAGCTTCAATAGACATGGGAAGAAACCCCAAGGGGATGCGCAGTCGTCGACTTCTCGATGTGCGGATGACAAGTTCGACTTGATGATGAAGACAATGGAGAAACTCCAGGGAAACAAGCCCGCCGCCCAAGCATAACATGACCCCCAACCCAGAAATCAGAACTTTAGAAGAGGCCTGGTCTCGTAGATCAAGCAAAGGGAACATAGAGACTAGGGAGACCAACAAATAAGGCCCCCATTCTAGAACAATTACATGAACAAATATTTTGATCAAATGTTCAAAGATCAAATGCATTGTTTCGATGACAAAGACACGCGTGTGTTTTTGACGAAGGGGGAACATGATCGATACATGAGATAAAATGACGATATTATGCTGGAGACAGATGATGTGTTGTCTTGGGAAATGGAAGAATTCATGAAAGGTTATCACAATTCCATCATGCAGTTCCAAAAGAAATACAACCTTAGGATCAAAAAGGTGTCTATAGAGTCTCAACAACCAGATCCCATAAGGGAGCCTCAACAAACGAATCCCATAAGAAAATATTTGACGAATATCCCTTCCAAAAGTCGACTAAGGCAAGACAATCCGACCAAGGATTTGACGGAAAAGGTAAATTCAAAGGAATATGTTCCAAGGAAAGCGCCAGAAACAAGCCAGGAGACGAGCTCCAAAGAGGTAGAAAGGGTCTCTCCCCCTTTTAACTTTGAGAATGAAATGGCCAAGATTAAAATATTCATCTGTTTTAACGAACTCATCAAGAAAGGAGAAGATCGGGATCAGATTATTAAAATGATAAATATAAGGGGGACTCCCAACACTTTGAATGTCTAGGATGATCACCCTGCCATTTTGTTTGGTCCACGCATGGAGGAGATAGGCAACACTGAAGACGTTCCTCCGTTCTATTTCAGTGTCAAGGTCCATGACATGACCTTGCATAATGCCATGCTGGATTCGGGTGCGTCGCACAATCTTATGCCCAAAGTGATCATGGATGAGTTGGGTTTGGACATGATCAGGCCCTATAAAGATCTCTTTTCTTTCAATTCAAGGAAAGTAAAATGCTTAGGTCTGATCAAAGATTTGGTTTTGTTGTTGGCCCAAATCCCTTCTAAGAATCTGGTTATGGACGTGGTCGTGGCCGATATACCACCCAAATTTGGCATGCTATTATCCAGGTCATGGGCCATGAAATATAAGGGAACCTTGCAGATGGACATGTCATACGCCACCATCCCCATCTTCGGCCAGGAGAGATGGTTATACAGAGAAGTGCTGCTGAAATACATGGTGAGAAGTAAGACATAGCTGAATAACCACCCCATCTACTCCGTCGACACTAAGATCGACTCTTCCATATTTTACAATGACCTGAGTTTTGAAGGGGAAGAACCGACAACTGTCATGATCGTCAATGATAAAGCTGCGCGACATGAAGTAGACTACGAAGACCTAAGGAACCACGCGAAGAATGAGATATGGAACATGAGTTTTGACGAAGCCATCAACAAGGAAGGAGAAGCATCCAACATATGGATATGTCCTCCTAAGGTAGGCTCGAAACTCTGCTCATACAAGCTCACTTTTGACTGTACAAATAGCATGGCTGAGTATGAGGCACTGATTTTGGGTCTGAGATTTTTGAGAGATTTGGGATCAAAGAGGATAGCGGTGCATGGAGACTTTGAGCTCATTATAAACCAAGTGAAATGCATATACCAATCCAAGCACCCAAGGCTTAGAGAATACAGAAACCTAGTGCTAGACATCCTCGAAGAATTCTCGGAGTATAGTTTATGGGTGATCCCGAGGAGGAAAAATTAAATTGCGGATGCCTTGGCCACCTGAGCCTGGGTTTTTAAAATTCCCATTTTTCCAAACATAAAGTATGAGATCGAAGTCAATCACAGGCCAACGGTCCCCGATAATATCAAGTATTGGTAGGTGTTTGAGGATGACAAACAGGTGGAGAAATTTCTCCAAATGAGCGGCAAGTTTGTTAATATAAACATTGATGACGAATGTTGTTGCGACGAAGATGAAAGTGTAGATGCACACAGTAACGACGACCCTTTCCAGAACCAGATAGCTAGGAGGGACATAATACAACTAAAGAACAATATCATCCCAAAGGGATTAGTTTCGTTGGAAAGGTTGCTTGATGAAAATGATGTGGCTAGGAATCCCAAGATCACTACAAATGACGAGGATGTCGAGGATTGCAACATCGGAACCCAGGAGAATCCGAAGATAATCAAATTATCAAAGATGCTCAGTCCAGAGATCGAACAGGACTATATAAAACTTATGAAAGAGTTTCCCGACGTTTTTGCCTGGAGCTATGACGATTTGAAAGTCTACGACACTAAAGTGATTCAGCATGTCATTCCTCTCAAAGAAGACCAAAAGCCTTTCAAGCAAAAGCTAAGATGGATAAATCCCTTGCTGCTGCCGCTAATCGAAAAAGAGGTAAAGAATCTTTTCAAAGCCAAAATTATCATTTCTCTAAGGTTTTCAAAATGGGTGGCTAACTTGGTGCCTGTGAGGAAAAAGAGCAACAAAATAAGGTTGTATGTGGATTTTTGAAACTTGAATAAAGTCTCACTCAAGGAAAACTACCCGCTCCCTAAGATGGACTACATTCTGCAGAAGGTAGTTGGGTCCCAGAAGATGTCTATGTTGGATGGTTTTTCGGGTTCCAATCAAATCATAGTGCACCCAAATGACCGAGAAAAAACAACTTTCACGACACCATGGGGGACGTTCATGTACGCCAAGATGCCTTTCGACCTGATGAACGCTGGAGCCACTTTCTAGTGAGTGATGGAAATATAATTTTTTGAGGAAAAGGACAAATTTATTGTGATCTATCTGGATGACATCACAATGTACTCTGACTCCGACGAACAACACCTTGGGCATCTGAAGAAAGTCTTCCAAAAATGCAGAAAATTCAGCATATCTTTAAATCCGAAGAAATCACAGTTTGGGATGCTGGAAGTGAAATTGTTGGGGCATATCATTGCGAAGGAAGGTATAAAGATATATCCCAACAAGGTAGAAGGAATCCTGAAAATTAGCACTCCACGCAGCAAGAAGGAGGTGCAGTCCTTTCTAGGAAAGGTGAATTTCCTGAGAAGATTCATCCCGAACCTGGCAAAAATTATAAAGCATATCACCAGTATGCTTAGAAAGGGGAACAATATCAAATGGAATCCCGAAGCCAGGAAATCATTTGAGGATATCAAGGTAGCACTGACCAAAGCTCCCGTACTGGCCAACCCAAATTTCACAAAGGACTTCATCTTGTTCTCATTCACCTCAGAGCATACCATTTCTGGCATACTGTTACAAAAGGACGATCAAAACTTTGAGGTATGACATTATGGAAAAAAAATCATGCGCTTTAGTGAAATCCCTAAAGGATTTCAAAACCTACATATGACATTCCCACGTTATTGCTTACGTGCCCAACAAATCAGTCAAGGATATCTTGACCTAGCCTGACCCTGAGGGAAGAAGAGGTAAGTGGATCACGACCATGTTGGAATATGACCTTGAAATCAATCCCACAAAGATGATCAAAGGATAGGGCCTCACAAAACTGATGGTGCAATCGAACTGCGACGTCTTGGGAATCAACTTCATCGTCGATTTGTCAGAGAGTCCTCAAGAAGAAATGACCACACAAGTGGCTCAGAAGTTCATCGACTCACCTTGGTATACAAATATCATTTATATGTTAAGGAATCTGCAAGCTCCTCCAGGGTTAAGTAAGACCAAGGCCATATTCTTGAAGCTCAAAGCTACTAAGTTCTGCATCTTGGATAACTCACTGTATTGGAAGGATCCATGAGGGATATTGCTAAGTTGCATACTAGAAGATGACGCGGAACAGGCCATTAGAGAATTCCACAAAAGCGACTATGGGGGACATCACTATTGGAAAACCACCATGCATAAAATTCTAAGAGTGGGTTACTATTGGCCCAACATCTTTGCAGACGTGTACAAAATTTTTCCAGTTTCCATGAGTGTCATATTTTTGATGGAAGGAGAAAGATGCAACCCCTGCTGCTGAAACCGATCTCAGTCGAAGCGTCGTTCATGCAATGGGGCCTGGACTTCATAGGATAAATACATCTACCATCCTCGACACAACACATATGTATACTTATAGCCACTGATTACTTCACGAAATGGATCGAAGCAATACCAACGAAACAGGCTACTGACACGGTCATCATTCAGTTCCTAGATACTAACATCCTTTCTAGGTTCGGGTGCCCTATCAAGATCATCACCGATAACACAACTGCATTCAAGTCCAAGAAAATGGAGAAGTTTTGCAAGGATTACAATATAACCCTAGGACATTCTACAACCTATTACCCACAGGGTAATGGGTTAGCTGAATCATCAAATAAAAGCTTAACCATGATCATTAAAAGACTCTTGCAGGACAACAAGAAGGCCTAGAATAAGAATCTTATTTACATGATGTGGGCGGACAGGGTCACTACCAAAAATTCCATCTCCACGTCACCATTCCAAATTGTATATGGCGCAGACGCGATTTTCCCTACCTCTTTGGGATTGCTCATCAGGAAGTTTCTGCAAGAACAAGAGGTCGAACCAAATGACATGCAGAGAAGGATAAATCAGTTGATTCACACGCAACAGATGAGGAAGCAGGTCTACAACCGATCACAACTTCACCAGGAAAGGATGAAGAAAACTTTAGACAAACACTCTAAACATGAGGAATTTCAGGTGGAATATCTAATGCTAAAGTGGGACGTGAGGAACAAAGATAAGGGAAAGCATGAAAAATTTGTCACAGGAACAACACATATTTGTTAGAAGAACTTAATGCAGAGCCCCCTAGTTGGGGGCCTGTAAACAGAAGGTTCCTCAAACACTATCTGTTGCAGTAAGGTTCGTTTTGGTTCATGTCATTGTAAATAGTCATTTTATTCTTGTTTTCAAAGAAGGCATTTTGAGTCAGTGTATCAACAAAAAATTGAAGCGTGAAGTGAATGCCCTAAGTTTATGTTGAGTCTGATCGTAACCATGCAAAAACATTCTAGGTTGTGTTTTTCTTTTTTTTTGTTGTTTCAGAGTCTGGAAGTCGAATAAGGCCCAATGGTCAGCCACCTGGTCTATTGTTATTTGCAACCTCACTCAGAGGATAGCATCCTTGTTGGAGCCAGCTATTAGCACCATCATTTTTTTAAGTTAGAGTCAGTCTTAGTTGAGTCAGAGTCTGTGTGTCAAAACATGTGAGGTCAAGTACCCAACAATGAATGGGTTGAAGTTAGCAAGTGGTCGGTTGGCCCTTGGAGTCGGGAAGGGATGTAAGAACCAAAACATGTGTAAAGGGTAAATATATTTTTCCAAAGAGTCGGGTCCTATCAGAAGAGAAGGTATTACGTGCCTTAGGTCGAGGAAAGTTGTTAAATGGAAGTCGCGTCAGAAAACGAAATGACCATCATCATCTCATTATGAGGTCAGAAAGAATGAAAAATCACGGCGCTTGTATCACATATGCTCTGCAGCTCTTATCAGCTACACTTCACACACTCCTAAGTGTACTCGTTATGTGGATGTCCTACGAAGATATTCATGCTTTCTTCGAAACCTCCAGTCACCATGGATTCAGTGTCCCCTCACACGTTTTCATCCCATCCGCCTGATTATAAATGTCGAGCGCTCTGCGTGCATTCTGTTCACTAGTCAAGTTTATACACCGCCTGTAATTTTTCTTGCAAGAAAAAATCAATTGAGGTTACCGCCTTTGGCCTGTGCCAAATCCACTGCACGCAGAACAAATACGTGTTGCACCATGATGATATCCCAGAACAAAATGAAGGGTGCACGAAGTGGCAGAAATGTTGGGCCTGAGCCTCAAATATTGACATTGGTCAATGAAGATCCAGAGGTCATGGTGTCTTTTGAACAGGTCAGATTCATGACCGTTTGTAGAAAAATCCAAGGATTCAACATAAATCTAGCGGAACAGTTCGTACTCGGGTTCAATGGGTCCCGCGCGGTAATTGCAGTTGTCGCTTTCCAGGTGATAGAGGAAAATTTGTCAGCTGCAACAGAAATCCCTCCGTGCACTGAAAGGTGTTTTAAAGGCATGATGTTGGATGCTGAGTACTATGAAGACTTCATCAAGCGAGACTGTTTGGGTGGGAGATCCGAAAAGGGCGTTCCAAGTAGATATTTGCAAGCCTTTTCAGAAACTCCTGGGAATAATTAGGAAATATTTTACCTGCGAGGGAAGATTTGACAAAATACATCCGCATCACATTAGATTGTTGATGCATTTCATAGGAAGGAGACCATTAAACCTTCCCTTCTTCTTGCACCAAAGCCTTCAAGAAATGGTAGACAACACCCAGGCCGAAATAGATCAGCCGAAGAGGAAACTAGCTAATGTCTCACTGATAAAATTGTCGGTAGTTGAAGAGTTAAAGCGATTGGGAAACGACTGGGATTCGTTTCTACTTACAGTGAGCATTCCCAAGGATATAAAAGGATATTTCCCTCTACCCGAGGAAATGGTAACATCTCACCATGCAGAGGCTAAAGCGGGAAGTGTTGCGGAGGAAATAAAGACGTTGGAGGCCCTGTCCCCCCAATAGTCGATACCCCAGAGAAGGGGCAGGCCGAGGAAGAACAAGGAAGTCGGGGAGACCTGAGTCCTGAGCGAGCTGCACACAAAGTCAGTCGTTGAAGAGTTACTCATGCGCACTATTCGGTTGGAACCTATCGAAGGTACAAGTCAAGAGAGTCTGAGCAGAAGGAGGAGAGTAGACATCGAAAGCACATATGTTCGTGAGCCTTCACAATAGTTGAAATAAGCATAGCTCGCTATTGTTGAGCTATACCAAAAAAACAAAGAGTTGAGACAACAGTTAGCAACGAAGACCCTCGAAGCATCAACATCACAAGGACACGATGGAAACATGGTTTGGCTAAAGAGACAACTTAGAGAAGCACAAGATATGATCATACAGCTGCGTGAAACACATAGGACGTCGAAAGAAAGGAATGTGAAACACTTAAGGGAATGTGAACTAACCATGGAGAAAGTCTATGCGGTTCTGGCCAATGCGCAGAAGAAACTGAAAGGGAATGTAGTTTTTCAAAGACAGGTGATGAACCGGAAAAGGCACAATTGGTCTCTCAGGAGAACGCTAAGACTGCAGACGAGACCAGAAGCATGATTAACTGATTCTGATTTTTGTATTCTCATACGTGGCGTGGATTTTATTTCCCCGCGTCTTGTTTCCTACTGGGAGGTAGGGGCTCTGACATATACCCACGCTAAAAACATACCGCACAAGGATGAAATCTCATCCATGGCAGAGGACAGGTGTACGCTAAACGTGAAATAGTTTGAAGAAAGGAATTGTTCTATAGTTGGGGTTATCATTTTGGAGGCACCTGCAATGATCTGTAGTCATCCGCCACATGCATGCACCAACAAAGGATGACGCAAAATAAATCGAGGTCATTACAATGTGTGGTTGGAGTCTAACAAAACACTCGATCACCCCAGTGCTCTATCAAAGGAAAACATCGCCACATCACTCTCTAACGACGAGATTTTTCCAATGACTGAGTTGTCGCGGAAAAGACAAGCGGCTATGATGTGATCAAGTATAGTCGGTTTCTATTTTCAGAAAAAGGACATATGAAGATTCATCTGATAGAGAGTAGTCAGAACCTAACTTCCAGTGATAGTGGTTAGGGTGTAGGGTAGCCCAAGCCGCACACCCTTGTCTATATATTCCTTATTTTCAATGTGAGTTGGGTTGGTTGGCAAAACAGTGTAGAAAATGACTATAGAAAGTAATTTTGATCTGATTGAAACTTAATGCAAAGGTCCTAGAGCTTTGATGAAAATATTATAACGGTGACAGGTTTGATGTATTGTGTTGTTTCTTTACGTATGTTCTTTCATGTGTTATTTATATTCACATATGTATTTTTTGGCTAAATCGGAACGTGATTCTGAATCTAGAATTCACCGTGCAGTGCTCTAGATTCACACCATTTAGACAAAATGTGTTTCTTCTAGGTGAACTCTGAATTCATCCTCAATGGTGCTCCGAGTTGCTTCGTGTGTTTTTCTCTCACCACACTCAATGATTTTAAACTGAAATATTGTTGCTCATTTAGCCTTTATCCTCTCGAGTTCAGTCACCAAGTCATTTGTTTCTATCGTTTTCTTAAATCAACTCCATAGCCCAAGGTATTTCTTTCTTTCGCCAATAGAACCGGAAAATATTGTTAAATGTGGTAAATCTAGCCAATAGCTTAAATCCATATCCTGTACAGAGACTAAGTCTCTAGAGAGAGCCCTCTCCAGGTCCGAAAGGCTAGTTTCAGGCCTCAAAGTTGGTTTATAGGTTGCCTATGTAATTCGTTTTCTCAGTCGAACGAAGTTTACAGAGCACTAACACTATGTACGCCAACAACCTTGGTGGTGGCTATTGGGTACACTTGTTGAGAAGACAAAGAGTTGGCACGCTATCAGGAAGCAGACAACGTGGCCTTGGGAACCTTGAAAAGATGTGTCATCACAAACTTGGAAATATGCATTGTTGTGAAGAAGGTAGTGTAGTGTGGGTGCTTTGGAGGATGGTGTCATAGTATATTTGTATGAGCATGACTTGGTGATTTGGAGTAGAGAGAGGAGATCAGTTTGGCACAGTGAATACCACAGTTGGTGTGTTGGGTTGCGGAGAGGAAAATGATAGTAGATTGGCAGGCTAGGTTAGTGAGGCGACTTAGCAGCTAGGGGAAAGGTATGGGACTTTTCCTTATTATTTGAGGTAGGACAGAGTGACGTAGGTGCAGATAGAAGCGACTACATTTGGGCATGGGGAGTACATTCTCACAAGTTGGGCATGACAATTGGACTAGCAACCCAATCAATCCAAGGCATGAGGGATGTCAATTTTCAGAAGCATGATTAAGATGGTTGTAGTATGATTGCACAAATGAGTCACATGGGAGTTCAACACTTAGGTGAATTTTTTAAGTGAAGTGGGAAACAATAGTCAGTTGTAGTAGGCAATGACAACAACAAGGAAATAACATCACGATGAAATAGTACATCATAGTTGTGTGAATTTCATCCTTGGAGTTGGGTGAAGTTTCCATATTGACTTAGGCAATAGATAGTGTGGAGTTGGGTGCAATGCACTTGGGTTGAATTGTGGAAACTTGGGGTTTCCACTTCATAGGAAATTTGGGGTTTCCATTTGGCATGAAACTTGGGGTTTCCATGAGACTTGGTTATGATGGAGGCACAAGTTCGGGCATAGTTGAAGATAACAGATTTTGAGGATGTTTACAATATGATGATGAATTTATGTGGGGGAAGATGTAAGGCCTTTTGCAACACCCACCAAGTGCAGACGCTCCTTGGGAAGACTTGGAGGCGAGTTAGGAAAGATAACATAAAGGGCATGCGATTGATTGGGTGAATGAAGTATTATAGGCGTGGGCAGGAGAAACTTGGGCATGCAATGGTTGCATGTGTAACCAAAGGGGCGTGTGACTCACTTGACTTGCAACGAAGGATGAGGACTTGAGGTTGCATTTGGGCAAGGACAAGGTGACTTGGGCACATTCCCAAGTAGTGGACCCGCATGCCCTTGGTAGAATGGGTGTGTTTGAGAGGTTGGATGACCCCATCGACACACCCACAAAGAGTCAAGTCAGCCAATTGAAGGAAATGCACAAGGAAAGGGTGCACCAAAGAGGTTGGATTGCATAAATATGAAAGGATGTGATGGTTCATGAGCGCACGGGTTCGATGGGTGTGTTGGTTTGTTTGGGCACAGTGGTCCACGAAGGGGCGTGACACACCCAAACAATGTGACGGTTTGTGAAGGTGACAATTGGAGTCCATATAAAGAACACAAGCACATGAGCTAAAGACAACACATCACATCATCACAAATTGAGTTGGAAAGTGAGGTATGCGGCTCGAGTGGAGGTGAGACGAAGTGTGACGAACATGAAGGAAACGTGTGAAGGCTTGGCTTAGTCTCTTGTTGGAGTGTCTTGGTTGTTGATATTATGGTAGCTACGGGAGGTATTAACCTCCATATGTAACCTTTGACTAGAATAGAATATTATGGAAGGAAGAGAAAGCCTAAAAAGATGTGTGAAAACCCTAGAATACATGTCAAATCAGCATAATATATAATATTAAGGTATTATCCTCCAGGAAGACAAGTTGACTTCATAGGAAAAAGATAAAGATAAAATATAAATACTAGAAAGTCAGGTCGGCCTAGCCAGAAAAGTCACTTGAAAACTTAATATAAATATATGATGTCTTGGCTCATGTTTTCACTCACTCTCACTTAGGAAACTAGAGACAATGCAAAAGTTTGGAGGAGGAGCAACAATAACTGTAGTTGTATGGTTTTCTCTTGTTTAGTCTTTCTGGCACTTTATCTTGTGAGATACCCTTGGACAAGGTGCGTTATCTTGGTTATCTGTTGGTTATGGTGTGGTTTCCTAGAATCATTCTTTCTGTCAAAGGTTAAGGTGCTTAGGGGTGGCTTTGTGCCTATGATTGGGTGACAATGGTGTAGCATTGTCTATGGTGAAATGATCAGAACATTCTAACAAGTTATTAGCCCACACCACCTTAGGAACAATCTAACCATTGGAAGGTAGATCTTCATTTCTCTGTCAATCTCGTTGTAGCACAATTGCAATTTGTTACGAGGAAAATCTCTCTATGGCTAGGGGTAAACCACAATAGACGGAAATGACTCCATAAATCAACTCTAATCTCAAGTATGTTATATAAGAAAATATGATAACAAGATAAGATGAGAGTCCTACCTCGTCTAGATGTTCGATGAATTCCACCATTGAGAACTTAACTCAAAGCAATATACCTGCAACTAGTCCTCAACAACCAAGCAACGCAAGAATATGGTGATAATATATGATGTTATCACATTCAATAGCATAATCCATCAACATTCATAACAAATACGTCCATGGAATAATAATTCAAACATTTGCAAGATATTAATTGGACGAGAAAAGAGTATTTCTATTAATATATAAGCAGGAGAAGTGAATGAGTTACAGACTTCCATGTCGGCACAATTCAGAACCAAGAAGCTAAGTTCCTTCCAGCTGGGCCTCCACCACTTCAATCCTCCACCAAAGGAAAGCTCATATAAGAGAGACCATGAAGTTATCAATCAGTAAGGGAAGAGCTTGGGGGATAAACAATGTGTTCAGACTTAAAGGACAAAGGGATACAGACTCAATGTGAAGTGAATAATTTCTCCAGAGTAACTTTTCTCTCAAATTTGAATTCTTTCTCCTCTTTCCATAACTTAGATTTGGCCCTTTTATAGCCTTCAAATGGAACTGAAGGGTCGATTCAAAACGATTCCAGTATATGGAAGGCCAAGGATCATTGATCTCGTGATGTGACATGGAAACCCGACACCATTTTTCAATTTTGGGCACATTTCCCGATGTACACGGGTTGTAGTGGTGCAACCTGCATATATGCATGTTGTATAGTAGGCAAGGTGTGTATATGTGGAAAATTATATTCTTAGCTCTGGGATTTGCAAAAAGGGACTTCAAGTCTGCATAGGGAAATGGAAAAAGGCCTTTTGTGCAAGATTGCATGGGGTGAGGAAAATCTTGCTATAACAGATGCCCCCTAATGTGTGAGGTCAGAGGAGTATCTGCAATGGCCGAAATACATTATAAAAACCCAAAAGTGGAGTAATGGGGACCCAACTAGAAGAACTAGTTTCTCATTATAATCTATACTGACTTTGCATACATGGATGCCAATTTGAATTACACCACAGATCCATGTGAAAATATACCAAACAACTGTCCATGGCCATGAATAGGAAAATACAAATGTGGTTACATGCCAAAGGTTGTCATGGTCACGAACAAGGCCCAGTAACACCAATCTCAAAATCAATCTGAATATATCTCAAAATCAATCTGTATATCGAACTCAAATGATCTCACACATTTAAACATTGTATAGAACCATATTATATGCAAGGAAAGATGGTCTACACATTCTTATTAATCATAATATGTGATTATATAATTGATATATTAATTTTATAGTCTGTGTTTGTCCATGTACTAATGATTCTTTTTATGGGAAATGTTGGACATAAAGGCAATCAAGAATAATGGGGTGAAACGTAAAAGTGGCAAAATCAATGATGAAAACGTTGCAGATTATGAGTGTGTTCGTAAATAACGGATTGCAAGAAATGGAGAATATATGTCAGCTCTTGGTTTGGGAAATAAGTAAGTAGTTATTCCTTGTACCTTTTCACTTCTATGCATATCTCATGAAATTTGTTTATAATATTCATGATGTATCCTATATATGCTTTCGATTCTCATTTGATAATTTTTTTTTTTTATATAGGGAAAAGTTGGCTTCTAGAGAAAGAGAGCAGAACCAAAAGGCAAGCAAAGGCACATTGTTGCCAGCTCATGGTTCGGAAAATTAATAAGTAGTTATTCCTCGTACTTTTTCACTTCTATGCATATTTTATGATAGTTGTATATAATCTATTTGATGATGTAGGTCATCTATGCTTTTGATTCTAATTTAATAAGTTTTTTATTCTATAAGGAAAAGGTCGATTCTACACAAAATGACAAAAAACAAAAGGCAAGCAAAAGCACACTACCACTATCTCACAGAAGCCTACGCCTTGGTGGATTAGTACATGGAGAAGATGTTGATAATACTAATGATCAGTTTCCTAATATATCACATGATGATGATCATGTCCAAGATGATATTGCGAAAGACTTGTTATATTCTGGATCAGAATCAGGTTTGAGAGACTTCTATTTTAAATCAAAACAAAGGCTTGAAGGCAGATCTGAGAAAATTGGTGAGATAGCTAGTGCCACACCTAATGTGGTCAGTAAGGAACCAATTAGGACTTCAAATTACAAACAAATTATAACACATGTTTTGTCCACAAACATGAGTGCTCATTTGACATCATCCAGTCTTGATTTGATTGAAGATTTATCGTCTTTCATAAAAAGACATATAATCAGTAAAGGCATCTATAGGTCCACAGAAAGAGAATCCAAAGAAAGAAAATCAAAAGGGAAGAAGGCTTATTTGGTTGAGATAAAATATGGTGAACCTGTTGGACTAAATACTACAAGGTGGGCCTCAGAGTTGGGCACGAGAGTAAGGTCTCATTTGGATGTCACCAAAGCCAATTTTGCAGATCAAGATGAAAGGAATGTGGATCTAGTGATTCAACAAATGGAAAATTCCTTTGGGACTTTTGGTGGAAGGATTTCCACCAAATATTACAAGAACATAATGAGAAAATTGATTAATATATTTAGGCATAAATGCAGAAAGTCAATCTTGGATGGAAAAGAAAGGGACGACAACTTGACTCCCAAAAAGTGGGAGGATTTGAAGGAAAGTATGTGTGTTGAAGAGTATGTGCAAAAGATTACTAAAGCGAAGATAGCAAGAGAAAATATGAGGGATCAATTTATTTTGGGTCGTGGTGGTTGGCAAGCTAATAAAAACATGTTTGTAATTATATGGATTTTTTGTTGAATACATTATGTATGGAATTTTTGTAAGTATATTTCTAAGTACATTGTGTTATACTGCATTTTGATTCAAATATATATCCAACTAATTATGTGTTGATAATAAATTGTAGGTTCAAGGAGCTAATAGATCAGAAATTGATGTGAGTCAAATGATTGAACATTATATAATGGCATATATAAACAATTCTAAACATAATCATATATCAAAAACTCCATTAGAAAGATCATTTCCATCTAATGAAGTTGAGAAAAGCCTAACCACATCTACGTATGTTGAAAACGATAGTGAGTCGAATTATAAACATGTAATGGAATGTATAAATGGGTTGACAAAGATAGTGTCAACCATATTCACCTCCATTGAACCTATCATTTATTCATGGAAAAATAAGGTATGTCATAGTGATTTAGATGAGGTATGCTAATTATCATTCCCCTGCAAATATTTTTTCACTTGATTTCATAATCTGATTTAATTGGTTTAAGTCAGATTTTTAGTGTTTTGATGTTATATTTACTATTTTTCTACTATATTATTGTGTCCTTATAATGTTATATTTTACTTGTTCATGATGTAATCACATGCAGGATAAAATTAAAGGATCTCCCAACATTAATGTGCCTCATGATTCTCGATCAGTGTGTACAACTCATGTTGGACGTATTTCAAATATTGACTTAGTGAGTGCATTTAATTTTGTTATATCAATAATTATGCATGTTTTTGGAATTTAATTGTATTTTTTTTTCTTATATATATCTATACTTTTTTCTTTTTTTTTTGACAGTACCCATTAACTCCAACAGAGTGTGAAGTATTACAGGTAGGTGATAATGTTAACATACTAGATCCATATGACGATGTTATTTCCAGCACTGGACGAATTCGGTCACTTACTAAGATCCATGGAGAGCCACTTGGTCCTAAAGAGGCCAAACTACTTGTCATTAATATCACAAGTAACATCCCCTTTGTCTATGAAGATACAATTGATGGATGTGAATGTTTGAAGGAGACAGAAAGGAATTTCATTCGGTGGTCGAAGAATTATTTGAGAAAATCATCGATCTAGATGGTCATGTTTTATGAATCAATTGCAAAATTTATGTTTACTTTGCATAGTCTTAAGACCATTAAAACTTACTTTACATAGTCTTCATACCATTTAAACTTAGTTTACACAGTGATCAGACTTTTTTTCTTTAAGAGCATGAGACGTGATATATAAGGACATGTTTTAATGCCTTTATTCACTAGTTCATTTCATTTAATGTTGGTTGTGGTGCAATTAGAAATGTTGTTTTTCTCATGCCTATTGTTATCACTCAGTTATTTTCTTGGCTGTAAGGGAAAATTTCCAAGGTAACCCTTTCAAACCAATCTTTAGGCTGGAAACTGGAATTTCCAACTAGAGGGGGATCCCTTAATGAAATTTAGTCACAATGTCCAGATCTTTAGATAAGGATGAGTTTTATAGTGTGGTTGGTTGGGTTGAGAAAATTACCATTGGGCATGGAGTCAAGAAACTAAAATATTAACCAAAGTGATCAATAACTGGTGGTTGAACAAATCAATGACAGAAGCAAGATAGACAATGTTTTCCAGCTACTAAACTTGTTATAGTATGGTTGAGGATTTGAGGATTAATAGTCCATCAACACAAAGCATCTAACATGGATTAATTTTGTATTAATTTTAGAGGAAAAGGAGTTTAATTGTATGAACTTAGAGCCTCAAAGATGAATTCTGAACCATTTACTTCTAATTAAATACTGGAAGATCATACATTCAAATGAGAAAATGAGATAAAGATAAACATACACAATAGAAAATCACAAACTCGAGAGATATTGCTACACCTGAAAAATCCCTTCATAAATGATGTATATATTTCTTTAAATTTGTTTTGACCAAAAGATTTTCTTAACCTGATTTCCTCTACAACCATATTTTACCACTTGGATGAGTCATCAAGATTGATTAGCAACTGGAAATTTATACTTTGATTTACCCAATCTCTCAACTTCCTTCCACTAAATTTCAGAGGGAATATCATAATCAACCATTTCCTTGATAAGAACCTCTAATTCTATACATGATGCATATGAAATAGGAGGAAGACATGATTTAATTGTCCTGAATTGACTTAGAATTTCGAAGTCATTTGTTAACTTGTCCATAATTGTATTTCCTTTTAACCCTTTTTCTAGGTCCTCAAATTTAGAATGATCCATTCGAGCCCGGGTCAACAAAACATTATATTTCTCTTGTGAAACCATCTTTCCATTATTATTCCAAAATGAAGGAAAACCCTTTTTAAACAACTGATTGAATAAATCCTTGAAGATTTGTAAATTTTGTTCTATTTTCTCTGCTTTTGACCACACATTCCTCATATGGTTATTTTGCCAATGATTTTCCTTGCGGAAACTATGAAAGAAGTCCTATATTTGAATCCAATAGTCTGCAAATCTTCATTAGAGACTGCATTTACGAGATTAATTGCATTTTGAGCCCACTCTAAAGGTCTTTTCAGTGGTGTTTCATTTAGAATTACACATCTATGAAGGGTTGAGCTTGCTACAATACTCTTGTCATCAACAAAATTTAAGGATTGTCTAAACTTGGTGATATCCACGGGTAAGGAATCCCAGAGAAGATGGTTTTCCCCTTGCAATAAAACTTTTCCATTTATCCTTGAATTCAACTTGACAACCTTTTCCTGCAAACAATTGTTCTCTTTTTGGATTTGATTACTCTTTTCACTTCTTTGAGCTACTTCCTGTTTAAGTTTCTGATTTTCTTGCTTCAATTCTTCAATTTCTACATCCATTAGCTTAACTTGGGACATATATTTTACCATATTTTTAAAACATACATCTTTCTCCTAACACGAGATTGAATTTACATTTCTCAACAATAATTCATCTCTTTATTTCTACCACTCTTTCTTTTCATCCCCTAATTGCAGGACTTTTGTTTTATAGTTCATCAGTTCTTATTGTAGAGAATCGTTTTCCTGTTGTAAGGTCGTTGTTTTTGTGGTTTGCACATGCTCATTTCGAGGGATCTTTAATTTCTTCTTCATCCCCTGGATTGTGTTTTCCTTTTCCCCAAGAATTTTTTTAATAGGATGCATATTGCTAGTATTTTCCCCTACATCCATGATATATGATTCTAGCCTTGTAATCTGTATATGCCATGCTCTATTTGCTACTTTTTCCTTCTTTAGTTTCCCTTCCAACTTTGTCACCTTTATTTCCATCCTTGCAATATTCAAAGTTGATTTTAAAAGGTCACCATAAATCATTTCACTGGTTTGTTTATGCAAATGAATCTTATCTGGTGCATTAATTTGATCTGTCTTTATTTTCATCTTAGTGGCCTTGTTTTCTTCTATAACTGCTATATTCAAGGTATTCCTTTCTGCATCTTTAACCATAACCAATGAAAATTTATTTTGAGACAATTTCCTGACTTCTAAAAATAATTTCTAACCCTCTTCAAATAATTGCTTTTTTCTTTTATGCATATTGTGCAATCAACTCTTTCTTAGATTTAAACTGGGAGTTTTGAGCATCTGAAGATAAATATTGTTGTATTTGAACGACAGGCTCTAAGATTCTCTCTTCTTTATTTGACAAACTTTGTTCTTCTTCAACAATTAAAACATTTCATCCTTGTTTTATGGGTTCATTCTTCCAGGATGACCACAAATTTCTCCCTATCAATTTTACTCATTTTACTGGAAAATGCTTCATCAATTTCCATGTCAGCTACCTCTGATATGGATCTTTTGTTCACATTATCAGTTTTGGTTGGAGTTTGAATTTCCATTGTAAGAGGATTTTCTCGTACTATATCAATCTATGAATCCTAAACTTCATTAAACATTTCTACCATTTGTTGGTCTTGATAAAAAATTTCCAAGTTGGCCATTTTATCTAAACCTTCTACTATTTTATGCTCATAGGGTGCATTTTTATTTTTTTGTCTTCTCTGTGATATAATTTGATCAGGATCATATCTAATCTTCTCTACTTGTAAATTCATGACCTTCAATAACTTCTCTACTATGGGCATTGTTGGCACAAGGGAAGACCCAGGGTTCAACGCTACAACAACGCACCAACAAAACCCTAACTACCGGCCCTTTCGTCAACACCTTCGAAGCATATGAAATCTCACCCGAGGTAGAGGCAGGGGTGGTTGCGAGACTCGGGTGTTTGCAACCTTAGCTGGGACACAGATATGTGATTATGATACTTAATAGAACATTTAACACCATCAGATCCTCAATATTAAATCAATATCTACTTCACTGATAAAACATAGCTTCACCACATTCACACTGATCTAATGTAATTAAGAACTTAGCACAAACAAATGGATCGGATCTAGAAGAAGCAATCACTAAGCACATTCATAGAAGTCAGATCTAACATTCATAGCACAAATCATAATCAGATCTATCTATCTATATCAAAGAACTAAACAAGAGAAGTTATAAACACATCAAGACAAACACAAAGCGAAACAACACAGTGTTTACGTGGTTCACCCCCACCCCGGGGCTATGTCCACTGACTCTTCTTCTTTATTGTCTTCAGTCAATCGATTACAAGCATAGAGCCTCAAAACCCTTACTCTGCATAGGACAAAATATCTATGCAGCTCGCTAGATCCTTCTTCCTTGCGTTCTAGCACTAATCCTTCCACAATCTTGCTACAATGACTTGCACTTAACTCTACAAGTTTCACACATTATACACAAAGCCTTACAATTCTTGATCACATAGATCCAACTCTTGGCACTTAGCCTACTTGCATACTAACATCACATAGATTCCTTCATTCTCTTGTCCCCTTCCTTACATTTCCTATACATCTATTTATACATACAAGATAGGCCTAAACATGGGTAAACCCATGGGCCGACATTCCATTCCCGTTACATATTCCCAAATCCCAAAATGGACCCAAAAAGGGGTCGAGATCCTGCGATCTCTGCTTCATCGTGTGCTCCTCCTTCGACAGGTTTTTGAAGTCCAAAAATAGGTCAAACTTGACCAGATATCAACAAAACCTAGTCAAGGGCCAACAGGCCCCCAACACTCACCTGTGACTCATCCTGAGTCACTCTGATGTAGGAAGTTTTACTTCGAATGCTTTGATCTTGGCTCGAACTGCTTCGACTTGTTGTTGTGCTACACGCTCTTTTTCAGCAAATTCTTGAATGACTGCATCATTCACAGGTTCTTCCAGGCGTTGTTCTGTTGCGGTGCTAACCTGCTCTAGTTCTGCTCCCTGTCCTTCTACCTCTGTAAGAAACTGATAGGCCTTATATTGTACCGGTTGGAGTTTCTGAGTTATCCCCATAACTCTGCTCTGAATATTATGGATTTGTTGCTGGGCGGTTCGTTGCTCTTGAGATTTCTTCATTCTCTCCACAGCTGATAGAGACTTCAACTGCACCTGTAGTGTTTCTGTGTGCTGCTTCGCTTCCTCGAGATGTGACTTCAATGCCTGCAACTCTGGGTTCTCAGTAAGTTTCTCATATGTCTGGGCACTGCGATCAACAAATTTCTTTCATTCTAAGGTAAGGGCCTTCATTCTATCAACTGCGCTGCGGGCAGTGGCTTCTCGCTGGTCTCTTACCTCCTGTGGAGTCTCTGGTACAATGAGTAGCTCTAAATCTGCTATGCACTACTGGAGCTGCTCAATCACTTTTTCAAGTTGTGCTACTTGCTTCGTGACTTGATCCTCTGCCTTTACTTCTACGAAAGTGACAGAGCGAAGTGCTTTGTTGACCATTTCCTTCACTTCGAGTTTCTCGGCGAGCAACTGTTCCTTGCCTTGCTACAGTTGTTCCTTTTCTTCATCGAACTTCACTTGGAGAGTGCTCTTTTCCTGTTCGGTAGCTCAACGATGTTCTACAAGTACTCCTTGTACTTGTGCCAAAGCCTGGGTGGCTTGCATTGTTTCCTCTTGTGCTCGTCGAAGACGAGCTTCGACTGTATCAGTTATTCGATGGAGTTGAGTTGGCTTATCTCCCACTTATGGCTCTCCTGGCGCAGTGAAGACTATGTGGTTGGATTGTAGGGCTTGTTGTACTCCTCAGAGTTCATTCATTATTCGATCATACAACTCCTCTTGCTTTTCTTCTCATCGAATGGTCGGGATGGTTCGTCTCGAGAAGTTGACAGAGAGGTTGGTAGTCCTCTCGTGGATGATGCTTTTATACCTATAGACATTGACATGACTCTTTCATTCATCAGGTCGATCAAAACTTCCTTAACAACTCTTTCTGCAGTGCTCAACTCGTTCGACATACACACTCGGGGTTAACAATCTCAAGTTCTGGGTGGGGTAGCTTAGACATAGTAACGAGAGAGAGAGAGAAGAAGCATGATGAAAAGGGTATAAAATCAACTTAGTCTATGGGCTCAGATTCTCAATTGGAAAAACTGTTCTCGATGTGTGGCGCGATGGGATAAATAGGTAACTCGACAACGGGTCGCTTACAATGGGTATGAGGTCTTCATTAACTCAGTTTTGTCTGTTATGGCGTGGTCTCAATGGTTGGATGGCGAGTTGGTTGGCCATAAATGGATTTCTATCCATTCAGAGCATTGATCTAGTGGTTATAACGTTCCCCAACGACTATATTGCTTCGTCATGGCGAAGTACCATGTGTCATTGTTCTGATATCCCAGGGAAGCTCCAATTTTGCAAATTTTCCTTCTGTGAGGTTCCCTCTGGAACCTTCTGCAACTTTTTGATCTTATTATCCCTCTTCTTACTTAGCTTTCTAGCCTTCTTTCCAATGAGCTTCGTCTCGATATGTCTTTTTCCATTCTGATTCTTATCTTCTTTTAACATAGTCACTGCGCATTGTTGAGATTCTTTCTTAAGATTCAAGGGTGATACTTCTTCTTTATATGGGATAAGTACTTCAGTCTTTTGTTAGTCTTCTAGGGTTCTTGCAACTTCAACATCAGGGTCTATGGTGTTAAATAGCTTCGATCTGTTCTCCTGTTCTGCGATCAAGTGTGCGATCCTTCTAGTCATGAATTATTTTAACTGTTGTTTCTTCTGCTCCAAAACTTCTTCTTCTTCCTTTCATCTGGCTTGATCTCTATCAATCCAAGGTTTTCCTAGTAACATGGTAAATGAGGCGTTGTCTTCAATAAATTTAATAATCTCAAAATCTTCTTCTGTCGAGGTTCCATTAATGTTCATAGGTACACGAGAAAGGTTCCCACATAGGTTTACCAACTTTCCTATGAATAGTCCTATTCCTCCTAATGAAGGTATCATAGCAGGACTCCCTATATCTTCCCAAGTTCTCTCTGTCATGATATTCACCAGTGTTTCCCCATCTAGAACACAGTCAATATCAGAGTCTCATATTCTTACTTCGATGCATTCTTTTTCCTTGAAGATCTCTGATAATCTTATATGTCGATGGTCATTCAGGGTTTCGTTTATTTGCAACAATACTTTATCTGATTCTTTCTGGGGTTCTGCCATTTCTGGATCTGTCGTAGGGTTTTCTTTATTCAGATTCATTTCTTCCAACTTAGCAATCATTCTAGGTAAATCCAACACTTCATGGTACATAGCTTTACAACAAAGACAACTAGGTCTTTTCCCAGGGCATTCCTTAGCAAGATGTCCCAGTCTTCTGCAGCTGTAACAGAGGGTTAATCCTCTCTTTATTTTAAATGATCCCCAACCTTTCTAGTACTGCGCACTAGGATCATGGTAGCTAACCTGCAAAAAATTATTTCTATGATCCTGCATCCATTTGTTATTCCAAACATTCTTTCTATGCATAGGTATAACATATCTTTCACTATTTTTATCAGATCTATTAATATCAATCCTTCTTTCATCTATCAATACCCTAGTTTTCAAACTACAATAGACTCTATTAAACATACCTAGATCCATACTTTGGAAACAAAAAATTCCACTTATCTTACTTCTACAAAGTACAAAGCTTCTAGATCTAAAACTTTTCACTATTCTTACCTTTATTAGAGCGCAAAGCTTGCATATATTACCTCTTTTAATAAAAAATTCTCACTTTTACCTTTCTTACAGCACAAAGCTTTCAGATCTTGCTTCTCTCCTTCAGATCCAACTTATTTTCTTCAGATCGAGCTTCTTTATTTTAGCACAAAGCTTTATAAATCAAGTAGAATACTGCGCACTAGAGCGACAAATCTATGCACATAGCTTTCACAACTTCAGGATGAATCTTTGCACAAAGCTTCTTCTTTCTTAGTTCCCAACAATCACATTTTTCGTCTCAGCAATGAAACCATTTGTTGGCACAGGGGCAAACCCAGGGTTCAATGCTACACCAACGCACCAACAAAACCCTAACTACCAGCCCTTTTGGCAACACCTGCAAATCAGACGAAGTCTCACTCGAGGTAGAGGCAGGGGTGGTTGCAACACTCGAGTGTCTGCAACCTTAGTTGGGAAACATTTATGTGATTATGATACTTAATAGAGCACTTAGCACCGTCAGATCCTCAATATGCAATCAATATCTACTTCACTAATAAAACAGAGCTTCACAACATTCAAACTGATCTAATGTAATTAAACACTTAGTACAAACAGATGGATCAGATCTAGCAGAAGCAAGCACTAAGCACATTCATAGAAGTTAGATCTAACATTCATAGCACAAAGCATAAGCAGATATATCTATCTATATCAAAGCACTAATCAAGAGAAGTTATAAACACATCAAGACAAGCACAAAGCGGAACAACACAGTGTTTACGTGGTTCACCCCCACCTTGGGGCTATGTCCACCAATGCTTCTTCTTTATTGTCTTCAGTCAATCGGTTACAAGCACAGAGCCTCAAAACCCTTACTCCGCACAGGACAAATGATCTGCCCAACTCGCTAGATCCTTCTTCCTTGCGTTCCAACACTAATCCTTCTACAATCTTGCTACAATGACTTTCACTTAACTCTGCACATTTCACACAGTATACACAAAGTCTTAAAATTCTTGATCACACAGATCCAACTCTTGTCACTTAGCCTACTTGCATACTAACATCACATAGATGCCTTCGTTCTCTTATCCCCTTACTTACATTGTATATACATCTATTTATACATACAAAATAGGCCTAAACATGGGTAAACCCATGGGTCGACATCTCATTCCCGTTACATATTCCCAAATCCAAAAAAGGACCCAAAAAGGGGTCGAGATCCCCTGATCTCTACTTCGTCTTGCGCTCCTCCTTTGACAAGTTGTCGAAGTCCAAAAATAGGTCAAACTTGACCAGATATCAACAAAACGTGGTCAAGGGCCAACATGCATAGTTGATTTACCTTTAATGACAAAAGGTCCCATATTGAAGGGGAATTTAATATTTGATGACTTCCTGTAATTAATAAAATGCTATGTCTCATAGTGAAGTCTTTGTCTAATGAACTCAAGGAAAAATATTCTAGGAGTCACAAATGTTTGCAGAATGTAAGGTGCTTCACTGAAACCATAAACCCTGGTGATTGTACAATCCCTCTACAAAAACTAGTCTCATGTTTTGTTTTCTGGAGTGATTTGTTGCTTGCTTTTCATATCCTCTGAAACCCTTGGCAATTCTGTATTGAAAATCACTTTGTAGATCCTTGACATGATTTTGTTGTTGAAATCAAACATATTAATCATATCTGCCTCAATTGATATGATTTAATGGTGTGAGAAGAATATTGGATCTATCTATTGATAATCGGTTTGATAGTAGTATATGAACATGTTCAATAGATAGGTCTGGTACCGTAAATGTCCGAGAGTGTGGAAATTCACTAGTTGATCATGTATTACTTCAGCTAGGAATTCATAAAAAATAATGCAAACTGGGACTGACTCTAACTGACTTGACTTCATAAAAAACCCTAACATGAATTCAATGAATACTTATCATTATCAAGACCAAAAAGCTATCTTAAAAGGGAAAATACCAATTGTACACTTTCTTGGAAAATATTTACGTCACAGGGCAATGACAGACCTTCAATAGATTGACCATGTTTCAATATTTTGGAAAGAAACTCATTTTTTGTCTCTAAACTACATTCTCTGTAAACCCTAGTCAATTCTACCTCATCGAACAACACAAAATTTTGGGGAAGAGGATGGAATAAGCCTAATGAATCTCTAATGACCTGGGAATTGACTCGGCATAGGATTTTTGACCCATCAGAAGCAACAATTAATCTCTTTGTATGTGAATAGTTATTTGCACACCAACTGACGAACTCAGGGAAATGACAGGTTTGTTCTTGACAGAAACGAGAAATTGAAGCCCTATCATTACTCAGAACATCAGGATTTTCGATTTCTAATGCAACTAACTTGTTTTTAGACTCTGATATGCTACTGATAGATAAATTTGGATCAAAAATACCCCCCACCTTATCAACTATGGACTCGTCCTTTTCATCTAATTTTTTACAGAGAAAAAACAAATTTCGAGTTGATTCCACGATAACAAAGAATTTTTTAGAAGTACCATGTGGTTACAATGTTACAGTAAATGACTCAAGATCGAGTTGGTGAAGCACAATTCTAGTTGAAAATAGCTATCAGCTGAAACCGATGAGCGAAATGGTAGTCGAGTCAACTTTCGACCAAGCTTTGAAAATAATAATAAAATGATTTATTTGATTATATTTGAATTTCTCTGAGGCCCAATGGTGGTTTTGATCCACACCACCTGAGGTAGTGGAATCAATCAGGAAGCGACACGTAGAAACACAATTTTTATTTTGTTTCACTCTCCATCTACTAAACATCAAGTTACTAACACCAGTGAAATACAATACGAGCCATCGATTTGATTGGGCCTGAGATTTGGAGGGTCCCACCAATTAATTTTATTACTTGGCCAAGTTTAGTGCTCCTGCTTCTTATTTATCCCTTTTGCCAATTTTAGTGATGTCGCCAGTCGATTTTAAAAATCTCGTCGCTTACTTAATTAACTAATTAATGTGACAATATTGCACGATTCACATGTGTATTAGATGAGCATGAATACTGTATGATTCTTTTTATAATTTAGATCACATAATAGCATACTAAAAAATAATATTGATTAATAATGGAGACCACTAAAACTACTAAAAAATAATGAACACGTATAAAATGATTAAAAATTAATAAATTAATGACCAAACAATGAGAATAATGAACACATAAAACGAATAAAAATGACTAAATTAGTGACCAAAAATGAAAATAATGAACACATATAAAATGACTAAAAATGACTAAATTAGTGACCAAATAGTGAGAGATATGTGACCAAACAATGAGAGATAAGTGACCAAACAGAATGTCCGAAATTCGCATATAAAATGACCAAAAATTGAGAGATAAGTGACCAAAACAATGACCAAAATGTGCATATAAATGACCAAATGGCAGTTTTGGTGGCTAATTTCCGGTCTCTTATCACCCAACCAAAAATATGGTCATATTTAGTTTGGTCATTTGTAGCTTGTCTTGTGGTCATTAATTTGGTCATATATTTGGTCATTAATTTGGTCATTAATATAAAGCTACTAGTCTCCATAGAGTAAAATCTCTTATTCTTAGTATGTTTTCCTCTTTTGTGTCTGTAATATTTGCTTCTATTGTTATGTTCTTCTTTGACATTATTTTCCCCTACGTCATTGTCTTCCCTTTTTGCATATGGACATTTAGCAGAAAAATGCCCTACTCTACCACAATTAAAACATATGAAGGGTAGCTTACCTTTGTGTTTTCCATATCCTCTTTTTAGAGATACCAATTCAAAGAGTGAAAGAGGCTTTTCTCCAGTGAGGCCCAGGGTAGATGCAACTGCAGAGCCATCGATTAAACCTTAGAATAGAAGAGGTGAGGGCTCAAAGCTCCCCAAACACAATCATAATCCCAAGAAAAAGCGATTGGACTAGGGAATGGATGAGCTCCAAACCCACCTAAAAAGTCAAGAAAAATCTCTGCCAAACTCCAAGTAGACTCCATCCAACTGGATAGACCCATACCCAAAGATAAAGCAAAGAAGCACCAAATGAAATTTCACAAAAAACTAGCTTCAGCGGGTCTAGAAAGCTAAGGATCAAACTTTGCCCAAATAGAAAAACTCAGAATCAGACTCCACCTTTGCTCAAGGGGCTACAACATAAAGGAGAGTGGAGATACCTTCGGTTTGTTCCTTCCGGAATAAGTAGCCCTATCCAATATCGAGCCATGAAGAATCATGATTGCGTTGCACAAACAGAAGTAGTCCCAATTCATGGGAGGAGAAACTATGCAGTGGACCGAAGATCTATCTCGTGCCTCAGGTACTATTAACGCCACCCAATAGTAATGAAGGATGACGGGGGATGATGCATTTTAGGATACTTCAACCTAATTCAAGTTCGTGACATCATATTTTCATGCTTGTATTAGAAGAAAATAGATGTCGCTTCAAGCTATCAAATGAGGAAAGAACTGTGATGCATGCCTATATTCTTCAAAACACATCCTTATTTGATAAGTGGCGCAGGTGAAATATTATTTACATGATAATTTATTTATTTAATTTTATTTTATTATCATTCTTACTATCTTATATGTTCATATCCTATGTATAAATATGGAGAAAATATTCGAACAGGGATGCGTCAATTTCAAAAGCATACACTTCAGGATTTGAATATTGGAAATGGTTCTTTTACAAAATTTGATGATTGGAGTGTTGAAGCGATTAGTGATGCACGAAAAGAAGGACAAGATATAATGATCGAGGAAATTGAGCTTTCACGACATCCAAATATATCAACTACTTGTTTCAGTGGGATGTGGGCATATGGTATTCATTTAAGAGTGGAAGAAAAGGACATAGGAAAGAAAAATTGTGATTGTATTGTTAGTGTTGAATTTTATCATGACACTGAAAATAAATGTTATCTTGGATTCATACAGGAAATTATTCAAGTTTATTATGGTGAGACTATTCCCATATTATTAAAATGTAAATGGATCAAACCAACTACAATACAACGTGATGAGTATGGATTTGTGCGTACAAATACATGACAAGTTTTATCAAAGATTGATGACCCATATGTTTCCCCTCATCAAATTACCCAGCCATTTCTAATTGATGATGTAAGAAGCCCAGGATGGTCATATGTCATTCAATTATAGTCTCGTTGAAAAAAGGAATTCAAGGAATATGTTGATATAATGGTCGATCAACAATGTACTAGTTTACAAGAAATATTGGAAGAAGAAGTTGAAGATGACAATATGTAACATCCCACTCTTGCATGCACTGAGCCGACTTATTCTTTGAGGACACTTGTGTGCAAGTGATCTGGTTCATTATATGATTGGTAGTTTTGATTATGATTATGAGATGTTTTGGATCTGATGATATGTTATTTTTGCTATATTTATATCGACAAGTGTTATTGACTGGTTTCTCCTGAGTGTGCATGACTTTGGATGTTAGAGGATGCCGATGGCATCAATGGATCTCCTTAGACTCTGGATCGAGTCAGGGAGTGGACTGTCATGGTTGAATGTTTTTTTTATTACAGAGGTGACTTATGACTAGATATTTTGATGTTGATTGTCATCGCAGACACATTTCATTGATGGATGCAAGCTAAGGATAGCTTGTTGACCATAGTCAGATTTGGAGTAAAGGGGTCACGCATGACAACCAGAGACATTGAGGGAGAGGTATAGAAGTAGCCCTGCCACAACCTACTAGCACTCTCATCGTGGCTCAAACTATAAGTTAATGATTACCTAGTTTGAGAGATCCACGATGTCGTGAGGGGAGACTGTGACAGTCACTCACGATGATTCTAAGGGGTGCACAATAAGGTCCTTATTCCTTAGAGGCCCTTAGTCTCCCACCAAGTCACCTGATGAAGTATTGACTCCAGGGGTTTGAAGTCTACTAAATTCAGTCAAAAGGAAAGGGGCACCCTTGGAGCACGTAGTGCGTTTTGAAGGGCATGTCGCACAAATAAAACGGGAAAAGGTGAGTGGCACCTTGGAGCACGTAGTTCGTCTTGAAGGGTGTGTCGCAATTTAAACTCTAGTAAGATTAATAAACCTAGTGCCTATAAAACCATGCCTCATTAGGACCTGGTCAACCTTAAAATGAATGAGGGTATGAGTAAAGTTTAATAACAATTTTTTCCCTTAAAAAAATTGTCGCCAACCTAGTGAATTTAAAACCTAGGTCTAAGTAGAACCTATGAACAAAGAAAAAAACTAATTAGACATGTAACAAGAAGGGGGTAAAGAAAATTCAAACATTAATAATTAAAGAAAAAATTTAATGGAGGATTAATTTATTAAGAGGGTTGTTGGCAGCAGGCTGAAGTGGAAAGAAGGATGGTCGAATTGGAAAGAAGGATGATCGTGGGGAAAGAAAGCATGCAGAAACTGAAGTAACAGCTGGAGGAAAACACAGCATGCATGCATGCAAGAAATCATGCATAAGGAAAGCGACAACTGGAAGGAATAAAAACACGTGTGCATGGGAGGAAGACCTAACGTCGGTAGGGTTAGGGTTTTGTTAATATATTGTAAACGACTGAAGATCCCAAAATATATAAATATAGATACATAGGTATCATAGGGGGCTCCTTGTTAGTTCGGTTTTGTATTGTTCCATCATAGATATGTACGAGTTGATGCAATATGTAATGTGGTTATGAACTATTTTGTAAGTTGTTGATCTAGATGAGAGGAGAGAAGGAAGATTTGAGGATTAGATCATGGGCTAAGAATCCTTGTGCGATCTAGTTCGCCTCATATAGATCTTACCCATCTGAGGAGAATTGTAAGTGCACAACACTAGAGATGCATAACTACCATAAAAAAGAGCCAAGAACCAAATATTTGTGGATGTATCCCAGGAGGGGGTGAACCACAGTAATATTTGTGTAATGTGATGAATGCATGTATATCGTTGTCTTCTTTCAGCAACTACTTGTTTCATTTAATGAATGAATGAGTTATTATATTGTTATGAAATATGGTTGTGTTTTTAAGGGAATAAGATGTGGAAGATAATGCATAATCGCGAATAATAGTAAATTTCAATCACAATTTATAGTAGATGGATCTGAATAACGATATCTTATCTCATACTCAATCCTGGGTTGTAAACACCTGAGTCTTACAGCCACCCATTTAAAGCTATATCGAGTGAGACTGTGCAGCGCATTCTGTGTGTTGTGTTTCCTTCTAGTTTACCAAGAGGGCCGATAGTTTTAGAGGCTTTGTTGGAAACATGAAAGACATGAACCCTGGGTCAAGAACTCCGATGGTAAGAAAGGAAGAGTAAATAACCAACAAATGGTTCTGTTGCCGTGTTGGTAGGAACGATATAGGACTGAGTAGAAGAGATAGATTGAGCGAGAAAAGAACGAAGAAAAGAAGAGAGAAATGAGCCATTAGAAGGGAATGTTGAGATCGTGGAACCCTACGAAAGCAGAAATCGAAGGCTGGTTGAGAATAAAAAAGCTAGAGTTTGCACAGAAAGACAATAGAAACCCTAGAATCAAACCTCGCAAATATCTGGACAAATACATGTTTATTTATTTACACAAAGTCTTTTTCTATGATTTTTTGCATCTACTATAGGAGTGGATACTAAGGTTGAAAGATAACCACGGAACGAATCGGATTCGACCCTTAGATTTGACCCCAATACAGATTGAGCAGTTACAACAGGTGAACAACAAATTCACCCGTGCAGTGGACTTTTGGCTTGATAGTATTGTGGAAGGATTCATAACAAAGTTTGCAGTGGACACAACGAAGTCATACAGCGCAGTGGAGAAATAATTTCTACGTGGACCTCGAGGAAGGTACATTCAATCACTGTATACTTCTATTAAGATACTATTATATAACAAAGGGGTAATGACTATGGAATCAAACAACTAAACTTCCCTACGTGCATGGGGGAAGGCGGGAGGCACTGACAGAGTGAGGATAAATGGAAGGAGAGAAGGATAAAGGTAAGAAGGAGGAGGAACGACGACCAGATCAAGTGGATCTTGGTGTCAACAGGAAAGACAGGTAGCAGAGCACCCTACCAATACAAGGTGAATACCAAGAAGAGAGCTATAGCCGCGAGGGAAGGCTTGGCGAGCGATGAGGAAGAGGTAGAGGATATTCGAGCTATAGAGTAGATTGAGTAAATCCTGCGTGCAACATATGAGAGGAAAACGAGAGGTCCAAGAATGGGAGGAGAAGGCAACCATCCTATCCACATTAATGTTAGTGTGGAACCCATAAACCCATGTATGACTAATACACCAAAGAGAACACCACTGTTTAGACAACCGAAGCTTGGAGGAAGTCTGACAACAAGAAGTACATCTACACAAGGGGCAACAATTGGAGGAGTAAGTTCAGACAACACTAGTCAAGTATCTACACCGCGCACGAAGTAGGTAGTAGTTTAGTACTCAGAATGGCAGGACACGATCCCACCATTAGATTACTATAATTTTGAGGAGAAGCAACAGAAGACCCTCAGAAGCACTTGTTCATTTATGCAAAGATCTAGGAAGAAAAACATATCACTGATGAAGATAACAAACTCGTGCAACTAGCGATTATGCTAAGAGACCACGCACTAGACTAGTACATGAGTATAGACACAAACAGTGCCCCTGGAACGACAAGGACATTGGTCGATATTAAGAAGTTATTAATAAATGAGTTCCACAATTCGAGCTCAGAGGATCAGTACATGAACGAGATGATTGAAATAAAACAGAAACCAGGAGAATCGGTATGGGAGATTGATCAGAGATTCAAGCAATTGAAGGGAAAGTTAAAACACCTTATGACCAATATGCAGCATCGACACATGTTTGTCAACTCACTACTCCCACACTTAAAATACCCTTTACGACAACAAAAATTTCAGACGCAAGAAGAGGCTCTACAGGCAACCTTGCATATGGAAGAGAACCAATACCAAAAGACAAACCTAGCTATCAAAGAATTGAAGGAGGATTTGAAGAATCTAACATTTCAGCTGAACCAAAATAAGAACAAGGAAAAACGAGAAGTCGTCTAGTGTACCACATGCAGGATGAAAGGAAACCACAAGAACGAATGCCCAACATTCGCGTAGTGTATGGAAGCAGGTATGCCAAATCCATTACCACCAGGAGGACTATGGTGTGAAATATGCAAGAAACCGGGTCACGACCCTTATCACTGCATGATGATGCAGAAATACTAGACAGTTCCAAAGAGTTCATATTGCACCTTTTGCAAGTCAGTGGGCCACGATGATAAAGATTGTAGAACTATGGAGCTAATGCGAGAAAGAACATCATACGCATATAGAGTACAGGTTGAAATGATGACTGGGCAAGAAACACCACAATTCAATCCAATCCCAGCGCCATACAACACTACGCAACATCAATATAATATTGCGCAACAACCATACAATAAAGTGTAGCTGTAGTACAACCCGGCACAACCCTAGTACAATACCGCATAGTATAATCAGGCACCTCAGTATAACGCATCGAGAGGTGATCGAGTAGGCTACATAGGAGGAGGACGAGCCAGAGGAGGTTTCGGACGAGCCAGAGGACCAGTCACATGTCACAATTTTCAGCAACCGGGACATTATGCAAGGGAATGCCCACTTCCACCATCAACTTGTATGTATTGTCGCGCATCGGACCACGATACAGAGGAATTCCCGACACTAATAGTGAATATTCAGGAAAAGAGGAACCAGAACAATCAGAATGTTCAGTGGATTTCAGCCGAAGCAAGTGATGAAGGATGAAATATCAACATAGTTACCCGTGGAGGAGATAAAACAGGCACTGACGCAGTTCGACAGGAACCAACGCATAACCAATGGGTAAAGAAGAACACAAAACCAAGGAAGCAGTTCGACGCGCAAACGAAAAAGGAGATCTTTAAAGAGACCAGACAAGAATTTCATAAGGAGGACACATCATCGACTTCAACTGCGCAGCAACACCATGAAGCACCAAAATATGAGATGTCATCATCACTGGATCATACCAATGGGATGCAACCCATGGGACAAGTAAGTACAATCAAAGGCTTTTTGAAATCATGTGTGAAAGTATTAAGTGATCCATCATTTGTGAAGATATTGTAAAACATACTAGAGAAATGTAGTAGCGAGATGGAAGAAAATCTAGAACCAAAAACAATTAATCACCTACACACAATAAGAAGAACAAGTCGGGAATTTAGATTGAATGCTAACATTAGGGATTTCAATATGGGAGACATTATACTAGATCTAGGATTTGAAGTGAATGTATTACCAAAGAAGACATGGCAATGCATGGGAGAGCCAACATTAGGATACTCACCTATTCAATTAAAACTAGCAAATCATCACAAAGTCCTACCAATCAGTAGATTGAAAGGAGTGACTGTAGACCTTTATGGAGTGCGCACTAAAGCATATTTCGAAGTCATTGAAATAGTGGATGGCACAACACCTTACCTAACATTGTTTGGTCTGGATTGGGTGTTTGAAAACTAGGCCATAATCAATTTGAAGACCGGGAAAATGACATTTGAGTCTGGAGAATATAGGGTCATCGCTCCATTAGACCCATCAGAAAGGGAGAGGTTTGTAGAAACTACTTGCCTAGACTTAGAGGAAATAGGCCAATTGTACAGAACAATTGTGCGCGATGAGGATTACGTAAACCCAACTACAGATGGGGTACTCAGTTGGCGAAACATTACTTCATGTGAAATAGACTAAGACATCGGGTTAGAAAATTGGCAACAAAGGCTACATGAAGTATCCACGAGAAGATGTGCAAGAATAGACCACACAGTAAGATGGATAGGCACAAAAATCACAGAACCACCCAGTTTCCACGGAATAAATGATTTGGAAACATTCTTGACGTAGTATGAAGACTTAGTGTTAGAGAACCAGAGATCGTTAGCACTAAAGGCCACATTGACAAGATGGTGGGGTGCACACAAAGAGACAATCACAGACTGATACCAATGTAAGCGGTTACTGTGCATAAGGTTCGGCGCAGAACAAAAAAACAACAAACAATAGAAATATGAAGGGCATAGAGCACCAATGGAACACTTGGAGGGATGTAGAACGTTTTAGAAAATGACACCACCAGAGGAATGGCCTCATCACTTCATACATACTCTAGAGGGAATACCAGTGAATTAGTATACGGACCAAGAATTGTGCAAAGGAACTACGACATGGACGACATTGCGACAAAATTTCACAGTCACTTTCTCATTTGAGCATGAGAACCCTAACATAGATGCATCCCTTAAACGGATCAGAGGAGTACCATTCATCAAAGAACCATAAATAGAATTTATCATAGAAGAGCAATAGTGGAATAAACAAACAGGGAATTGTTGTCATGTTACCATGTACAGGAGGAAGCACCAGATGAAGACGATTCACGCGATATTTAGATCAAAGAAGTAGAAGGTGAAATACATGTGGAGGGCCCAACCATCAAATCATAAGTCATTTTCATGCCAATCAAGGTAAATAAAGTTAACATATGGACAATTGAGTAGCCCAAAATGGCCAGCATTGGAGATTACTGGGATGAGAAAATAGTAGAACGTATCATAGAGTTGTTACGTGAATACAATGACCTCTTTTCCACAACATTCACATAGATGAAGGGTATAGCCGAAGAACTAGGAGAAATGAGGATACCACTTAGACCTAAAGCAAGACCTATTAGACAACGACCCTACAGACTGAACCTCGTATATAAACAAAAAGTTAAAGATGATATCGACAGGATGCTTGAAGCTGGCATCATAGAACCAGTTGAGGAGTCAGAAAGGATAAGCCTGATGGTAGTACATGACAAGAAACAAGGAAGAGGGATCACGATATGCATCGACTTGAGGAAGTTGAACAATGCATGCCTACATGACCTATTCCCTACATCGTTCACAGATGAAGTGTTATAGAACGTGGGAAGACGTGAAGCTTACTCATTCACTGATGGATTCTCGGGATACCATCAGATTAAGATAGCACAAGAGGAAAGACATAAGACCATGTTTGCGATAGAATGGGGATCTTATCAGTACACAGTCATGCCATTTGGACTGAAGAACACACCAACAATATTCTCCAGAGTGGTCATTGTAGCATTCAAGGAATTCATCCATCAATTTCTTGAAGTATACCTGGATGATTGGACAGTCTATAGTCTGTTGAAAAACCATGTGGAAGTTTTATGACTGATGTTAGAAAGATGCAGACAATGCCAGATATCATTGAATATCAAGAAATGCATATTTGGAACACCTTTTGGGATACTATTGGGCCACATATTATGAAAACAAGGTTTATTAGTAGATCCGGCAAAGATCACAGTCATTGTTAACTTTCCAACACCAAAAATAGTCCATAAGATAAGAGCAATGTTAGGAAACACAAGATATTACAGGAAATTAATCAAAGGATATGCACAGATCACAAAAAAAATGGAAAAGCTGCTAAGGAAGGATACAAAGTTTCAGTGGAATGATGAGTGTCAACACAGTCTGGATACCTTGAAGGAAAAGATGGTTACCACACTGATATTAGTGTTTCCAGACTGGGAAAAGACATTCCATGTGCATGTAGATGCATCAGCGATAGCACTCAAAGCTATCATGGCACAGTTAGGAGCGGGAGACTTGGATCACCTGATAGCATTTGCAAGCCGAAAGTTATCAGACTCGGAATAGAATTGTAACACGACAGAAAGAGAAGGCCTAGCCATGGTCTACGCACTGCAGAAGTTCATGCATTACTTATTGGGAAAACACTTTAAGATGTTCATAGATCACTCAGCCCTGAAATACCTATTCAACAAGCCAGTGTTGGGGGGAGAATCTATCGATGGTTACTTATATTTCAATAATTTGAGTTTGAAGTAATAGTTAAACCAAGAAAATTGAATGCAGAACCTGGCCACCTGTCAAGGGTCACAAATGGAGAAGAACCTACGAATCTAGAAGACAACTTTCTGGATGCATAGTTATTCTCAGTACATATTGATGATGAATACTTCACAGATATCATTCAATACTTGAGTATAGGTATTGCACCGTAAGAATATACCACCGTACAGAAGAATAACCTGGTAGTCTTCACTGCCGACTATCAATTGATTGCAGAACACATATACAAAATGGGAGCAGATAGAATTTTGCGAAGATACGTGTTAGAGCACGAAAGACCAAGAATTTTAGCAGAATCCCACGAGGGAATAGCAAGAGGACACTATGCAGGTAAAGATACCACATAGAAGGTATTACGCATAGGACTATGGTGGCCAACGATTCACAGAGACTCGAAGGAGTACTGTCAAAGATGTGATGTTTGTCAAAGGGTAGGCAAACCCAACAGAAGAGACGAGATGCCAATACGAACAAAAGTAACATTACAGGCATTTGAAAAATGGGAAATAGACTTTTTGGGACCAATTAACCCACCAGCCAAAAGAACAGGGGGAAGTTACATAATCACCAGGACGAAATATTTAACAAGATGGGTGGAAGTTGCACCAGTAAAACATTGCAGCACAAAGACAACATCACACTTTTTGTTTGAACAATTAATCACTAGATTTGGGTGGCCAAGATTTTTGATGAGAAAACAGGGCACACACTTCATAAACAACACCATCTGTGTGATGACTGAAGAGTTTCAATTCCATCACCAGAAGAGCACACCGTATCATCCACAGGAAAATGGCACAGTGGAAGCCTTCAATAAAATTCTGGAGAACACACTAACAAATATTTGTAACGTCAACAGAGATGACTAGGACCTAAAAGTACCAGCAATATTATGGGCATATATGACTACATGCAAAACGTTGACAGGGCACATGCCATTTAAACTGGTTTATGGCCAAGAAGTAGTAGTTCCATTAGAGTTTCTATTACCCAACTTGCGCGTAGCAGCTCTCACACAAATGAGAGAACGAGGTGTAGTACAGGAGAGACTGAATCAGTTATTGACCATGGAGGAAGACCGAATCTTGGTAGGATTCCATCAACAAGTGAAGAAAGTAAGAGACAAATCTTGGCACGATCAACACATCAAGAAGAAAATGTTCAAGGAAGGAGATCTAGTATTGATGTATGACAGTAAATCATTTTAGGACCCGGGAAAACTTAGAATGCATTGGTTAAAACCATACAAAGTAAAATCTATCATAGACGGAGGCATTGTACAGTTAAGATATTTAGCAGGCACAGAACTTAGAGGAATGATCAATGGGAGCTGACTAAAGCTGTATCAGGACAGTCGACCAACCACCGCGCAGTAAAAAAATAAAAATAAAAAATTGAAACGAAAACTAAAAGGAAACAAAACTAAAGAAGGCACAATACGCTAGAGATAGAAAGGCCACATGAAGTTAGAAACATGAATTCTACAGAGGAAAGTACAACAATTATATACAAATGGAAACAAGCGGGAAAAGGAAAGTCGACAAAAGAAGGATGAAAGAACAACACTAGGCAGAATTAAAGGACGACAAGGACCGATGGGACATCATATTAATCGCTCCAACTGGAGACAGCAAAGAAAGAGTAATGGAAAGTATGAAAATGCCACAGATGCATTGAACCCATAGTTATGGTGCATTAAACTCATATTGGAGGAAGCGTCCTCGACAAGATTCATGGCAAGTCGATACAACACGCGAGCACAAGAGCAACTAGTCTATTCATGAAAGGAGAACAAACATAGAGTAATAGTAGCTAGAACACATAGAGTGAGGCTATAGAGAGCACATAATTCATTCAAACCCATCAAACATTTGACAGTCACCACTATGGCACCATCGAAGCCAGCCGAAGCAAGCCAGAGTGCCAAACCGACCAGGGTTCAAACTAGGTCATGAGGACTGTTGGAAGAGAATGAACAACAGCAGCCGGAGATCATCGATATCAACGAAATCTCATCCCTAAAGACGATACCGGTGAATTCTACACCGATACTAGAAGAAATTCAATAACCAGAAGCAGAGGCCATGAAATTATATATGCCAGCAGTGGCATAGCAACCTCAGATCCATGAAGCGGAAACCCAAAAGGAGGTGCAACCAAAGAGTACCGAAGCAACCCTGGAAGTTAATGGAATGACACAAAATCCAGAAGTAGCAGTGGAGCCATATGGGTCTCAAATGACCATCTCAGAAAACCCAGCAGGGGAGACCACTGAAGATGCCTCGGCTTGGCTAGAATGGCTTATGGGGGAGCAACCGAAAGCTTCTAGAACTTCAAGCCATCCACCGCAGCAGAAATTTAAAATACATATACCAACTCACCTCACAAGAAACTTGCAGCAGAAATTGTTCTACCACGCATACCAACTAGGGTATAGGTAGGACCAGAGCTACTGGGTCACATCGGGAAGATCAAATATTCAGACCATGATGTAGCATAGGAAGCCAAGTTCTCGGAACTTGCACAGAGGGTCTTTATACAAACCATAGGCACAACTCATCTTGGAGAAACGATTAACCAACCATACCAGTGGGAAACTGGGCTGGATAAAACGAGAATATTAGGTCTATTGAACCTACCACATTTTGGCAGAGGCCAAAATGCAACAACATGCATCAAGCAGTTGTTAGCAGTCACACATGTAGGGGACATATGGCTAGACAAACCTGTCCCCATAACTATTGATATTATTGCGCAAATAACAGGGTTACTGATTCGGGGTATGGATCTCGCATTGGTTCTGGATGAAAAATCCAAGGAGAAAGCGATGGTGGAAGAAATGAAGAATAAGTATGGCACCACCAGGGGGATGAGAGGCATCATCATCAAATGGATCAAAAATGCAGCCACACATCTGGGACTGAAAATCTTAGCCTGCAAGTTGCTAAGAAAATGTCACAGAGAGGAAGTACCAGTTGGAGTCATTGTAGTTGCAGCCCAGTGCACAGAAGGCACCTCAATGAGATGGGTGCCATACTTATTGAACTTATTCCAAGAGGACTGCAAGGATGCACAGGACCTAGGCACAGATTTCCATTACTCATGGATGATTACCTTAATTGCCTTCATGGGATGGCGAGAACCAGGGTATGTAGTTTTTTGTACCAGACCACAACCAGCGGAAGCGAGGTATCTATTGTTGAGAGTCAGGATGAATGCCAGGCATAAGAGGGAGAATGGGATCATATTTGAAGCATACCTATGGGACATATAGGAACCCATCATCCAATCATGGAGAATAACACCAAAGGCTATCGCATGATATGCGTACATCGCCAATTTCTGGGCCACACGAAAAACAATGTGGATACAGGAAAGGCAGGATCTGGCTAAACAATGGCTACCGATGTGCTACTGCATCATAGAGTGTGATATCGATATGGTCATCAGTGAATGTCCTAACGAATGGAGGATCCCAGCCATTACCCAGGAAGTACCGCAAAGAACAACAAAGGAAGAGGCAGAGCAGGGAGAAACGTAGCCTCCGGAAATCCAAGTGCCCAAGAGAACAAGAATGAGCCAAATCAAGCCAACACAGACAGATGAAGGGAAAAAGAAGATAGGAACCCAGAAGGGGAAGAAGGAGAATACACATCCAACCAACGAACAACAGAAACAGGATGAGGGAGCACAGGAGACCACCCCAAATCCCAGCACACAGGAACTAAAGGGAAATAAGAGACCAGCCACGCAAGCAGAAGGCGTGTGCAAGAAATCAAAGGCACAATGAGCATCACTAGACTATACGATCACAAAGGACAATGGGGAAATGATCGCCAGAATGGTCCAGGATTGTCTAGTAGAGGACTTCAACCATGCAGCACATCCAGGTCGTGGGCACAATCAAGGAGAAGACTGCGTAGGCACTAACACAAACAACAGAGCTCAAGGAAAAGTTCTAGATGATCACCAAGGAGATTGAGGAATCTCAGAAAGATTAGGTGGCTTGGGAAGAGCTACATGTCAGTGTTGGGGGCATGTTGGTAGCAAGCCGAAGTGGAAAGAAGGATGGCCGAAGTGGAAAGAAGGATGATCGTGGGGAAAGAAAGTGTGCAGAAACTGAAGTAACAACTGGAGGAAAACATAGCACGTGCGCATGCAAGAAAGTGTGCACAAGGAAAGCGACATATGGAAGGAAGAACACCATGTGCGCATGGGAGGAAGACCTAACATCGGTAGGGTTAGGGTTTTGGTAATATATTGTAAACAGTTGAAGAGCCCGAAATATGTAAATATAGATACGTAGGTATCATAGGGGGTTCCTTGTTAGTTCGGTTTTGTATTGTTCCATCATAGATATGTACGAGTTGATGTGATATGTAATGTGGTTATGAAATATTTTGCAAGTTTTTGAGCTGGAGGAGAGGAGATAAGGAAGATATGAGGATTAGATTGTAGGTTGAGGAGCCTGGTGTGATCTAGTTCACCTCATATAGATCTTACACATCTGAGGAGAATTGTAAGCGCGCGGTGATGGAGATGTAGAACTACCATAATAAAAGAGCCAAGAGCCAAATCTTTGTGGATGTAGCCCAGGAGGGGGTGAACCATGGTAATATCTATGTAATGTGATGAATGCATGTATATCTTTGTCTTCTTTCAACAGTTACTTGTTGCGTTTAATGAATGAATGAGTTATTATATTGTTATGAAATATGGTTGTGTTGTTAATGGAATAAACTGTGGAATATAATGCATAATCACGAATAATAGTAGATTGCAATCACAATTTATAGTAGATGGATCTGAATAACGATCTCATATCCCATACTCAATCCTGGTCTATAAACACCTAAGTCTTACAACCACCCATTTAAAGCGATCTCGGGTGAGACTAAGCAGCGCATTTTGTGTGTTGTGTTGCCTTCTGGTTTACCAGGAGGGCCGATAGTTTTAGAGGCTTTGTTGGAAACCCAAAAGACATGAACCTTGGTTCAAGAACTCAGATGGTAAGAAAGGAAGAGTAAAGAACCAACAAGGGTAAATTGTTGTCTTGTCTAATGTTGGCCCTTGGTTATGGAAGCAAGCAAAGATCAAGGAAGAAAAAGGAAAATGTGAACTTCACAAAAGACACAGTGACTATTACTGGGTTGAAGTGAGCAAAAGAGAAGAAAAGATGGAGCGAAACAAGCCATTGGATGAGGAGATCGAGGATGACAGATCAACAAGAAAGAAGGATCGTGGAAAAATCAGCAAGTGGAAAAATCCACCATTAGATGCTTTGGAGCATCGCGGGAGAAGGAAGGAAAGACAATTTGGCGAAGCCGTGAAAATGCGGGTCAAGTTGACCTAGGTTTTAGACACCTAGGGTTTTGGTATCTAGGGTTTTGGACACCTAAGTTTCGGCCTAAGGATGTCAGTGAGCTATTGTAATGTATAAATAAAGGTCACGAGGACCTAGTTTAGGTTGGTATGGTATTGTTGGGTATATTTGTATTGATGTTAAGAGTGATTATTGTTGTATGAGAGGGAGAAGCGCTAAGCGTAAGAGCCTTCTAGTATTGTAAGATCTTCAGCTGGGTGCGAAGATCGACCCTGCAGCTGGGTGCACATGGAGGGGAGAGAAAGAGAGGATAAGAAAGAAGATCTACTAGCTAAGAGAGAAGATAAGAACTGTATGCTTCATCTTAGTATATTATAAAGCACATATATGTGGATGTAGCCCTAGAGAGAGGGTGAACCATGTATATTTTGTGTTGTGTGTGACTGATATTCTGTCTCTTTCATTGATATACTGTGATTGCAATACTATGTTATATATGATGAGTAGATGTGTAGAATAGATCTAAGCAGATAAGTGATATATGAATGTTGTGTTGTTCTTGTGTTATATCCACTTGATCTTCCCTTTGGTTGTAGACATCTATGTCCTGCAACCCTCTCATAACTGCTTCGGGTGAGACTGCATCTACTTCGCAGGTGTTTCCGAAAGGGCCAGTAGTTAGGGCTTGTTGGTGCACTCTTGGAGCTGAACCTTGGGTTTGCCCTTGTGCCAACATCTAAACTTGCTAATTCTGAACTTAGTTAAAAATGGGAACTTAAAGAAAAAGGGGAATGTCTAACTTAGTAAGGAATCCAACCCTTGGAACTTTCTATTTGTGAAATCAACTAGGATTTAAGTAAGGCGTAAGTCATTTAAGAATTGTAAGGGAATAAAGGGACACCAAGGAGCATGTTTAGGAATTCTATTAGGTGGGTGAGGGAAATAGGAAAATTTAATTAATTAATAAATTGATTTTCTGGTGCAACTAAGGGATCGGGTGACATGTGTACGGGGGAGGTTAATCCTAGTTAAATTTAATAAAAAGAATCTAATGAGGGTTTGGGAAAGTAATCACTAAGAAAACTCTATAAAAAGGATGGCGGAGAAGGAGTGTGGATCACGACTGTTTTGAGTAAGGTTATGCTGACAGAATTTATCTTCACTGAATTTCTTGTGGGAGTTGGGATACCCATCTCGGATAACTAATGGTAGCTCGACCTTGCTAGGTGATCTGGGAGCTAGCATTCTCTGGTATTGTGTGTGTGGCCCCTTTGTGGATCATGGGGCTTAGGGGCAAGAAGAGTACCCCTAGAATTGGCTGGGAGGTATCGATGAGGTCTCAGTGGTTGGCAAGTAGGAACTAGATGGAGGGCGAGCGCAACACAACGACATTAGGTCATCATCGTTGGTCACGACATCCCGGGTAAATTGTTTCTGTACTATGAATTCATTTTTTTTTCATAGCTGTGGTTGTCAGATGTTGGCTTAGTGTCATTAGTTTCTGGCATAAGTAATGTTGATCAATGCTTAACTAGATGTGATTGATCTTCATGTGATTGTGATCCGAATGATGGAAGTGTTTATTGTTAAATTGGTATATATTTCAGCTTGCGCAGAGGTTAATGTTTATTGTATGCACTACTAAGAAAAATGGTCTATTGTTATTTTGTTATATATATTTCACCTTGCGCAGAGGTTAATAATTAATGTACGCTCTGCTAAGAAAAGATGGTTTACTGTTAGTTGTTTATATATTCCACCTTGCACAAAGGTTAATAATTATTGTACGCTCTGCTAAGAAAAAATGGTTTACTGTTATTTGTTTATATATTATCACTTTTCATAGAGGTTAATGTTTATTGCATGCTCTACTAAGAGAAGAATGGGTTACCGTTAATTTTCTTATGTATCATCACCTTGTGCAGAGGTAAATGTTTTTGTATGCTCTGCTCATAAAAGGTTGGATACCGTTTAAATCGTTTATGTATTTTTGTGTTGCACAGAGGGAGTTCATTCCTCACTATAGTGTGCCTTTGCTCAAGCCCCTTCCACTCTGTGCCTTCAATCCCTACTTGGGAATTTCTCCCAAGCTTTGCACTGAGGATATCTAGAGCTCAGCCCTTACGCAACTTTAAATTTCAGAAGACAATGATGCGCGTCCCCAAGAGACCAGCTCTTCATGATGGTTGTATCCAAAGCTTGTTTGTTGCATGTGCAGAGCCTCCAGTTGGACCTCCTCCTCCTTCCTTTCTCAGTTGGTCATGCCTAGTTTGTCAGTTGTGTTGGCAACACCTAGCTCTTCACCCCTCTCGCACGCCTTGATCAGATCCTAGTAACGGGTCTGGGATTATGCATGCCTCCCCTCTGCATGACCAGTATAGTTGGGCCCTATACCAACCTTTTTCGCATGCTCTTTTTGGTCCAAATCCCAAGCACACTAACCTTTACTGAATCAAACATTGGTTTTCCCACTGACTGAGTTGAAAGCTATGACGGATTTGTGTTGTACATTCGGGCGTTGTAAAAAAAAAAAATCATGCTGGCAGCCTTTCATTGTGTTAGTAAGTGTTATCCCTCCATTTTCCAACTCAACCCTTGTCCATCCTAAACAGGTTTCGAGAAATCTTGTAGCTACCTTGTTGCATTTCCCCACTAGAGTGTTTAGATTTCCTCTGCCTTCCTTGGTGTTAATCCCCTACCCAAATTCCACATTGGTGCAAAGATTATCTTCACCCTTAGCATGGCGATAATTTATATTTTATGTTTGGTTGCAACCTTAGCATTTGGTCGTAGTATTTTTTTGTCTTTTAGTTTCCTGGAATCCTTGAATGATAAAAAAATTCTCACTTTTTCTTATCCCTTGAATTCAGAGACTAGGTAGGAAGGTTTACATAATTTTTATATTGAAAAACCGTGTTTGGACAACATCACAAAAAGAAAAATAGCTCACAAAAAAAAAGGTGACTAGCTTGTAGAGATCACGGAGTCTTAATGATTGAAAGGTTAATGATGAATAAATTATGGATTTGTTTTAAGTTAAAATGATGTTTAAAACTGTAGTAGTTATTATTTAATATTATTCATCTTAGGATTGAACTCGACATTAATGGAAGGCTTTCACAATCATGGTGCAGGCTTATGGTTGTTCTTTGATAATTGTTAATGTATTCCTTACTAAGAGGACTTCCAGAATTTTAGTTAATGGAAGGAAAAAGTAAGTTCACAATTATATAAATGAAATTACACAATAACTAAAGCATAATTAATAAGAATCTTAAGTTACAAACATAGCCTTATTTGAGACCATTACCCCTTCTTCACAGTCATATGAAGGTTAATGGTATTCGAATTTGATGATTAGGCTTTTAGTTAGAATTTCCCTTCCTAGATAAGGAGAAAGGTTCAATTGAATCTATGGCCTAAATCCTTTTAGTGAAAAATAGGATGGTGTGGTTGTGTCGAGTAATTGAGTCAGTGTTCTAGATTAAAATTTTTAAGTGTATGCTTATATTATGTTAAATTTTTAGAAATCTTGATATTAAGTTGTGGTTGTTAAATTTTTCATGGAATGATGACTATATATTATGCTCATAATACTAAATTAATTGAAGTTTAGACATCATGAAATATGACTCCTTATGGGTGTAGCAATGCACGCATTGATCACTGAGCGCGTATGATTTACTGGCATTGGGTCTTATGCCTCTCGATGAGGACGGTGTTGCTTTTTGTAATTGATGTTGTACTTGTTTTGTAACGTTTAATGTAATTGTGTTCTCGCTCGACAAGAAGGTTCTAGCTACTTTTCGTTGAAGATGTTGTGTTTGGATTGATTGATGTTGCTTTTAGCTTAGTAGGCGTTGTCTTTCTTGTGTTGGGTGGGATGTAGACACCTCCTTGTACCTCAAAACAATCGCCAACCTTGAGACCTTAAATGGTCAAAATCAATGGGAACCTGGGCTTGAGCGTTTCTTATGTGTCGTGGAGGTCCTAACCATTGCAGAGTAGGATGAGCGAGTAGTCATTTTTATTCTTTGTCTGATTGAATGTCGTATTTTTCTTCTAGCTGCATGATGTGCTAGTATGCTAGGTTGTTGTGTTTGTTGTCGCGTGAATTATGTGCGTTGTGTTTGTCATCATGTTTCGATGTTTTGAGTGTATTGTCTTTGTTACTTTCCTTCACACACACAAAAAAAAAAATTACCGACTTTGCGAGGCGTGTTGTTCTAATGATGAGGTTCGTTACATATGGTATCAGAGTCGGTTCGACCCGCGACTTGGGATCACTATGATTTCCATTGATTAGATGCTTGATTATAAAATTCCACTAATTAAAATTATTTGTATTTGTGCATCTAATCATGGTCAGAGGACGTTGTGGAGGAAGACGATCGGGCGCTAGGGGAGGAGGCATGATGCCTCCAGTAGCATCCATGCCTGAGGGGTCTAACCCCCAAGGAGACAAATAGGTTGTCGGGCATGAACAAATAGTTGTGGGTGATGTGGTTGGGTTGACAAGGTCCTTCCAAAGGATGTCTGAGGCACTGATCAGTCATTTGGATAGAGATGAGGCAAGGGCGTTGACACCTCCTGAGGGTCCACCACGCACTCTGGTCGATACTGGTAGCATTCACCATGAACAAGAGAAGGTAAAATTTCCTGAGTTCTTTGGTGCCCAGGATGACGCAGCCATCGAGGCATGGTTGGCGAAAATGGTGATGTTCTTTTCACTTCGTGACTATACCTCCAACATGAACGTCTGCGTGGCGGTATTTCAACTGAAGGGGAGCGCTCTTCTATGGTGGAAGAAGCTCTTGCCGCAATTGAACATGGTCATCAAAGACGTGTCATGGGAACTGTTTGAGGAACGGTTCTGGGAGAGGTATTTGTTTGAGGAATTCATTGAGCGTCAGCTCAACGAGTTCAACGCCTTGTGACAGGGCAGCCATACGGTGCTCGATTACGAGGCTCGTTTCATGGAGTTGCTTCGGTATACTCTGCACCTGAATATCAAGAAACTTAAGGTCAAAAAGTTTGTGTTCAGCCTTGGTGTTAGAATTCGTGCAAAGGTGAGGATTTTGATGCCTCAAACCTTGCATGACGTTGTCCAGAAGGCCCTCATAGCAGAGGAGGATCTCTTTAGCATTGGTTAGAGTAGGACTCCATCGAGACCAGTGGGACATGCGTCGTCTTGTGTGCAGTAGCATCAGACACTAGCTAGACATCCACCAAGATATCATGGTACTCCGAGAGGATCCAGCTTCACTAAACCTCAACGACCAACACCTCAGCAGTAGACTCCTTACAAAGGACCACAACACTAGCACCAGCGTTGACCGCAACAACAACAATTTAGGCATGTTCGACAGAACATACTAGGGTTCCATGCCAGTGGGCCATCAACTTCTTCTTTAGGTACCAGGAGTATTGGACCGAAGACAGGGTGTTGGACATGTGGAGAGCCACACTACCAGCATGACTTCCCAATTGAGAGGACCAGAGCATCTGGATTAGCCCGGCCCACTGTCGTGGGAGATTTGGGCAAGGCCCATCGGATTCATGCAGCGGTGAATAACCACCAGGAAGAGAACTAGTCGACTGTGCTCGAGACGTCAAGTACCATTGCTGACCAGACCCTTAGTATTTTGATAGATCCAAGTGCTACAGAGAGTTTTATTTCTGGTGCAGCGCTAAAACGAATTAAGGTAAAGGTAGTCAAACATGATGAGTTTAGCTTTGTAGAAATGGCTTTGCGAGACAAACATAAGGTTGGAGGGAAGGTTATGAGTTGTAACCTTAACCTGGGAGAGTTTTTCACAAGGGCCAAACTGTATGTCATGATCTTAGGGTCTTATGGCATCGTGATCGGTATGGACTCATTGGAATCGCATGAGGCGATACTCAACGGTAAGACAAAACAATTGAGCTTGGTTGATGATGAGGTACAAAGATGCGTGATTGTAGGTCGGAACCAGGGAGTTTCCCTGAGGTTCATCTCTTCCTTGCAGCTACGGAAGAGCATGCACAAGGGATGTAAGATTTATATGATCCTTGCATTAAATGAGAAGGGAGTAGAGGAAGGTCTAGAAAACCTTCCAGTGGTGCAAGAGTTTGTGGACATCTTCCCTGAGGAGTTACCTGGGATGTCGTCGGAGTGGGAATTAGAATTTAATATTGACCTAAAATCAAGAACTGAACCGATAGCTAGATTTCCTTATCGGATGTCGACCCCGGAGTTACAGGAGCTGAAAATGCAACTGAAGGAGTTGTTGGACCTAGGACTTATACGTCCATGTGTGTCACCATGAGGTGTGCCTATTATTTTCATACGGAAGAAGGATGGGTCGCGGAGACTCTGCATTGACTACCATCAATTGAACAAGGAAACGATCAAGAATCAATATCCCTTGCCAAGGATTGATGATCTGTTTGATCATATGAAAGGCATGATGGTGTTTTCGAAGATCAACTTGAGATCAAGGTATCACCAATTACAGATCAAGGAGGATTACATCCCTAAGACCTCCTTTAAGACGAGGTTTGGACATTATGAGTTTAATTTTTTACCGTTTGGAATGATAAATTCCCCAGGAATATTTATGATTTTGATGCACGCGGTGTTTCATGAATATTTGTGCAAGTTCATCCAAGTATTCATTGATGATATTTTGATATATTCTGAGATGATGGAGGAGCATGAAAAACACTTGCGCCTGGTACTACAGTTGCTATGAGAGAACAAATTGTTTGGGAAGCTGTCGAAATGCTCATTTTATCAATTGAAGATTCATTACTTAGGGAATGTCATCTCCGGCGAAGGTATCAATGTGGATCCAGCGAAGGTTGAGGATATTATGGAATGGCATGCACCGATGAATGTCCCATAAGTGTGTACCTTCATGGGTTTAGCAGGATACTATCGATGGTTCATCGAAGGTTTTTCGAAGATAGAAAATCCGATTACAGAATTGCAAAAGAAGAACAAGAAGTTTGTTTGGACTGAGAAATGCTTGGAATCATTTTGGAGGCTCAAGGAGTTGTTAACAACAATGCCAATACTAAAGGTCCCTGACATGGATGAGGACTTCTTGGTATGCACTGACACATCCAAGGAATGCTTAGGCAGATTCTTTATGTAAGACGGTCGTGTGATCACTTACATCTCGAGAAAGTTTAGAAGGCATGAGGAGAACTATGCGACGCACAATTTGGAGTTGTTAGCCATTGTATATGCCTTGAGAGTTTGGAGACACTACCTGATCGGACGAAAATTTGAACTAAAAAAGGACCACTATGGTTTACAACACATTTTTACGCAAAGTGACTTGAACGCGCAACAAATGCGTTGGTCGGAATTGCTTAGCGAGTATGATTTTGAGATTACTTACATAAAAGGAATAGTGAACAGAGTAGCTGATGCGTTAAGTTAGAGAACACACATATTTTCGGTGATGCATCGTCAGACGAATCTACGTGAAAAGATTCTAAATTTACAGCGCGATGATGATTGGTACATAGAGGTACAGGATTTTATCGGACAAAACACAATGATCGTACCAAAATTTTAGGGATTTATTGTGGACAACGATGGATTATTGAGATTTAAAAATGAGGGCAGACCTTAAACCCTTATTCTCCTGGAAAGGAATGAAGGTGGACATAGTCAACTACGTGGCAAGATGTCTAGAATGTCAGAATGTGAAGGATGAACAAAAACATCTGATAGGTTTACTACAACCACATGTTATTCCGAAATCGAAATGGGAGGTCATTTCGATGGATTTCATTGTTGGATTGCCACTGAAGGCAAGGAGACACGACTCGATTTTTGTAGTAGTCGACACTCTGATGAAGAGTGCACATTTTATTCCGGTGTGTACGACGTATCAGGATCCTGACATAGCTATAGTTTTCATCAGTGAGATCATGAAGCTGCATGGCATGCCTAAGAGGATTATATCCGATCAAGGATCTGTTTTTATGGGAGGATTTTGGACTAGTTTCCAGGAGGCCTTGGGAACCCAACTTAACTTTAGTACTGCGTATCACCTAGAGACAGACGGATAGACTGAATGAATGAACCAAATCTTGGAGGATATGTTGTGTATGTATGTGATGGACCAACATAAGAGTTGGGAGGAATTCTTGCCACTTGTAGAATTTGCATATAACAACAGTTATCAAAGCACCATTAAGATGGCACCATTCAAGTTTCTTTACGGGTGACCATGTCATACGACTTTGAGTTGGGATCAACTTGAGGATAGGGTCCTAGTGGGACTGAAGCGATCCAAGAGATGGAAGATAAAATGCAAACAATAAGACAAAGGATCAAGGAAGCGCAGGATCGGTAGAAGATTTATGTCGATGTGCATCGTGTCGACCGCAATTATGCAGTTGGCGATTGAGTCTTCCTATGGGTGAAACCGCACAAGATTTCAATCAAGTTTGGAAAGGGTGCCAAACTTTCTCCTAGGTTCATGGGACCCTTATATATTGTGGAAAGGAAGGGGCCCATGGCATATCGACTAGCCTTTCTTGATTCTTTGAGGTGTATGCACGATGTTTTTCACGTATCTGTTTTGAGACATTATGTTAGTGACCCTACACACCTGATTGAAATGAGTTCCTTGCAGGTATCAGACGAGGGTGCACTCACGGTGGATCCAATCTACATTTTTTACCATCGCATTCGATATCTACAGTGTTGAACAATAGATCAAGTCAAGGTCCAGTGGGACAACTATAGTCCGCACTTGACGACGTGGGAGGACGCATATGAAATGCGTCAGCATTTTCCATTTTTGTTTGATAGCTAACATATTGATATTGTTAGACACTTTATTGTGGCACTCTTATACTGTGAAACTTCGGGACGAAGTTTAAAATAGGAGGGGGTGTATGTAACATCTTGCTCTTGCACGAACTGAGAAGACTTATTCTTTGAGGACACTTGCATGCAAGTGATCCGGTTCATTATACGATTGGCAATTTTGATTATGATTATGAGATGTTATGGATCTGATGATATGTTATTTTTTCTATATTTATATCGACAGGTGCTATTGACTGGTTTCTCCTGAGTGTACAGGACTCTGGATGTTAGAGGATGTCGATGGAATCAATGGATCTCCTTGGACTCTAGATCAAGTCAGGGACTGGACTGTCATGGTTGAATGTTTTTGATATTACAGAGGTGACTTATGACTAGATATTATGATGTTGATTGTTATCACTGACATGTTTCATTGATGGATGAAGGTTGACGATATCTTACCAACAAGACTCAAATTTGGATTAAAGAGGTCACACACGACAACTAGAGACATTGAGGGAGAGGTGTGGTAGCATCCCTACCACATCCTACTAGCACTCCAGTCATGGCTTGAACTGTAGGTTAACGATTACCTAGTTCAAAATATCCACGATGTCATGAGGGAAGACCGTGACAGTCGCCCACAATGATTCTAAGGGGTTTCAAAAGGAGTATTGACTCTAGTGGTTTGACGTCTACCAAATTCAGTCAAAAGGAGAGTGGCACCCTTGGAGCACATAGTGCGTCTTGAAGGGCACATCGCGCAAATAAAACGGGGAAAGGCGAGTGGCACCCTTGGAGCACATAGTGCGTCTTGAAGGGCACGTCGCGATTTTAACTCTAGTAAGATTAATAAACCTAATGCCTAGAAAACGATGCCTCCTTAGGACCTGGTCAGCCTTAAAATGAATGAGGGTATGAGTAAAGTTTAATAACAAATTTTTCCCTTAAAAAAAATGTCACCATCCTAGTGAATTTAAAACCTAGGTCTAAGTAGAACCTATGAACAAAAAAAAAACTAATTAGACATGTAACAAGAAGGGGGTAAAGAAAATTCAAACATTAATAATTAAATTAAAATTTTAATGGAGGATTAATTTATTAAGAGGGTAAATTGTTGTCTTGTCTAAAATTGCTAATTTTGAACTTAGTTAAAAAGGGGAACTTAAAGAAAAAGGGGAATGTCTAACTTAGTAAGGAATATATCCTTTGGAACTTTATATTTGTGAACTCAACTAGGATTTAAGGCGTAAGTCATTTAAGAATTGTAAGGGAATAAATGGACACCGAGGAGCATTTTTAGGAATGCTTTTAGGTTGGTGAGGGAAATAGGCAAATTTAATTAATTAATAAATTGATTTTCTGGTGTAACTAAGGGATCGGGTGACATGTGTACGGGGGAGGTTAATCCTAATTAAATTTAATAAAAAGAACCTAATGAGGGTTTGGGAAATTAATCACTAAGAAGACTCTATAAAAAGAATGGCGGAGGAGGAGTGTGGATCACATCTAGTTTGCGTAAGGTTACGCTGCCAGAATTTATCTTGACTGAATTTTATTTTGGGAGTTGGGATACCTAGCTCAGATAACAAGTAGTAGCTCGACCCTGTGAGGTGATCTGGGAGCTAGAATTCTATGGTATTGTGTGTGTGGCCCTTTTGTGGCTCAGGGGGCTAAGGGGGGAGAAGAGTACCCCTAGCATTGGTTGGGAGGTACCGGTGGGGTCTCAGTGGTTGGAAAGTAGGAAATAAATAGAGGGCGAGCGTAGGACAGTGACATCGGATCATCATCGTCGGTCACAGTATCCCGGGTAAATTGTTTATGTACTGTGACTTCATTGTGTTTGCATAGTTGTGGTTGTCGAATGTTGGCTTAGTTTCATTAGTTTCGGGCATAAGTAATGTTGATCAATGCTTAACTAGATGTGATTGATCTTCGTGTGATTGTGATCTGAATGACGGAAGGGTTTACTGGTAAATTGTTACATATTTTACCTTGCACGGAGGTTAATGCTTTTTGTATGCTCTGATAAGAAAAATGGTTTATTGTTTAATTGTTATATATTTCACCTTGCGTAGAGGTTAATGTTTATTGTATGATTTGCTAATAAAAATGGTCTACTATTATTTTGTTATATATATTTCACCTTGCGTAGAGGTTAATAATTATTGTACACTCTGCTGAGAAAAGATGGTTTACTGTTAGTTGTTTATATATTTCACCTTGCGCAGAGGTTAATAATTATTGTACGCTCTGCTGAGAAAAAATGGTTTACTGTTATTTGTTTATATATTATCATTTTACGCAGAGGTTAATATTTACTGCATGCTCTGCTAAGAGAAGGATGGGTTACCGTTAATTTTTTATGTATCATCACCTTGCTCATAGGTAAATTTTTCTGTATGCTCTGCTCATAAAAGTTTGGATACCATTTAAATCGTTTATGTATTTTTGCCTTAAGCAGAGGAACTTCATTCCTCACTATATTTCACCTCTTCTCAAGCTCCTTCCACTTTGTGCCTTCAATCCCTACTTGGGGATTTCTCTCGTGCTCTGTGTTGAGGAGATCTAGAGCTCATCCCTTCCGCAACTTTAAATTTCGGAAGCCGGTGTTGCGCGTCCCCAAGAGACCATCTCTTCACAATGGTTGTATCCAAAGCTTGTTTGTTTCCTATGAAGAGCCTCCAGCCAGACCTCCTCCTCCTTCCTTGCTCAAATGGCCATGCCTAGTCTGTTATTTGCGTTGACAACGCCCATCTCTCTGCCCCTCTCGTGCACCTTGATCAGAGCCTGGTAACGGGTCTGGGATTACATGTGCCTCCTCTCTGCATGACCAGTATAGCTAGGCCCTATACCAACCTTTTATGCATTCTCTTTTTGGTCCAAATCCCAAGCACGCTAACCTTTACCGAATCAAACCTTGTGTTTCCCATTGACTGAGTTGAAATCTCTAACGGATTCTCGTTGTACATTCGGGCGTTGTAAAAAAAAAATCGTGTTGGAAGCCTTTGATTGTGTTAGTAAGTGTTCTCCCTCCATTTTCCAACTCATCCCTTCTCCATCCTAACCAGGTTCCGAGAACTCTTGTAGCTTCCTTGTTGTGTTTCCCCACTGAAGCGTTTAGATTTCCTCTCCCTTCCTTGGTGTTAATCCCCACCCCAAATTCCACACAAGTGCAAAGCTTATCTTCGCCCTTAGCATGGCGATAATTTATATTTTATGTTTGGTTGCACCGCGTTTGGTCGTAGCCTTTTTGTGTCTTTTAGTTTCCTAGAATCCTTGAATGATAAAATAATTCTCTCTTTTTCTTATCCATTGAATTCAAAGACTAGTTAGGAAGGTTCTAGAATTTTATATTGAAAAATTGTGTTTGGACAGCATCACAAAAATAAAAATAGCTCACAAAAGAAAAGGTGACTAGCTTGTAGAGATCGCAGAGTCTTAATGATTGAAAGGTTAATGATGAACAAATTTTGGATTTGGTTTAAGTTAAAATGATGTTTAAAACTATAGTAGTTACTATTTAATATTATTCATCTTAGGATTGAACTCGACATTAATGGAAGCTTTTCGCGATCATGATGTAGGCTTATGGTTGTTCTTTGATAATTATTAATGTATTTCCTTACTAAGAGAACTTCCAAAATTTTAGTTAATGGAAGGAAAAGGTAAGTTCACAATTATATAAATGAAATTACACAATAACTAAAGCATAATTAATAAGAATCTTAAGTTACAAACATAACGTTATTTGAGACCATTACCCCTTCTTCATAGTCATATGAAGGTTAATGGTATTCAAATTTGATGATTAGGCTTTTAGTTAGAATTTCCCTCCCTAGATAAGGATAAAGGTTCAATTGAATCTATGGCCTAAATCCGTTTAGTGAAAAATAGGATGGTGTGGTTGTGTTGAGCAATTGAGTCAGCCTTCTAGATTAAAAATTTAAAGCGTATGCTTATATGATGTTAAATTTTTAGAAATCTTGATATTAAGTTATGGTTGTTAAATTTTTCATGGAGTGATGACTATCGCTTATGCTCATAATACTAAATTAATTGAAGGTTAGACACCATGAAATATGACTCCTTATGGGTGTAGCAATGTGCACATTGATCACTGAGCACGTATGATTTATTGGCATTGGGTCTTGTGCCTCTCGATGAGGATGGTGTTGCTTTTTGTAATTGATGGTGTACTTGTTTTGTAATGTTTAATGTGATTGTGTTCTCACTCAACGAGAAGGTTCTAGCTACTTGTCCTTAAAGATGTTGCATTTGGATTGATTGATGTTGCTTTTAACTTAGTAGGCATGGTCTTGCTTGTGTCGGGTGAGATGTAGACACCTCCTTGTTCCTCAGAACAATCGCCACCCTTGAGACCTTAAATGGTCAAAATTGATGGGAACCTAGGCTTGAGTGTTGCTTATGTGTCCTGGAGATCCTAACCATTGCAGAGTAGGACGGGCAGGTAGTCATTGTTATTCTTTGTTTGATTGAATGTCATATTTTGCTTCCACTTGGATGATGTGCTAGTATTCTAGGTTGTTATGTTTGTTGTTGTGTGAATTACGTGCGTTGTGTTCGTCGTCATGTTGCGATGTTTTGAGTGTATTTCCGTTGTTACTTTCCTTCACACACACACAAAAAAAAATTATCGACTTTGTGAGGCTTGTTGTTCTAATGACAAGGTTTGTTACATATGGTATCAGAGCCGGTTCGACCCGCGACTTGGGATCACTATGACTTCCATTGATTAGATGCTTGATTATAAAATGTCACTAATTAAAATGATCTCTTATGCTCATAATACTAAATTAATTGAAGGTTCGACAACATGAAATATGACTCCTTATGGATGTAGCAATGTGCACATTGATCACTGAGCACGTATGATTTACTGGAATTGGGTCTTGTGCCTCCCGATGAGGAAGATGTTGCTTTTTGTAATTGATGTTGTACTTGTTTTTTAATGTTTAATGTGATTGGGTTCTCTCTCAACGAGAAGGTTCTAGCTACTTTTCGTTGAAGATGTTGTGTTTGCATTGATTGATGTTGCTTTTAGCTTAGTAGGCGTGGTCTTGCTTGTGTCAGGAGGGATGTAGACACCTCCTTGTTCCTCATAACAATCACCAACCTTGAGACCTTAAATGGTCAAAATCGATGGGAACCTAGGCTTGAGCATTTCTTATGTTTCATGGAGTTCCTAACCATTGCAGTGTAGGACGGGCGGGTAGTCATTTTTATTCTTCGTCTGATTGAATGTCATATTTTGCTTCCAGTTTCATGATGTGCTAGTATGATAGGTTGTTATGTTTGTTGTTGCATGAATTACTTGCATTGTGTTTGTCATCATGTTGCGATGTTTTGAGAGTGTTGTTGTTGTTACTTTCCTTCACAAAAAAAAAAATACTTACTTTGCGAGACTTGTTGTTCTAACGACGGGGTTCGTTACACAATAGAGTTGTATTTGAAGAAGAAAGTTTGATTCCCAATGAAGAGAATGAGATAGAGAATGTAATGCATGGCCAGGAAAGTATATTTTATGAGGATGATGGATAAAATGAAGCAGATACATACATGATTGATCACGATTGTGATCTTGATGGCAATGCAAATCATGATGATTATGATTTGTCACCTTAAATTTATGGAATAAATTTTCACTATGCAAATTGGATTGTATTGTTTTGGCCATGGGATTAGCCAATGGTTTTACTAAACTGTGTGCTAAGATTTCTACGGATTTTATTTTTTTGTCCATTGGATTATCCAAATGCTTGTTTTCGATACTATGCAATGTTTCAAATATGATTGCCTTTTGTTCCGTACTATCAAATTTTGTCTGAGAAATGTTATGAATGGATGTTTTTGAGTTTCAATGTTAACAAAATATGGAAGAATTATTCTTTAATTGTATGCCATCATGATGGAAAACATATATAGGTTGTATATTAAACAAGAATTTTAGATACAGGATTTCACAGATTTCAAAGGGTATTGACCAATAGATGTCTATGCTTGAAATATCTTCAATCACTTATAGTTTCAATGAAGAAATAATCAGTAAAAAAAATTTATTTGATCAACCTTTGTTTTACCAAATTTCATCCAAATTATGCTCAACCTTTTGATACTTAACATAAATCTATAAGGATTAAATCACCCTCAGAACTTAGTGTTACAATCATCCTCCAAAAAATGATTATCAACAGTAGTAGATACCCTTTTGATCAAACTCTTGAACTGTTGTAACAACATAGAAAACATATTTATGACGATTTTATGTTTCAATTATCAAGTATGCCGGTAACCTTAAAGACTGTGTGACACACCTTTTTATTGCCAAGGCTTTTATCACTCTCTGTTACCAATCTGTACACACCATTTTACATAACTCATACAGGCATTATATAATCCACA
>ML781885.1:783620-795892 GCA_009831015.1 Picea engelmannii | reverse complement strand
CTCACAGGCCAAACCACCTGTTCATCCAACCTCAAACACCCCTCTCGCCTGGAGAGAGTGTTTCACAACTGGTCACAGGCCATACGTAGTCCCGCACTGTGCAGCTGCAATTACCCACGGAAATACAGACACCGGCTTTCTCAAAACGGGTTCAGAAATGGAAAAATGGTCTCACGGTCATAGCTTCAGGACTGAGGCTTCACACACAAGTTCCATTTCGGATAGAGGATGCACATGGATTTCCAGACACCACAGAGGATTTTCAGTTCAGAATAGGGGTGAATTTGACTCTTTCGGAATCCATCACAGGCTTTTGGTTCAATACGTAGGTACACACGGGTTTTCTCAGAGCCAGACATAGACTTTTCGGATCATAGGTACGCACGAAGGTTCTCTGCAGAACTCGGGTAAGTCGTACTGCTCAGAGCCCGTACACGCTCAGGCAGTCCGATCCAATGGGAGAATGAACCCCCTCACGATCCACCCTAGCCATTTTATTTGCATGCACCTGGGTCGACACTTGTCACCCTGGAGACTACATGTGTTCCACCAGCACACATCACCTTCCCTTGGTCAGGAACTTAGGATAAAAATATAAATGGCACATGTTCTTTTGGAATAATAATAAAATATTATTCCCAGGCTTAAGCCCCCTAGGCTAAACACTTAGCCCCTTTTCCCATCTTCCAGCCCCTAATCCCTTGCCTTCTCTGTGGAAGCTCAGTCCCCCTTCACTCATTCATCGTGGTCGGTCTGCACCTGGCGGTGTTTACAATTTTATTAAATGTTTTGCATACATACAAGTACAAAATCAGGCCCTTGGCCTCCAACCCTTAGGCTCCCTGGCCTAACAAACACATAAGCCACCAGCTTATAAAAACTTGGCTCACCAACCTATAAAACATAATTACAATTTCTTTCAGAACATGGTTTGCAATGGGGCTCGGCCTTGGGGACACTACAGACTACATGTCAAAATGGAATCTTGTCAATTTATTTAACACATGTTGGAGATGAATATGGTAGAGAGAAAAAATATGCCATCTAATTTCTTGTTGGAATTTTTTGAATGCATTGGGCAGGGATGTTGTTGTAGATTCTTTGTTGATATTTTGGATCCCTATTATTTTTAACTAAAAAATAGGGCATTACAATGAATCTTTATATAACATGGACCGAACCTTCATGGTAAGATACATGGTCTTAGTTTATTTTAGTTACAAACATAGAACCATTTCAGAGGGTCATGGTTACTTGGGTTATGAATGTCTCCTCTGGCTATCTATGGAAAATAAAATCTTGATACATCAAAACCAATCAGTTTTTTTTATTAAGATTTTAAGACCATAAAGCAGTACCTTCGGTCCTAATGCAAAGATTTATAGTCCTCCTGGTATGTCTATCTTCATATTCCCATCGATCAAAGCCAATGGGAGCTTTATAGTTGAGGAATATATTCTCACAAAGACATTCAAACTACACTTGATCTCACACATTTGGACTCAAATGATCTCACACATTTAGACATTGTATAGAACCATACTATATGCAAGGAAAGATGGTATACAAATTCTTATTAATCATAATATGTGATTATATAATTGAGATATTAATTTTATAGTCTTTGTTGTCCATGTACTAATGATTTTTTTATGAGAAATATTGGAAATAAAGGCTATCAAGAATAAGGGGGGGAAACGTAAAAGTGGTTAAATCAATGATGAAAATGTTGTAGATTATGAGTGTGTTCATAAAGAACGGATTGCAAGAAATGAAGAATATATGTTAGCTCTTGGTTTGGGAAATAATTAAGTAGTTATTCCTTGTATCTTTTCACTTCTATGCATATTTCATGAAATTTGTTTATAATATTCATCACATACCCTACATATTCTTTCTATTCTCATTTGATAAGTTTTTTGTTTAATAGGGAAAAGTTGGCTTCTAGAGAAAGAGAACAGAACCAAAAGGAAAGGAAAGGCACATCATTGCTAGATCATGGTTATTCCTCAAACATTTTCACTTCTATGCATACTTTATGATAGTTGTATATAATATATTTGATGATGTAGGTCGTATATGCTTTCCATTTTAATTTAATAAGTTTTTTATTATATAGGGAAAAGGTCGATTCTACACAAAATGACCAAAAAAAAAAAAGGCAAGTAAAGGCACACTACTGCTAGCTCACAAAATCCTACGCCTTGGTGGATTAGTACATGGAGAAAATGCTGACAATACTAATGATAATCTTTTTAATATATCACATGATGATCATCTTGTCCAACCTGATATTGTTGAAGACTTGGTATATCCTGGATCAAAATCAAGTTTGAGAGACTTTTATTTTAAATTAAAACAAAGATTTGAAGGCGGGTCTAAGAAAATTGGTGAGATAGCCAGTGCCACACCTAATGTGGTCAGTAAGGAACCAATTAGGCCTTCAAATTCCAAATAAATTATAACACATCTTGTGTCCACAAAAATGAGTGCTCATTTGACATCACCCAGTCTTGATTCAACTAAAGATTTATAAACTTTCATAAAAAGACATAGAATCAGTCAAGGCATTTATAGGTCCACGGAAAGAGAAGCAAAAGAAATAAAATCAAAAGGGAAGAAGGCTTATTTGGTTGAGATAAAATATGGTGAACCCATTCGACCAAACGCTGCAAGGTGGGACTCAGAGTTGGGCACGAGAGTAAGGTCTCAATTGGATGTCACCAAAGCCAATTTTGCAAATCAAGATGAAAAAAATGTTGATCTAGTGATTCAACAAATGGAAAATTCCTTTGAGACTTTTGGTGGAACGATTTACACCAAATATTACAAGAACATAATGAGAAAATTGATTAATAATTTTAGGCATAAATGTAGAAAATCAATCTTGGATGGAAAAGAAACGGACGACAGCTTGACTCCCAACAGTGGGAGGATTTGAAGGAAAGCATGTGTGTTGAAGAGTATGTGCAAAAGAGTACAAAAGGGAAGATAGTAAGAGAAAATGTGAGGGATCGATTTATTTTGGGTCGTGGTGGGTGGCGAGCCAATCAAAACATGTTTATAATTATATGGATTTTTTGTTGAATACATTAAGTATGGAATTTTTGTAAGTATATTTGTGAGTACATTGTGTTATACTGCATATATATATATATATATATATATATATATATATATATATATATATATATATATATAGAGTACATATATATATCCAACTAATTATGTGTTGATAATAATTTGTAGGTTCAAGGAGCTAATGGATCAGAAATTGATGTGAGTGAAATGATTGACCATTATATAATGGCAGATATAGACAATTCTAAACATAAGCATATATCAAAAAATCCCTTAGAAAGAGCATTTCCATCTAATGAAGTTGAGAAAATCCTAACCACATCTACATATGTTGAAAACGATAGTGAGTCGAATTATAAACATGTAATGGAATGCATAAATGGGTTGACAAAGGCAATGTCAACCATATCCACCTCCATTGAACCTGTCGTTGCTTCATGGAAAATAAGGGATTTCGTAGTGATTTAGAAGAGGTATGCTAATTATCATTCCCCTGAAACATTTCTTCACTTGATTTCAGAATCTTATTTAATTGGTTTAGGTCTGATTTTTAGTGTTTTAATGTTATATTTACTATTTTTCTACTATATTATTGTGTCCTTATAATGTTATATTTGATTTGTTAATGATGTAATCACATGTAGGATAAAATTAAAGGATCTCCCAACATTGATGTGCCTCGTCATTCTCAATCAGTGTGTAAAACTCATGCTAGACGTATTTCAAATATTGACTCGGTGAGTGCATTTAATTTTGTTATATCAATAATTATGCATGTTTTGGGAATTTAATTGTATTTTTTTTCTTATATTTATGTATACTTTTTTTGTTTTTGACAGTTCCCATTAACTCCAGCAGAGTGTAAAGTATTACAAGTAGTTGATAATGTTAACATACTAGATCTATATGACGGTGTTATTGTCAGCACTAGACGAATTCAGTCACTTGATAAGATCCACAGAGCGCCACTTGGTCCTGAAGAGGCCAATATACTTGTCATTAATGTCACAAGTAACATCCTCATTGCCTATAAAGATTCAATTGATGGATGTGAACGTTTGAAGGAGACAGAAAGGAGTTTTATTCAGTGGTCGAAGAAGTATTTGAGAAAATCATTGATATAGATTGTCATGTTTTATGAATCAGTTGCAAACTTTATGTTTACTTTACATAGTCTTCAGACCATTTAAAATTACTTTACATAGTCTTCAGATCATTTAAACTTACTTACATAGTGTTCAGACCTTTTTTCTTTAAGGGCATGTGACCTGAGATATAAGGACATGTTTTAATACATCTATTCACTAGTTCATTTCATTTAATGTTGCTTTTGGTGCGATTAGAAATGTTGTTTATGTCATGCCTATTGTTATCACTCAGTAATTTTCTTGGTTGTAAGGGAAAATTGCCAAGGTAACCCTTTCAAACCAATATTTAGGTTGGGAACTGGCCTTTCCAGCTAGAGGGGGCTCCCTCAATGAAATTTAGTCACAATGTCCAGATCTTTAGATAAGGATGGGTTTTATAGTGTGGTTGGTTGGGTTGAAGAAATGACCATTGGGCATGGAGTCAAGAAACTAAAATATTAACCAAAGTGATCAATAACTGGGGGTTGAACAAATCAATGAAAGAAGATAGAAAAATTTTTCTAGCTACTAAACTCGTTATAGTATGGTTGAGGATTTGAGGATTAACAATCCATTAACACAAAGAATCTAACATGGATAAATTTTGTATTAATTTTAGAGGAAAAAATGGAAGTATTTAATTTCTATGAACGTAGAGAATCAAAGATGAATTATGAATCATTTACTTCTAATTAAATATGGGAAGATCATACATTCAAATGGGAAACTGAGATAAAGATAAACATACACAATAGAAAATCACAAACTTGAGAGATATTGCTACACCTGGAAATTCCCTTCATAGATGATGTATATCTTTCTTTACATTTGTTTTGACTAAAAGATATACTTAACCTTATTTCCTCTCCAACCATATTTTACCACTTGGATGAGTCATCAAGACTAATTAGTAGCTGGCAATTTATACATTGATCTCCCCAATCTCTTAACTACCTTCCACTAAATTTCAAAGGGAATATCATAATCAATCATTTCCTTGATAAGAACCTATAATTATATACATAATGCATATGAAATAGGAGGAAGACATGATTGAATTGCCCTAAATTGACTTAGAATCTCAAAGTCATTTGTTAACTTGTCCACAATTGTATTTCCTTTTAACCCTTTTTCCAGGTCTTCAAATTTAGAATGATCCATTCGATCTTGGGTAAAAAAAAAATTATATTTCTCTTGTGAAACCATATTTCCATTGTTATTCCAAAAAGAAGGCAACCCCCTTTTAAACAACTAACTAAATAAATCCTTGAATATTTGTACACTTTGTTCTATCTGCTATGGTTTTGACCACACATTCCTCATATGGTTATGTTTTCCAATGATTTTCCTAGTGCAAACTATGAAAGCAGTCATATCTTTGACTCCAATAGTCTACAAATCTGCATTAGAGACTGCATTTAGGAGATTAATTGTATTTTGAGCCCACTCCAAAGGCATTTTCAGCGGTGTTTCATTTACAATTACACATCTATGAAGGGTTGTGCTTGCTACAGTACTCATGTCATCAACAAAATTTAAATATTGTCTAAACTTGGTGATATCCACTGCTAAGGAATCCCAGAGAATATGCTTTGCCCCTTGCAATGGAACTTTACCCTTTATCCTTGACTTCAACTTGACAACCTTTTCATGCAAATAATTGTGCTCTTTTTGGATTTGATTACTATTTTCACTTCTTTGAGCTTCTTCTTGTTTAAGTTTCTGATTTTCTTGTTTCAGTTCTTCAATTTCTATATCCTTTAGCTTAACTTGGGACATAGTTTTTACCATATTTTCAATAGATACATTTTTCTCTTGAATAGAGCTTTCAGTTACATTTCTCAACAATAATTCTTCTGCTACTCTTGCTTTTCATCCCCTGATTGTGGGACTTTTGCTCTATAGTTCATTAGTTCTTGTTGTAGAGAATATTTTTTCCTATTGTACGGTCGTTAGTTCTGTGGTTTGCGCATTCTCATTTCCAGGGAACTTTAATTTCTTCTTCATCGCTTACATTGTGTTTTATTTTTCCTCAATAAATTATTTAATAGGTTGCATATTTCCAGGCTTTGCCCCTACAACCGTGATATATGATTCTAGCCTTTTAATTTGTATATGTCATGCTCTATTTGTTTCTTTTTCTTGCTTTAGCTTCCCTTCCAACTTTGTCACCTTTCTTTCCATCCTTGCAATATTCAAATTTGATTGTAAAAGGTCACCATACATCATTTCACTGTTTTGTTTATGCAAATGAATCTTATCTGGTGCATTAATTTGATATGTATTGATTTCCATCTCAATGACCTTGTTTTCTTTTGTAACTACTATATTCAAGGTATTTCTTTCTGCATCTTTAACTGTAACCAATGAAACTTTATTTTGAGATAGTTTCCTGACTTCTGAAAATAATTTTTGACTCTCTTCAAATAATTCCTTTTTATTTTGTGCATATTGTGTAATGAGCTATTTCTTAGATTTAAATTGGGATTTTTTAGTATCTGAAGATAAATATTGTTGTATTTGAATGACAAGCTCTAAGATTCTCTCTTCTATATTTGACAAACTTTGTTCTTCTTCAACAATTACAACATTTCCTCCTTGTTTTATGGGTTCATCTTCTTCCACGATGACCACAACTTTCTCCCTATCAATTTTACTCCTTTTACTGGAAAATGGTTCATCAATTTCCATGTCAGCTACCTCTGATATGGCTCTTTTGTTCACATTATCAGTTTTGGCTAGAGTTTTAATTTCCATTGTAAGAGGATTTTCTCGGACTGTATGAGTCTGTGAATCCTGAACTTCATTAAACATTTCTGGCATTTTTTGTTCTTGATCAAAATTTTCCAAGTTGGCCATTTTATCTAAACCTTATACTATTTTATGCTCATAGGGTGCATTTTTATTCTGTTGTATTCTCTGTGATATGATTTGATGAGGATCATATCTAATCTTCTCTACTTCTTGTAAATTCATGACCTTCAATAACTTGTCTACTATGGGCAGAATTGATTTACCTTTAATGACAAAAGGTCCCATATTGAAGGGGAATTTAATATTTGATGACTTCTTGTAATTAAGAAAATTTTATGTCTCAGAGTGAAGTCTTTGTCTAATTAACTCAAGGGAAAATATTCTAGGAGCCAAAAATGTTGGCAGAATGTAAGGTGCTTCACTGAAACCATAAACCTTGGTGATTGTATAATCCCTATACAAAAATCGGTCTCCTGTTCTGTTTTCTGGAGTGAATTTTTTCTTGATTTTAATCTCCTCTGAAACCCTTGGTAATTTTGTATTGAAAATCACTTTGTATATCCTTGAAATTATTTTGTTGATGAAATCAAACATATTAATTGGATCTACCTCAATTCATATGATTGAATGGTATGAGAATAATATTGGATCTGGCTTCTGATAATTTGTTTGACAGTAGTATATGAGCATGTTCAATAGATAGGTTTGGTACCAGAAATGTGTGAGAGTAATTTCACTAGTTGAGCATGGATTACTTCAACCGATAATTCATAAAAGTTAATGCAAACTAGGACGGACTCTAATTGACTTGACTTCATAAAAAACCCTAACATGACTTCAATGAATACATATCATTATCAAGACCAAAAAGATGACTTAAAAGGGAAAAGACCAATTGTACACTTTCTTGGAAAATATTTACATCACAGGGAAATGACAGACCTTCAATAGATTGACCAGGTTTCAATATTTTGGAAAGAAACTCATTTTTTGTCTCTAAACTACATTCTTTGTAAACCCTAGTCAATTCTACCTCATCGAACGACACAAAATTTTGTGGAAGAGGATGGAATAAGCCTAATGAATCTCTAATGACCTAGGAAATGACTCGACACATGATTTTTGACCCATCAAAAGAAACAATTACTCTCTTTGTATGTGAATAGTTAGTTGCACACCAACTGACAAACTTAGGGAAATGACAAGTTTGTTCTTGACAAAAACGAGAAATTGAAGCCCTAGCACTACTTAGAACATCATAATTTTCGATTTATAATGCAACTAACTTGTTTTATACTTTGATATGTTATTGATGGATAAAATTGGATCAAAAATATACCTTTCCTTATCAACTATGGACTCTTCCTTTTCGTCTAAGTTTTTACACAAAAAAAAAAAATATTTTGAGTTGATTCTGTGATAACAAAGAATCTTTTAGAAGTACCTAGTGGTTACAATGTTACAGTAAATGACTCAGGATCGAGTTGGCGAAGCGCAATTCCATTTGAAAACGGCTATCATCTGAAACCAACGGGTGAAATGGTAGGAGAGTCAACTTTCGACCAAGCTTTGAAAATAATAATAAAATGATATAGTTGATTATGTTTGAATTTCGTCGAGGACCAATGGTGGTTTTGATCCATACCACTTGAGGTAGCGAAATCAATCAGGAAGCGACATGTAGCAAGGCAGTTTTTATTCCTCTCCACTCTCCATATACTAACCTTCAAGTTACTAACACCAGTGAAATATAATACAAGTCGTCGATCTAATTGGGCCTAAGATTTGGAGGGTCCCGCTAATTAATTTTATTGCTTGTCCAACTTTAGCGCTCTTGCTACTTATTTATCCCTTTTGCCAATTTTAGCGATGTCGCCAGTCGATTTTAAAATTCTCATCCCTTACTTAATTAACTAATTAATGTGAAAATATTTCATGATTCACATGTGTATTAGATGAGCATGAATAATGTATGATTCTTTTTATAATTTAGATCACATAATATCATACTAAAAAATAATATTGATTAATAATGGAGACCATTAAAACTACTAAAAATAGTGAACGCATATAAAATGATTAAAAATTAATAAATTAGTGACCAAACAATGAGAATAATGAACACATAAAACAACTAAAAATGACTAAATTAGTGACCAAAAATGAGAATAATGAACACATATAAAACAACTAAAAATGACTAAATTAGTGACCAAATAATGAGAGATACGTGACCAAACAATGAGAGATAAGTGACCAAACAAAATGACCAAAATTCGCATATAAAATGACCAAAAATTGAGAGATAAGTGACCAAAACAATTACCAAAATGCACATATAAATGACCACATGACAGTTTCGGTGGCTAATTTCTGGTCTCTTATCACGTGACCAAAAATTTGGTGATATTTAGTTTGGTCATTTATAGTTTGGTTCATATATTTGGCCATTAATATAAAGCTACTATTCTCCTCAAAGTAAAAAATCTTCTTCTTAGTATGTCTTCCTCTTTTGTGTCAGTAATATTTGCTTCTATTGGTATGTTCTTCTTTGACATTATTTTACTCAACATCATTATCTTCCCTTTTTTAGTATGGACATTTAGCAGCAAAATTCCCTACTCTACCACAATTAAAACATATGAAGGGTAGCTTACCTTTGTGTTTTCCATATCCTATTTTTAGAGATACTAATTTGAAGAATGAAATAGGCTTTTCTCCAATGAAGCCCAGGGTAGATGCAAATGCAGAGCCACCGAGTAAACCTCACAATAGTAGAGGAGAGGGATCAAAGCTCCACGAACACAATCATAATCCCAAGAAAAAGTGACTAGACTAGGGGATGTTTGAGCTCCAAACCCACCTAAAAAGTCAAGAAAACTCTAGGCTAGACTCCAAGCAGACTCCAGCCAATTGGATAAACCTAGACTCATAGACCAAGCAAAGAATCACCAGATGAAAATGAACAAAACCCTGGCTTCAACAAGTCTATAAATATCATGATCAGACTTCGTCCAAATTGAAAAACTCATAATGAGACTCCACCTTTGCTAAGGGGGCTACAATATAAAGGAGAGTGGAGATACCTTCAGGTTGTTCTTTCTGGAATAAGTAGCCCTATCCAAGCTCGAGCCATGAAGAATCATGATTGTGTCGCACAAATAGAAGTAGTCCCAATTCATGGGAGGAGAAACTATGAAGTGGACAAAATATCTATCTCGTTCCTTGGGTACCATTAACGTCGCCCAATAGTAACGAAGGATGATGGGGGATGATGCATTGTGGGCTACTTCAACCTGAATCAGGGTTGTGACATCATCTCTGCATGCTCGTTTATTCTGATCCATAACCTCCAACATACTTCGTCCCACAAGTATAGTTGTGCGTCAATATTTCCCTGCCCTCGACATAGTGTTTCTAGAGTATGATCCGTCCTCGTTCCAATTATCCTCGTGCCAACAGATACCACCTGAAGTTAAATTTTCCCACGTGGTAGACCATGTGCCACTCGATTTCCCCCACCATGTTTGGCCCCTACTTACAAAGTCCATGTTCATGAATATCTTCGCCTGCATCATGGGGGGGGCTATACTATGACCCTCGTCCGCCCCTAAATAACCAGGGGCCTTGCCAATGGCTCGATTGGATTTTTTTTATGTCTCGATGTTATTTTCTTCGTACCTTCGGATAGAATTCGAATTATGTTGATGATGAGTTTTAGACTCATGTTTTTTTGGGAAGATCTCGAAATCATTGTTCTTATGATCATCTTTGAGTCTCCCACTATATTAAAATTGAATATTTTATTTTGTTTTTCCAGTTGAATTCCTTGGAGCAGGGCATAAGCTTCAACTTTGTTATTGGTTTCCTGAGCTGGATTCCAAAGGTAATCTGAATTTTTTTTCCTCTAGGTTCGAATAGAACCCCCCTACACCTGCCTCCCCTTAAAATATATAGAAATTCATTATCAATTCATAAGGATACCCCCCAAAAGAATCCATCTGATATTTTGTGTTCATTGTTTCATGTCCTCTTCTTCCTACAGATATTGATTTCTTAATCATTTTCTACTTGTCCCATCATCATCAAATTCAAAAGATTCATCATCATCATCATCATCATCTAAGTTTGAAGAATTTCCATTAGTTTTTTAGGGGATTCTTCTTGGGCTAGATAACAATGGCCTCTTAAAAGTATCAGAGGCCTTTCCTCGATAACCAACTAAATGACCATTATCAAAATTATAAACTCTCTCACCTTTTTTAGAATTGATAGAAGGTATTTTGTCTCTTTTATATGTTGATTTGCTTGGGGAGTAATCCCAAAGCATATGACCAGAATTATTTTACAATAAATAAATCGTACTACAATAGATGTTATGCCTACACCCTAGTAATCGGATAAGTTTATTCTAACATCTATTGTAGTCTTAAAATTCCCTTTTTCTCTCTAGGAATTGGTTTATATATTTCATTTCAATTCAAGATGAGATAGATGAAAAGAGTTGAAATTAATATTAACACATCAGTTTCATAATTGAATTCAGAAAATTGAAGATGACTCAACGACAAGTTTTTTCAACGAATGAATACCATGCACATGATGAGAGAATAGTCGATGAGAAGAGCTTGGATAAATATGCATGTCCTTGTAATTAATTTCTCGATGGGAAGATGAGAAGAAGACAAGTGATTTTTGAACATATACTAAGATTCAGTCATAGAGGTATAAGCCCTTTCCCTCAAAATAGTTATCTAAATAGGATACCATTGCAAAACATGAGAGACATAAAGGCACCAAATATAGACAAAGAGGAAAAACATGCAAATGAACATGCAACAATCTTAGATGAAGGGATTGAAGTTGATAGAATGATGAATGAGGGTTTCAAGGATGATTGGCACAAATTAGTCGAGGATGATTCAAAACATGTGTATGGTACTTGCAAGTTAAGTCATTTGACAACAATCCTTCTAATTCTTAATTTTCAAACAGTGCATAGTTGGAAAAATGAGAGTATTAATGAGTTATTGGCATTGTTACATTGGTTGTTACCACATTGCCAAAAACCTGGAGTGCATGTAAAGCTCAAATCACTAAGTTATGCTTAGGGTATGAGAACATCCACACATGTGTGAATGGTAATTTCTGAAATATAAAGAACCGAGGTATAGACCAAGGTTGAAATCAAATTGAACACCTAGAAAGATTCTTCTCCACTTTCCAGTAATCCCAGAGTTACTTAGAATGTATAGATGTTGATACATTACTGAGCTTATGTAAAGGCTGTAAAGGTTGTTGGATTACTAA
>ML781885.1:757649-780979 GCA_009831015.1 Picea engelmannii | reverse complement strand
TTCATCTCATTATTCCATAATTAAGCATGGGTTCTCTTACTCCACAAAGCGTCTTCTCATGAGGGCTTTCACCATAAGGGGACCACTTTGGAGTTCATCCATATTTACTTCTTATCAACAATGACAAAAAAATAATGAGTCATATTTACATCAAACAATATTGGGTCCATTCCCCAAACCTTTGTGGTACGAGTCTTTCTTCAAGGGTTGACATCAATGACAACCAACCTTAATCAACAAAGCCATGCCCAAAATAAGAGCACTGACGGAAAACAACGGTATGTGGTTGATCATAAGATGTGGATGGAATTGGACAACAAATGGCCTGATTTTTCCCAAGATCCTCGTAATATAAGGTTGGGTTTATCTCTAGATGGGGTGAAACCATTCTCAGATCAAAGTACTAAATGGACAACTTGGCCAATGTTTTTAATAAATTATAACTTGCCTCCATGGTTAGCAACCAAATAATTTTTCTTGATGTTGTCATTGATTATACCAGGAAAGAAAAGTGTGACTTCATATATAATTGATGTTTATTTAGAGGAATTATTTGATGAGCTAGCAGAATTGTGGAAAGGAATTGAAGCAATTCAAGTTTTAAGAGACAATGATTCAATCAAGTTCACTTTAAGAGCTTCTTTATTGCTTACGATACACAATCTTTTTGCATATGGCACATTGACTAGTCTCAATGTTCATGGATACCATGGATGTCTAACTTGCATCTTTAATCCTTTTGTGAGGCACTCAAGTAGTTTTTGTAAGTGTATTTATTGTGGACAACATTCTTACCTTAAAATGGAGCATCCATATCATCGACAAAATTCACGTTTCAATGGTTAGGAAGATAATCGTGAAGCACTATCAACAACAAGAAGTGATTACATTATTCAGAATGCAGAAAAAAGAGTGCAATTTATTGAAAATGGTGGAATTCTTGGTAGTAAAAATGATCCACTCAATTATAGTGGTGTAAAACAATTGTGGATATTCTATAAGTTTCCATGCTTTAAGCATATAATCATTAGGCATATTGTTGACTTTATGCATACTAAGAAAAACATAGCTTTTGCTATTATAGAAACACTTTTTGGTGCATATGATACAATGTCATCATGCCTAGACCTTCAAGAACTAAATATTCGTCGAAATATTTGGGTTGAAAATTATGGTGATGGAAAATATAGAAAACCTATTGTTCCTTATGTGTGGATAAAGGAACAACGTGCACAATACTTATCGTTGATGTCTCAAACTCACTTTCCTACTGGATATGTGAGTAGTAATGTTAGAAGGAAAACTGACAATAATGGCTTAAGAGGCCTCAAGACCCATGACTATCATGTCATAATCGAGTATATTTTACCTATTGAAGTCATATCAAGTTTGGAAAAGGGGCCAAGATTGGAAATTATAAGGTTGGGCCTAGTATTGAAGAGAATGAGTATGTGTGTGTTAGATCCTTCAAACTTTGATAATTTGAGGGAAGAGGTTGTTGAAGTCCTTTGCTTATTGGAACAAGAATTTGCACCAGCAATATTCAATATTTCTATGCATATTCTTATACATCTAGAACATGAACTAGAGCATTTTGTCCCGATAAGAAGTAGATGGATGCACCCTATAGAACGATATATGAAGGTTCTGAAAATGTTTGTTCGTAATAAGGAAAAACTAGAAGGTAGCATGTGTGAAGGATATCAATGCAAGAGGCCATAGGATTTTGCACAAAATATATAAAGGATTTTAGTAATTCCAATCGACGTGTGTGGGATGATGATGAAGACAATAGAGTTGCAGGTGAAGTATTAGAAGGAAATGGACGTCGCTTCAAGCTATCAATGCATGCCTATGTTCTTCAAAACATGTCTTCATTTGATAAGTGGCGTAGGTGAAATATGATTTACATGATAATTTATTTATTTAATTTCATTTAATAGTTAAATTATTATCATTCCTATTATCTAGTATGTTCATATCCTATATAGAAAATACAAAGAAAAGATTCAAAGAGGGATGCGTCAATATCAAAAGTGTACACTTCAGGATTTGAATCTTGGAGATGGGTTTTTTCCAAAATTTGATGATTGGATTGTTGAAGCAATTAGTGATTCACAACAAGAAGGACAGGATATAACGATCGAGGAAATTGAGCTTTCAAAACCTCCAAATATATCAACTACTTCTTTCAATGGGATGTGAGCCTATGGTAGTCATTTAAGAGTGGAAGAAAAGGACACAAGAAATAAAAATTGTGATTGTATTGTTAGTGTTGAATTTCATCGTGACATTGAAAACAAACTTTATCTTGGATTCATACAGGAAATTATTCAAGTTGATTATGTTGAGACTGGTCCCATATTATTAAAATGTAAATGGATCAAACCATCTGCAATAAAACGTGATGAGTATGGATTTGTACGTGCAAATACACGCCAAGTTTTATCAAAGACTGATGAGCCATATGTTTCCCCTCATCAAATTACCCAGTCATTTCTAATTGATGGTGTAAGAAGCCTAGGATGGTTGTATGTCATTCAAGTAGAGTCTCGTTTCAAAAGGAAATTCATGGAATATGTTGATATAATGGTCAATGAGCAATGTACTAGTTTACAAGAAACATTGGAAGAAGAAGTTGAAGATGAAAATAAAGTTGTATTTGAAGAAGAAAGTTTGATTCCCAATGAAGAGACTGAGATAGAGAATGTAATGCATGGTCAGGAAAATCTATTGTATGAGGACGATGGAGAAAATGAAGCAGATGCATACACGAGTGATCACGATTTTAATCTTCATGGCAATGCAAATCAAGACGATGATGATTTGTTGCCTTAAATTTATGGAATAATTTTTCATTATGCAAATTGGATTTTATTGTTTTGGCCATGGGATTAGCCAATGGTTGTACTAAACTCTGTACTAAGATTTGTATAGATTTTATTGTTTTGGCCATTGTATTAGCCAAATACTTGTTTTCGGTACTATGCAATGTTTCAAATATGATTGCCTTTTGTTCCTTACTATCAAATTATTTCTGAGAAATTCTATGAATGGATGTTTTTGAGTTTCAGTGTTAACAAAAGATGGAAGAATTATTCTTTGACTGTATTCCATCATGATGGACAAACTATATATATATATATATATATATATATATATATATATATAAGTTGTATATTAAACAAGAATTTTAGATATAGGATTTCACATATTGTTATAGCAATATTTTCCTCACCCTGTGCAAACTTGCACAGAGGGCCTTTTTCCATTTCCCTATGAAGACTTGAAGTCCGGTTTTGCAAGTCCCAGAGCTAAAAACATTATTTTTTGACATATGTGTGCCCTACTATAGTACAACATGCATGTACGCAGGTTTCACCACGACAACAGGTGTACATTGGGATTTGTGCCCAAAATTAAAAAATGGTGTCGGGTTTCCATGTCACGTCACGAGATCCATGATCCTTGACCTTCCATATACTGGAAACGTTCTGACTTGACCCTTCAGTTCCACTTAAAGTCTACAAATAATCCAAATCCGAGCTATGGAAAAGAGGAGAGGAATTCAACTTTGAGAGAAAAGATACTCTGGAGAAATTATTCACTTCATATTGAGTCTGCATCCCTTTGTCCTTTAAGTCTGAACACATTGTTCATCCCCTAAGCTCTTCCCTACTTGATTGAGAACCTCATTGTCTCTATTATATGATCTTTCCTTTGGTGGAGGATTGAAGTGGTGGAGGCCCAGCTGGAAGGAACTTAGTTTCTCATTTCCGAACCGTGGCGACATGGAAGTTTGTAATTCATTCACTTTTGTTGATTACATCTTAATAGAAATACTCTTTTCTCTTCCAATTAATATCTTGCAAATATATGAATTGTTATTCCATGGGAGTATTTGTTATGAATGTTGATGGATTATTCTATTGAATGTGCTAACATTATATATAATCACCATATGCTTGTGTTTCTTGGTTGTTGAGGACTAGTTGCAGGTGTATTGCTTTGAGTCAAGTGCTCAATGGTGGACTTCATCGAACGTCTAGACAAGGTAGGAATTTTATCTTGTCTTGCTAGCATATTTGTTTATATAGCATACTTGAGATTAGAGTTGATTTCTGCAATCATTTCCGTCTATTGTGGTTTACCCCGAGCCATAGAGAGATTTTCCTCGTAACAGAATTGGCGACCATACTAGGGAGAGAATCTTCTTTTTGGGGGTTTTGAGTGTTTTTCTCCTTAGATTTATCTCGTTTATATTGATTTTAGTTTCGTTTGATTGCTTGATAGCCTATGTTCACTATGAGTCTGAGTTTCTTAGCCTTCTCCTTAGCCTGGCTATGTTTTGACACATATATTAGGGTTTTTTCCTCTGAGTCGCGTGCATATGTGTGTTGTGTTTCTACAAGGAGCTTATATACGCGCTTTTCTCTTGAATAGTCATGTACTTCACCGTTTGTTTCTTGGTTTCTAGGTTTGATCGTTGTTGGGTAGGTTTTGATGATTGTTGAGTCTTCTTGGATCTCTTTTATGACTTCTAAGTGTCTGTGGAATGGCAGGAAACCTTTCTTCGGTTGAATTTTTGGGGAGTGTCTTTATCATCATCCTTTTCATTTGATTGTACTTGCATCTTGGGTTGGGTGTTATTGCTCCTTGATATGATACTTGGTTTGTCTCTGTCTACACAAAGTAGAGTTTTTTCTATCAAGTTGTTGTTCAGTTCTTGAATTTCCATTCTCTTATATTGAAAATACAAAATATTAGGCATTTTACAATGTTGGCATTTTGATCTCTTGAGTCTTTGTCATTTATCTTAGTACATGTAAAGAAAGATTGCATTTTATTTATAATTACATAACTGAATTGAGAATTTCATTTTGAAAAGCATATCATTTATTTGGAATTGAAGTTAGGACTTTGCATTTTATTCATATTCATTTATTTTACTTGTTGAGTCATAACATCACTAGTTTCACGACCGCACCTTTTTGAGTAATCAAGGCCACTAAAAGTAATGCTATAATTTAAAATTGACTAGTAACGATTTTATTTTTCTAGGGTGCACAAACTAGCTTAGGATTTAGAGCCTTGGAATAGGATTTTGTGAGTAAACTTCTCCAAGGCCATTAAATCAACATATGTGTCTGACTAAGGGAGTGGAGAAATACATTGTATAATCGGTAATATCAGGAGGCTCCGCATACACCGAAGTTAAGCACGAGGTTGCGTGAGGTTGGTTGAAGCGATATCCCACCGATAACTTCTTAACGTCAGATATATTTCTGGGGATATATTCCTATATGGGGATCTTGCTAGTACCCTTACCTCTGTGAGAGGCATTGCTTTCAAGGTGTTGGGCTTTGTTACCCTACCCATACGGTGGAACTAACTTATGATTGTTCGTATGTGCATCGGTTATACAAAGGTTACTTAGTTTCTTGACTTAGGTACCACATAGATTACTTGCATGGGATATTTTGTAGGTACCCTAGGTCAGATAAGGGTCAGACAGCACACCTCATTTATGGAGGATTACCTCTACGGGGGGATCTGTCCAACTAGTTGTTAAGCCCATGAGAGCCCTTATAATTGATTCGGATACCTCTGATCTTTAGCAGAGGAGTCTCAAGCCCCTCTTGGGCAAGGCATACCTACTTTAGAGAGGGGGGGGCCTTTTCAGCCGCTTTATCTAGTTTGTGTGCATATTGGCCTTTTGATTTTACTTTGGTGTGCTCTTTGATTATTAGTTGACCTTAAGATTTTTTACCATGCCATGAGTTGTCATTATCATGGATAGTGGGGTTCCTTTGACTCCCTCATTTACTGCTACCCCCCCATGACGTTCACTCATTTCATGGGGATGAATCCATCCACTTTTCATAATGGTATGCATAATTATGACACTCAGTCCATGCCTTAGGTCTCTAATAATTTTCCTATTGATATGCCAAACATGCCTTCACCTTTTCCATCCTCTCCCTTTCCTACTTATATGAATCCTAGTTTTGGGTCTGGGGGGATGATGACTCTGTTGTCCACGTCCTCATTTGATAACAGTCATGTTCCTCAACCAACTCTCACTGTGGGGGGTTGGAATCTCCCCTCTTACTGATCTAATCCTAGCCATGTTTTTTCAGGAGTCGGTGCTCAAATGGGTGGGTATTCTACTTATTACACCCCATCCGTGTATCCTTGGTCCACTATTCCAGTTTCTATGACCACTTTTCCCATGGTGGGTCCCCATATGTCCACTAGTATTTCATACAGAGGGAAACATATATCCTCACTTGAATAATCCTTATCACACTCTTGTCTCTTCGCAGACATCTTCTTCAGTGATGATGCTCGTACAAACCTCTATGGATCAATTAGGCAAAGGATACTACCTTTCCGGAAAGGGACAGGGTGTAAACTAAGACCCTTCCTAGCCTGTAATGTCTCAAAACCAGTCTTTCCCAAGACCTTGGTCTCAAATGCCACAACTCACCGCCACAACCAGTCCATTCACTACCATTCATACTAGAATTCCATCATGAACCTCTTCTAGTCATGTTGGGGATTGGTCGACAACCTATGCAATTCATGTTGAAGTCCATCAACCAGTCGTTGCAAGTCATGTTGGAGGCATCACTCTAGTCTCCATGAGTCATCCTGACATCACATCTCCAGTCTCTTCCAGTCATGCTGAGAGCATGTCACCAGCCATTGTGAATGACGCTAGGGGCATTCATACGATTCAAAAGTCTAGATGTGTCAGAGGTAAGCCCAAGTCCCTTTGTAGGATTTGAGAAGGATATCACCTTACTCATTTGTGATCTGCTACTGCTAGGATACCGGAAGCGTGGTCCTCACCTAGGGGCCCTTCGGGCTCTGAGTCGTCTTTGGTTTCCCAACACTTTATTTCTTCTTTGATTGACACAGTAGTCATGTCAATGCAATCATCACCCAAACACACTCCTATTTTTGGGGGTGATGTGTCTCTTGACCTTGTGGTCTCGCATTCTATTCAACCAATGGTTGAAGAAGTGATCACGCCGATGCAATTTTCGGTCGATCCCGCTCTTCTATTTCTAGTTCTATACCTTTTATACTATGTCCTTAGCATTTATAATACTGCGCCTTTGTAACAAGAGAGAGTTTTACTCTCCCCAAGTACTCTCCCTCCAAGTCTTGGAGAGGTCCCCTTTGACTAGGATGGTCTTGTTAGGTATCCAATTCCTCCTCCTATACATTTTCAGGTTGGAGACGTTATCCGGTATATCGTGGAGAAGGTAACCTCCACTAACACTTTATCCTCCTCGACTTGGAGAGATTTGGGTTTTCCAAAGCTTGTGTCATCTATTTGTAAGATGATGACCTTCAAAATAAATCTTGCACAGGAGCCTTGGCCTCCCCCATGACATGCCACCTAGAAACCCCACAATGAGTCTAATTTAAGCTCTTTTCCGAATCGTCTAAAAAGAGAAAATATTGTCGAGTGAATTTGTCTCTTTCACACTCGTTAATTGGATTTGAAAGGCCGTGAGTTTTGTTTAAGCTCTTTTCCGATTCGTATCAAAAAGAGAAAATATTGTTGAGTGAACTTGTCTCTTTCACACTCGTAAATTGGATTTGAAAGGACGTCTATTTGGTGCAAGTTTATCCCTTTTTCAAACCAAGTAGACTAAGATTATGAAAAGGACATCTTTTGGCATTAATTTGTAATTTCATCTCATGCCCTTGCTTGCAGTATTGAGCCTATTGTTGGTTCACGTTTTTGTGGTATAAGTCATTTACCTCAGCAGTTTTCATCCTCAACCAAGTAGAGCCTTGTTTATATCCTTTGCAGCTTGATACCCTATACCCAAGAGGAAACATTCCCCCGAGTGTCCATCTTCTGCATGCACCTCCTTTCATTGAGCATAGGTATGGTCCACTACTGGAACTATTTTTTCTTACTTGCGACACTCCTTTCCTCCTCTGTATCATAGCATTCATTTGACTATGAAAAAACAAAAAAATATAGGCGGGAAGGGAATATTATCCTATATTGGCAGCAGTCGTGTCGCCTTTGAGCAAAGCACAAAACTTTTGAGTCCACTTGTCATCACAATTTTGGGTTTGGAATGACCTTAGGAAGTTGCGCTCATTACATAGAGTTTACTCCTCTGACTGGTTACTCTTCCAGTCCCTATGGAGAGTTTGATTGATGCCTCCTGCATCTCAAAGTTTCATCATTGAGTCTATGCTGCCAGAGTCTTCTATATGTCTCATGCTCATGTACTGCTTGCACCTGGAACACACGAAATACGCATAGGGTCGTTGGTTCGTGAACATGTTCTTCATACGATTTCCTCCAAATCATCAAGCTCTTTCTTTGTACCTCATGTTGAATGATGAGATATGCCTTAATTCTCTCCTTTCACCGAGACTCCTTCCATTGACTTTAGCTCATCTATTATGGAGACGAGACCTAGAGTCCTATGAGTACCTAGAGGCTTACAGTCATGAGTGGCAGGTTCTCTCACCATCGACAATTGGGAATACATCAATGTCGCCTGATTGATGGATTCTTCAAGTGTTCAAACCCGACTCCTTTATTCACACTTGTAAGAATTTACTCAGTGCCTTGATACCTACTTTCATTATTGGTAGGTTGTCTCGCATTTGTTAACGGTATACCTCAATGACCGGTAATCAAACGAAGTATCATTGTGTTCGACCTCAAATCCTTTATTCACATGATGTAGACTTGCACCTTTGGCGGATTGTGTAGAAGACTTGAAGACATCAATTTATAGTCACAGCTTTCCTGAGTTGTTTCTACCTTTCATTGGACCAATACCTATGTGACTTCAATGATCATGGGAGATTAGATTGTACTCCATTGTATACAAATATATTCAGATTGATTTTGAGACTAGTTTTATTGGGCCTTGATCGTGACTATGACAACCTTTGACATGTAGCCACCTTTGTATTGCCTATTCATGGACATGGACAGTTGTTTGGTATATTTTCACATGGATCTGAAATGTAATTCAAATTGGCATCCATGTATGAAAATTCAGTACCGATTGTAATGAGCAACTAGTTCTTCCAGTTGGGTCCCCATTACTCCACTTTTGGGTTTCATAATGTATTTCATCCATCACAGATACTCCTATGACCTCACACATTAGGGGGCATATGTTATAGCAATATTTTCCTCACCCTATGAAAACTTGCACAAAGGGACTTTTTCCATTTCCCTATGCAGACTTGAAGTCCCTTTTTGCAAGTCCCAGAACTAAAAACATTATTTTTCCATATATATGTGCCCTACCTATAGTACAGGATGTGTATACACAGGATGAACCACTACAACCCGCATACATCAGGATTTGTGCCCAAAATTAAAAAATGGTGTCAAGTTTCCATGTAAAGTCATGAGATCCATGACCCTTGACCTTCCATATACTGGAAACGTTTCGAATCGACCCTTCAGTTCCACTTGAAGGCTACAAATAGGCAAAATCTGAGTTATGGAAAAGAGGAGAGGAATTCAACTTTGAGAGAAAAGTTACTCTGGAGAAATTATTCACTTCATATTGAGTCTGCATCCCTTTGTCCTTTAAGTCTGAACACATTGTTCAACCCCCAAGCTCTTCCCTACTTGATTGAGAACCTCATTGTATCTATTATATGAGCTTTCCTTTGGTGGAGGATTCAAGTGGTGGAGGCCCAGCTGGAAGGAACTTAGTTTCTCAGTTCTGAATCGTGTCGACACAAACGTTTATAATTCATTCACTTATGTTGACTACATATTAATAGAAATACCATTTTATCGTCCAAATAATATCTTACAATATATGAATTATAATTCCATGGGAGTATTTGTTATGAATGTTGATGGATTATGCTATTGAATGTGCTAACATTATATATTATCACCATATGTTTGTGTTTCTTGGTTTTTGAGGACTAGTTGCAAGTGTATTGCTTTGATTCAAGTGATCAACGATGGACTTCATCGAACATCTAGACGAGGTAGGCCTTTTATCTTGTCTTGATAGCATATTTGTTTATATAGCATACTTGAGATTAGAGTTGATTTCTGCAATCATTTTCGTCTGTTGTGGTTTACCCCGAGCCATGGAGAGATTTTACTCGTAACACATATTTCAAAGGGTATTGACCAATAGATATATATTCTTGAAATATCTTCAATCACTTAGAGTTTCAATGAAGAAATCATCAATAAACGTTTTTTATTTGATCAACCTTTTCTTTAACAAATTTCATCCAAATTATGCTCAAACTTGTGATACCTAATAGAAATCTATAAGGATTAAATCACCCTCAGAACTCAGTGTTACAATCATCCTTCAAACAATCATTATCGGCAATAGTAGATACCCTTTTGATAAAACTCTTGAACTGTTGTATCAGCATAGAACACAGATTTATGGTGAGTTTATGTTTCAAATATCAAGTATGCCAATAACCTTAAAGACTGCATGTCAAAATGGAATCTTGTCAATTTATTTAACACATGTTGGCGATGAATATGGTAGAGAGAAAAAATATGCCATCTAATTTCTTGTTGGAATTTTTTGAATGCATTGGGAAGGGATGATCTTGCATATTCTTTGTTGATATTCTGGATCCCTATTATTTTTAACTAAAAAATAGGGCATTACAATGAATCTTTGTATAAAATGGAGCGAACCATCATGGTAGGATACTTGGTCATAATTTATTTTAGTTACAAACATAAAACCATTTTAGAGGGTCATGGTTACTTGGGTTATGAATGTCTCCTCTGGCTATCTATGGACAATGAAATCTTGATACATTAAAACCAGTCAGTTGTTTTGATTAAGATTTTAAGATCATAAAGCACTACCTTTGGTCCCGATGCAAAGATTTATACTCCTCCTCATATGTCTATATTCATATTCTCAACGATCAAATCCAATGGGAGCTTTATAGTTGAGGAATCTATTCTCACAAAGACAGTCGAACTACACTTCATCTTACACATCCGGACTCAAATAATCTCACACTTTTAGACATTATATAGAACCATATTATATGCAAGGAAAGATGGTCTACACATTCTTATTAATCATAATATGTGATTATATAATCGAGATATTAATTTTATAGTCTTTGTTTGTTTATGTACTAATGATGTTTTTTATGGGAAATGTTGGACATAAAGGCTATCAAGAATAAGGGGGTGAAACGTAAAAGTGGAGAAATCAATGATGAAAATGTTGCAGATTATGAGTGTGTTTGTAAAGAACGGATCACAAGAAATGAAGAATATATGTCAACTCTTGGTTTGGGAAATAAGTAAGTAGTTATTCCTTGTACCTTTTTCACTTATATGCATATTTCATTAAATTTGTTTATAATATTCATGATGTATCCTATATATGCTTTCGATTCTCATTTGATAATTTTTTTGTTTTATAGGTGATCCAGATGGATGTTGTTGGCCTCTCACCTATTTTAATTGGCTCATTTTGGCAGTTTTCTAGTTTGGCAGTTTTTTCCTAGTTTTCGGGTCCCTAACTTCCAGGGCCGTTTTGAGGCCCTAAACAACATTTTTAGGGCTCGCCACAGCCATATTCTATGCTTGAGTTAGAGTCTTATGTGTATTCCTTGGATATACCTTTCCAACGGGCTACCGTGCTCCTAAACCAAAAGTTACGACCCCGAGAAGTTGATGTACTAGCTTACCCCAAGGGGACCCACATGAATTTTGGCATTTCATCTCCTAGGTTTAGATTTTTTGATGTATAAGGTTTTGGAATTCCTGTTTATTGTAAAAAAGGCTTGGAGAGCCTCATTGTAACCATCTTCTTGTGAATGAACCAAACCTTCACATCTCTTCTCAGAGATAAATCGCCACATTTTACAGTTTCATCACATTTTCTTATTGAATAGAAACTAGTTTTATTGTATCTTTGGTATTGTATCTCCGATATTCTTGTGTCTCTATGTTAAGAATAATAATAATAATATGTATTCATTTTTGTTCTTCTCATAAAATATGGATCAGTGGTATAAGAGTGGTCTGCTCCTTGTCGTTCTTAATGCATGTCCCCAACAAGATCAAGGTACAAAGAATTGGGTCTCGAGATTGTTTCTCTTGAGGAAAAAATCTCTCGCACTCCCAATCAACCTCTCTTGGTGAGAGAAAAAAATATGATTGGACAGGAGATCCTTTCAAAATGTTGCTTGAGGAATTCCTCACGCAACAGAGGAAGGAAATGATGCATAGTTTTGTTCAAATCCTTTAACGACTACCAACAGGCGACACATCTTCCTCGAACGAAGGCGTCGCCCCATTCAAGGGACAAATAAACTTTGATATTCCCATATTCGAAGTTCAGATAGATGCAAATGTTGTAGATAAATGGTTGAATCTGCTAGAAGGGTATTTTTTTGTCCATGACTTTTCGAACAGAGAAAATATTACGTTTGTGCTCCTCAAAGCCATTCTCCATGTCAAAGATTGGTGGGAGAATTTTTGTGAGAAAAAGGAAACAGAGGAACCCTCATTATTTATAGTCATGGTCACCTGGGATTACTTCAGGGACACTATCAAGGAACAATACTACCATGTCGAAAGTTATGACAACATGTATACAAAATGGACCACACTGCTGCAAGAAAGAGACCAAAGAGTTCACAAATATTTTCCATACCTTGTACACCAAGATGGGTATCAAAGATTATGAGCGACATCTGGTTCTCAAGTATCGTGGTGGTCTGCATAAATACATCCAGGAAAAAATGGATTTTTTGGACATCTCGTACTTGGGTGCGCCCTACCGATATGCCATTAAAATTGAGCAAAATATTAAACAAAAGACGCAGAAATTTGGGCCTAGGAACCCCTCACATCATAAAAAAGTAAAGGGAAGCCCCAACCCGCAAAATAAAGGACAGATCAAATATGGACAGCCTCAGGACAACCTATCTAGGTTGCAAGAAAAGAAGGACACCGGAAAGACAAAGAAAGATAATGGGAAGTGGTGTGACTTCCATAAGGGCCCCTGGCATAACACTGTTGATTGTCGCTCCAAGAAATCGTTGGTGGATAAGGTGAAAGCCTTTGAATCAGATGCAGGTTTCAACTCTGAGTCAGAACCAGAAAGGGGCAGATGGATAATCGACGACGAACCCAGTGCCACCATTGTTTCCACCAAGGTCCATCCCGGTGAACCAGGAGAGCCAAAAGAAGGCGAGTGCCTCTTTCATTCATAGATGTGGGTAAAAGGAACTCCGTTGCACTTTATCGTTGATAGTGGTATTCAAAATAAAATCATCTTAGAAGAGGTCGTCAAGTGGCTAGCCTTGCCAAAAACACCGCACCCTCAACCCTACATCATTGGATGGCTTCGCCAAGGAAGTGATCTCCGCATCAGCCAACAATGTCGCCTTTCATACGGCATCAAGCCCTTCAAAGATGAGGTATTGTTTGATGTTGCTCCTCTTGAAGTTTGTAATGTTATTTTGGGCCAACCTTATTTATGTAAACTTCATGTTGTATATGAGTCTAGGCCTCGCAGTGTTATTATTACTTTGAATAAGAAATTATACAAAATACCTGAGGCAGTCCCACCTAGTGTTATTTCCTTTATCTCTGCCAAGCAATGTAGGAAGGTCATCTCTCAAAATGGGAAGTTTGTCTTCTTCGTGATTCGCTCTCAGAGTGAGCAAAATATTGCAGCCACATCCAGGGCCTCTGCAGAGGACTTCTCCACACAGCAGAAGCAAGTGGACAAGGTCGTGGAAGAATACAAAGATATATTCTCCTCACCTATCGGGGTACCTCTACACTATCATGTCAAGCATCCCATCGATCTGAACCGCGACGTATCGCTTCCCAATGAGCCATTCTACCATTTCTCTTTGTTAGAGAATGAGGATATCAAGTGACAGAGCCAAGAACTTCTCCACAAGCGTCACATCCGTCCCAGCTCATCGCCTTGTGGGAGCCCAATCATGTTGGCACAAAAGAAAGACGGGACCTGGTGACTCTGAATTAATTATCGGGCCCTAAATAAAATCACATTCAGGAACTAGTACTCACCACACTCAATCTGTGACTTTCCAGCCCCAACCATAGTCATTGAGCTTCAAATATTCTTAGGCCTTTCCAATTTCTATCGTAGGTTTGTGTTAGGATTCTCCCATATTGCATGGGTGCTCATCTAAGTAACCAGGGGTGGTGGTAAGGAAAAATTTGTGTGGGGCTTGTCCCAACATGAAGTGTTCGGTGATTTAAAGCAGCGCTTGTGCTCAGCCCCAATACTTTCATTATCGGACCTGCAGGAGCCCTTTGAGATCGAGACAAATGATTCGAACAAGGTTGTGGGCACAGTTCTCACTCAAAACGACAACCCTGTGGCCTATCATAGTGAGACACTATCGGATGTTGTCCGTAAGTACCCTACTTACGAAAAAGAAATGTACTCCATTGTGAAATCCTGCCGCCAGTGGAGACATTACATTCTCGAGAAGGAGACGTTCATCCACACGGATCATAAGCCACTGCAGTTCATGCAGACATAAGGAAAGTTGTAGAATGACCACCATCATAAGTGGTCCACATACTTGCAGCAGTTCCACCTCAACATCAAGTATAAAATAGGCAGTATTGATCGAGTCGTTGATTGCCTCAACCGACCTCCAGTCAAGGAACTCCCCACAGTGCTAGACTCTTGTGGCCACGAGACCTCTATATGGTTCAACCTCTATGAGACAGACCCTGATTTTTCCACCACATACCAAATGTTGGGTGCAAACTCAGTTGTTGCTAATTTCCATCTTCAGGATGGGATAATGTGTCGATTGTGCCATCTATGCATTCCATCAAGTGAGTGAGCGAAGCTGATTTGGGAATCCCACAATAGTCGGGTGGAAGGACACTTCGGCGTCGAAAATACAGTGGAAATGTTGCAGAAACATTTCTACTAGCTGAAACTTCGACAGGATGTCAGCATGTATATCAGGTCATGCGCTTCCTGCGCCATTTCCAAACCGACCACTAAGAAACAAGGCATGTACACCCCCTTTCATACCCCTGATAGGCCATGGGAATCCATCTCAATGAACTACATGTCGGGCCTTCCAACCACCAAGAGGGGAAATGACTATGTCTTTGTGGTTGTTGATCACTTTTCCAAGATGGCGATCATGGCCGCCTACAAGAAGAGCATCACAGCAGAGCCCACTGCCAAGCTATTCTTTGAACGAGTCTGGGTACATTTTGGAATCCCACAAACCATTGTCTCAGATTGGGACAATTGGTTCCTCAACACATTTTGGTTGAGCCTCTGGTCACTGTTGGACACCAAGCTCACCAAATCCACTGCCTTCCACCCCCAGACAAATGGCCAAACTGATATCGTCGATCGAATGATCATGCATATCCTACACATGTATAATCTAAGCACCCCCACACATGGGATGAGATTCTTCCCTATGTTTAGCATAGCTACAACAGATCCCTACATAGCTCAACCGACCACAACCCCTTTCGAGTCGGGTTTGGATTCCAACCATTGGGTCCCATGGATGTTTCACTACCTCTTGCGACCACCCCGGTCGATTCATCACCTGCTCCAACTAAAGCTGGAAAAGCCTCCCTGTTCATTGAGCGGCTCCAACACATCCACCGACAGGTTCAGGATATTTTATAGAAGTCCAATGCCAATTACAAGCATCGCCATTATCAACATCGGGTGCCACATAAGTTTCAGGTGAGAGACAAAGTGTGGTTACACTTGCAGAAAAACGCCTTACAAGGCCCCATCGATATATTCACCCACTCTGTTATAGACCTTACACCATCACCAAGGTTGTGGGTGAAAAATCTTTTGAGCTCAACATTCCCCCTTTCCTTGGCCTGCACCTAGTGTTCAACGTGGAACTCCTTCGATCATATTTCCCACCATTATTGGAAACCTCAGAGATAGTCGAAAAATTGACACCAACAGAGATTAACCTTGATTTCATTCAACATGCATCCAGTGATCATATTGTGGACACACAGTTCAAGGGCACTCACCAGCAAAGGATCCATCTTTATCGAGTTGTCAAAGCAGGGCATCTCCTGCACCAAGGCAAGTGGCTCACCTGGGGCCAAATTCAGCAGAAATTTCCTCATCTGATGGGGGAACTCATAGCAATGGAGACCATTACTTCCTAAGGGGGGATATTGATCCAGATGGATGTTTATGGCCTCCCACCTATTCCAACTGGCTCATTTTGGCAGTTTTTTCCTAGTTTTCAAGTCCCTAACTTCTGGGGTTGTTTTCAAGCCCTAAACATTGTTTTTAAGGCTCGCCACCGTCAAGAAATTTATAGGTCCACATAAAGAGAAGCCAAAGAAATAAAATCAGAAGGTAAGAAGTCTTATTTGGTTGAGATAAAAGATGGTGCACCTGTTGGACCAAAATTTGCAAGGTGGGCCTCAGAGTTGGGAATGAGAGCAAGGTCTCATTTAAATGTCAGCAAAGCCAATTTTGCAGATCAAGATGAAATAAATGTGGATCTAGTGATTCAACAAATGGAAAATTCCTTTGAAACTTTTGGTGGAAGGATTTCCACCAAATATTGCAAGAAAAAAATGCGAAAATTGATTAATAAATTTAGGCATAAGTGCAGAAAATCAATCTTGGATGGAAAAGAAAGTGATGACCGTCGATAGCTTGACTCTTAAACAGTGGGAGGATTTGAATGAAAGTATGTGTGTTTAAGAGTATGTGAAAAAGAGTACAAAAGGGAAGATAGCAAGAGAAAATGTGAGGGACTAATTTATTTTGGGTCGTGGTGGGTGGTGAACCAATCAAAACATGTTTGTAAGTATATGGATTTTTTGTTGAATACATTATGTATGGAATTTTTGTAAGTACATTGTGTTATATTGCATTTTGATTCATATATATATATATATATATATATCCAACTAATTATGTGTTGATAATAATTTGTAGGTTCAAGGAGCTAATAGATCAAAAATTGATGTGAGTGAAATGATTGACCATTATATAATGGCAGATATTGACAATTCTAAACATAAACATATATCAAAATATACATTATAAAGATCATTTCCATCTAATTAAGTTGAGAAAATCCTAACCACATCTACGTATGTTGAAAACAATAGTGAGTCGAATTATAAACATGTAATGGAATGCATAAATGGGTTGACAAAGACGTCGTCAACCATATCCACCTCCATTGAACCTATCATTGCTTCATGGAAAAATAAGGGATGTGGTAGTGATTTAGATGAGGTATGCTAACTATCATTCCCCTACAAACATTTATTCAATTGATTTCATAATCTGATTTAATTGGATTAGGTCTAATTTTTAGTGTTTTAATGTTATATTTACTATTTTTCTACTATATTATGTTGTCCTTATAATGTTATATTTGATTTGTTCATGATGTAATCACATGTAGGTTAAAATTAAAGGATTCCCAACATTGATGTGCCTCATCATTCTTGATCAGTGTGTACAACTCATGCTAGACGTATTTCAAATATTGACTCGGTGAGTGCATTTAATTTTGTTATATCAATAATTATGCATGTTTTTGGAATTTAATTGTAATTTTTTCTTATATTTATGTATACTTTTTTCTTTTTGAAAGTGCCCATTAACTCCAACAGAGTGTGAAGTATTACAGGTAGGTGATAATGTTAACATACTAGATCCATATGATAGTGTTATTTCTAGCACTGGATGAATTCAATCACTTGCTAAGATCCACAGAGAGCCACTTGGCCCTGAAGAGGCCAATATACTTGTCATTAATGTCACAAGTAACATCCTTGTTTCCTATGAAGATACAATTGATGGATGTTAAATTTTGAAGGAGACAGAAAGGAATTTCATTCGGTGGTTGAAGAATCTTTGTACATTTTGTTTTATCTTCTCTGCTTTTGATCGCACATTCCTCATATGGTTATGTTTTCCAAGGATTTTCCTGGTGCAAAATATGAAAGCAATCCTATAATTGACTCAATAGTCTACAAATCTGCATTAGAGACTGCATTTAGGAGATTAATTGCATTTTGAGCCCACTCCAAAGGTTTTTTCAGGGGTGTTTCATTTACAATTACACATCTATGAAGGTTTGTGCTCGCTACAGTACTCTTGTTATCAAAAAAATTGAAGTATTGTCTAAAATAGGTGATATCCATTGCTAAGGAATACTAGAGAAGATGATTTGCCCCTTGCAATGGAAATTTTCCCTTTATCATTGACTTCAACTTGACAACCTTTTCCTGCAAACGATTGTGCTCTTTTTGGATTTGATTAATCTTTTCACTTATTTGAGCTACTTCTTGTTTAAGTTTCTGATTTTCTTGTTTCATTTCTTCAATTTCTACATCCTTTAGCTTAACTTGGGACATATATTTTACCATATTTTCAATAGATGCATCTTTCTCCTGACTAGATATTGTAGTTACATTTCTCAACAACAATTCATCTCTTTCTTTCTACCACTCTTGCTTTTCATCCCTTAATTGCATGACTTTTTCTTTATAGTTCATCATTTCTTGCTGTAGAGAATCTTTTTCATGTTGTAAGGTCGTTAGTTATGTGGTTTGCACATGCTCATAACCAGGCATATTTAATTTCTTCTTCATCACCTAGATTGTGTTTTCTTTTTCCTCGAGAAAATTTTTAATAGGATGCATATTGCCAAGCTTTTCCCCTATAGCCATGATATATTATTCTAGCCTTTTAATCTATATATGCCATGATCTATTTGTTTCTTTTTCCTACTTTAGTTTTATTGGATCACTGAGTGGGGGGGTGAATCAATAATAGAGAAATTTAATCCTTTTTCACCATAAAATGCAAGTGTTATATCAATGTAGCATTATCATCCAATAGTTTCAAAGTAAATAAACAATGAACAAATGAGAAATCACACACATACATAGTACACCAGTGTTTTACGTGGAAACCCAAAGCGAGAGAAAACCACATAATTATTTTTCTTATATGTCTTTAAGAATTATATTCATTGGAAGCACTAACTTCCTTTGTTTTCTAGCTACAACTGGAAGGAGGCTCCAAACCCCTAGTTTCTCAGGCTACAACCTGAGGGAAGCTCCAACTCCCTAATTCTCTAGCTACAACCAGAAGGAGGCTACAACCCCCTATATTCTCTTTCTACTACTGGAAGGTGGCTACAACTACATGTCCAACCTCCCTGGTATATAAGTAGAATGAAGGAACCATTGTCACACTATCATTGTGAGATATACTGTTGTAAACCTGTACTAATCAACCTGCACCAATCAACCTGTACCAATCATTGTGAGATATATTGTTGTAAACCTGTAAGTAGAATGATGTTCTTCTCTGCAACATGTTCTCGTAGAAAGTGATACTTGATTGGAATGTTCTTCATCTTGGAGTGCATCACCGGGTTATTTGAGATATTGATGGTGCTTGTATTATCACAATAGATTGGAATGGGCTCATCATACTCAAATTGTATATCTGTTAGAGTTTGTTTCATCCATAGAACATGTGTAAAACATGTTGTTTCTGCAATATACTCTGCCTCGACTCTAGATAAGGATATTGAGGATTGTTTCTTGCTTAACCAGGATACTAAACACTCACCTAAGTAGAACATTGTGCCACTGGTGCTTCGCCGGTCATCAATGAAACCTACCCAATCTGCATCTGTGTAGGCAATAAGTGATAGATCCTTTCCTTTTGGATACTATAATCCAAACTCTTTTGTTCCTTTGAGATATATGAAAATCCTCTTCACTCCTAATACATGTGATTCCTTTGGTGTTGCTTGAAATCATTCCACCTATCCAACTGCCTGCATTACATCTAGTTTGGATGATGTCACATATAGTAAGATACCAATCATTGACCTATATTTCCTCTGGTCTGTAGACTTTGAATCATCATATTTTCTCAACTTTCAATTGGTTTGCATAGGAGTGGTAACTAGTTTGCAATCTTCCATTCTGAACCTATTTAGCATTTCTCTGATATACTTAGTTTGAGAAATAAAAATTCTTTGGTTGCTTTGACATATCTAAAGACCCAAAAAGGAGGACAGTTCTACAAGTAATGACATTTCAAATTCATTATGCATATCCTTTGCAAATTTATGGCTTAACATGTCATTAGTACTTCCAAAACAATATCATCAACATAAATTTCAATTAATAAAATACTACATTGAATTACCTTGATGTAGAGGTTGTTGTCTGTGCTTCATTTCCATAGTTCGTAGGGATTTGTGTCATTGTTGTTTCTGAGAATTAATCTATTTTGAATGTGAATTGTTGTATTCACTGCATGTGTCCAAAAAATATTTGTCAATTTGGAATCCATTATCATTGTTCAAGTCATTTCTTGTGTAATTATCATCCATTATGATAATGTTCCTTTGTCTCTAAACCACTCTCTGAACCAATCTATGAATCCATTCTCTCGTCCATTGTCATATATATGTCCAAACCTACTAAGTATTATTACAAATCCATCTCTATCCATACTATCCAAGACTCTACTTGTGCAATTGTCCATAATGCTGACCCATTTATCATTATACTATCATGAAGTCTTGATTAATCTATCAAATTGTACTTCTACTAACTCACTGCTCTGGATCTGTCTTCTCAAACTCTATAAGATACTACAAGGATAGTTCTTTGGTTTGTCACAGCTATCACATAGACTCCCCCTGTCTAATATTCATATTACTTGGGAGTCTCTAAGCTGGGGCTCAGAAAAATTCTTGCTCTGATGTGTATTCATCATCATATTCATTAGTAGATTCATCATCATATTCATTGGTAGATGCATCATCTCTCTGAGCTCTGACTTCTTTATTTTTGTCTGTGGATTCATCTTTCACTACAATTCCTGAAAGTACAATCTCTTGAATCTGTTCCTTATTTACCTGTCATTTTTTCTTTCAGTTATTTTCCAAACCTTTATGTATATGACATCTTTCTTTTTCTCTGTAGAATTTTCTTCATCTCGTTTTATTTCCAATCTTGTGATCGTTGGGACCTGGTCTTTGTTCACTTGTTCTTTGTTTTTTCTTATCCACAATTTCTTACATGTGATATCAGTGTTCTCTTTTATGGAAGTATTGATCATGCTTCTACAATCATGAGCTATGTGTCCATAGTTATGAAATTTGTAACATTCAATGTTACATGGGGCCACATAGGCATTTCTTGCTTGAACATTTATTTTATAATCCCTGCAATATCCAACCTTATGTCCAAAGTTAGTCCAATAAAAACAATAACCATAAAAGAAATTTGCATACCTGGGAGTGAATGATCTTCTTTGTGGTATAGTCCTTCTGAATTTATTCCTTGAGTGATCATGATCATGATTGAATATTCTTTGTGGCTTGAACATGGATGGTCTTCTTGAAGATGTATCTTTAAGTTTTCTTAGATTTTGGTTGACCATGATTCCTTCCTTTGAGTATTTCTGCATAACTCTTTATATTTTCTTCATTCTTCTTTTCTAGTAATGTAGAGTGATTCTCTTCATTCTCTACAATTGATGTGGATGTTTCTATCTCTTCAACATTCTTATTGATCTTGACGATTTTAACTCTTAGTGTGACAACTTCTTCTTCAAGATTCTCAACCTCTTCTTATTTCTTCATTATCTGAGACTTCATGACCTCTTATGTTCTCTTTGCTTCTTCAAGTTGGATTTTCAATGTAATTATTTCTTCTTCCAGTGTTCTCTCTTCTTGACCAAACTCTATCTTAAGATGGTTTAGATATTTAGTTCTTTCCTTAAGATGATCTGTCAATATCTTCTCTCTCACTTCTGCTTCTTCCTTGTGTGCTTCTATGTCGGCTTCTAAGTACTGCTTTTGATATTCAAGATTTTCTTCGATATTTTTGGCTTCTTCTAGCTGAGTTCTTAAGTTCTCGATGACCTATTGGGATTATTCAAAAATGTGAACACTTTCCTTTTGTTTCATTAATTCTTTCTTGAGTGACTTGTTTTCTTCTCTTATTTCATCTAAAGCACTAATCAATTCTCTAGTGATTATGTACTCTTCATCTTCTAAATCTGTTTGACATGGTGAACATAATTCTTCTTGATCTGTATCCGCATCTTCTTTGGCATTTTCTGAATCTGCGATGGGTGAAGAATTTATTTCATGTAACTTATCCAAAATTTCTTTAGTTGATGAACATTTACCAACATTTTCTCTTACTGTATTAGGTAATCCTTCCCAGATGAAATCCATTATTATTTTGTTATTCTTCTTCAATTCCTTCTTGACTGCAGTCTTTTCCCTTTTTGAACTATCATATCCTATAACAAATGATAGCCAAATATAATGTCCTTGTTCCTATAAAAATACTTGCATCCTTATTCTCCGCATCTCATACTTAAAACCATTCTGACCATTAAACATTGGTACTCCATTCTCAGAATAATCCATGCTCTCCTTCTAGTGGTTAAATTGTTTCCTGAAGGAACCTACTCTGATACCAATTGTTGGATTACTGAGAGGGGGGATGAATCAATAATTGAGCAATTTAATCCTTTTTCACCATAAAATGTAAGTGTTATATCAATGTAGCATTATCATCCAATAGTTGTAGAGTAAATAAACAATGAACAAATGAGAAATCACACACATACACAACACACCAATGTTTTACGTGGAAACCCAAAGCGGGAGAAAACCACGGAATGCTTTTTCTTATGTCTTTAAGAATTACATTCATTGGAAGCACCAACGTCCTTTTTTTTTTCAACTACAACTGGAAGGAGGCTCCAACCCCCTAGTTTCACGGGCTACAACCTGAGGGAAGCTCCAACTCCCCAATTCTCTTGCTACAACCCCCTATATTCTCCAGCCACAACTAGAAGGTGGCTACAACTACCTATCCTTGACCCGTCCAACCGCCCTGGTATATAAGTAGAATGAAGGAATCATTTTCACACTATCACTATGATATATACTACTCTAAACCTATACCAATCAACCTGCACCAAACAACTTGTACCAGTCAACCTGCACCAAACAACCTATACCAATAACCTGAACCATGCATCAACATGTACATCAACCTGTAATCAACCTGTACCATAAACAAGTGCATCAACCATGCACCAACCTGTACCATAAACAAGTGCATCAACCATGCACCAACCTGTACCAAACAACATGTAATCAATATGTACCATAAATAAGTGCATCAACCATGCACCAACCTGTACCTCAACCAATACCATGAAGAAGTGCATCAACCATGCACCAAACCTATACGAATAACCTGTCACAAC
>ML781885.1:734222-755479 GCA_009831015.1 Picea engelmannii | reverse complement strand
CACATACCACTGGAAATGGAATGACATGTAATATCCATATAGAATATTATTACCTTCAAATATATCAAAACTCATACTGTTATCCATCAAACAAACTTGGGTTCATTACCCAAACCTGGGTTCTCCAACTTCACATGGTCATAACTCTCTAACCGTGAGAAGTTATGTAATGTTCCACATACCAACGGAATTGGCATGACATGTAATACACATACAGAATAGTCATACCTTCAAATATATTAAAACTCATACCATTATACATCAAACAAACTTAGGTCCATTACCCAAACCTTTGTGCTACCGGAATTCGCTACCGGACTTTCTCCAAGGGTTGACATCAATCAATATATAATATCAATCTCCAATGGTTGACATCAATGAAAACCAACAATCCATACCAATTGTCCATCAACCTAAGCCAACTATTTGAAAGGTTTCCCTTCCAAATTTTTCACCTTTCTTTCCATCCTTGCAATATTCAAAATTGATTGTAAAAGGTCCCCACAAATTATTTCATTGGTTTGTTTATGCAAATGAATCTTATTTGGTGCATTAATTTGATTTGTCTTGATATTCATCTCAGTGACCTTGTTTTCTTCTGTAACTGCTATATTCAAGGTATTCCTTTATGTATCTTTAACCGTAACCAATGAAACTTTATTTTGAGACAGTTTCTTGACTTCTAAAAATAATTTTTGACCCTCTTCAAATAATTGCTTTTTCTTTTGTGCATATTGTGTAATCATCTCTTTCTTAGATTTAAACTGGGATTTTTTAGCATATAAAGATAAATATTGTTGTATTTGAACAACAGGCTCTAATATTCTCTCTTCTGTATTTGACAAACTTTTTTCTTCTTCAACAATTACAACATTTCCTCCTTGTTTTATGGGTTCATCTTCTTCTAGAATGATCACAACTTTCTCCCTATAAATTTTACTCCTTTTACTGGAAAATGGTTCATCGATTTCCATGTCATCTACCTCTGATATGGCTCTTTTGTTCACATTATTAGTTTTGGCTGGATTTTGAATTTCCATTGTAAGAGTATTTTCTCAGACTGTATCAGTTTGTGAATCCTGAACTTCATTAAACATTTCTAGCATTTGTTGGTCTTGATAAAAAAAAATCCAAGTTGGCCATTTTATCTAAACCTTCTACTATTTTATGCGCATAGGGTGCATTTTTATTCTGTTGTCTTCTATGTGATATGATTTGATGAGGATCATATCTAATCTTCTCTGCTTCTTGGAAATTCATGACCTTCAATAACTTCTCTACTATGGGCAAAGTTGATTTACCTTTAACGACAAAAGGTCCCATATTGAAGGGGAATTTAATATTTGATGACTTATTGTAATTAAGAAAATGTTATGTCTCAGAGTGAAGTCTTTGTCTAATGAACTCAAGGGAAAATATTCTAGTAGTCAAAAATTCTAGCAAAATGTAAGGTGCTTCATTGAAACCATAAACCCTGGTGATTGTATAATTCCTATACAAAAACCAGTCTCGTGTTCTATTTTCTGGAGTGAATTTTTTCTTTCTTTTCATCTCCTCTAAAACCCTTGGCAATTATGTATTGAAAATCACTTTGTATATCCTTGACATGATTTTGTTGATGAAATCAAACATATTAATATCATTTGCCTCAATTGATATGATTGAATGGTCTGAGAAGAATATTGGATCTAGTTCTTGATAATTTGTTTGACAGCAGTATATGAACATGTTCAATAGATAGTTCTGGTACCTGAAATGTCTGAGAGTGTGGAAATTCATTATTTGAGCATGGATTACTTCAGCCAGGAATTCATAAAAAATAATGCAAACTGGGACTGACTCTAAATGACTTGACTTCATCAAAAACCATAACATGACTTCAATGAATACTTATCATTATCAAGACCAAAAAGATGACTTAAAAGGGAAAAGACCAATTGTACACTTTCTTGGAAAATATTTACATCATAGGGCAATGACAGACCTTCAATAGATTGAGTAGGTTTCAATATTTTGGAAAGAAACTCATTTTTTGTCTCTAAAATACATTCTTTGTAAACCATAGTCAATTCTGCCTCATCGAACGATACAAAATTTTGGGGAAGATGATGGAATAAGCCTAATGATTCTCTAATGACCTGGGAATAGTCTCGACACATGATTTTTGACCCATCAAAAGAAACAATTACTCTCTTTGTATGTGAATAGTTAGTTGTACACCAACTAACGAACTCAGGGAAATGACAAGTTTGATCTTGACATAAACGAGAAATTGAAGCCCTAGCACTACTCAGAAGATTAGAATTTTCAATTTCTAATGCAAATAACTTGTTTTTAGACTCTGAGATGCGACTGATAGATAAAATTGGATCAAAAATATCCCCCTCCTTATCAACTATGGACTCCTCCTTTTCGTCTAAGTTCTTACACAGAAAAACCCGATTTCGAGTTGATTCCATGATAACAAAGAATGTTTTAGAAGTACCTGGTAGTTACAATATTACAATAAATGACTCAAGATCGAGTTGGTGAAACGCAATTCCAGTTGAAAACAGCTATCAGCTAAAACCGACGGGGGAAATAGTAATGAAATGATTTATTTGATTATATTTGAATTTTGTCAAGGGCCAATGGTGGTTTTGATCCACACCACTTGAGGTAGCAGAATCAATCAGGAAGTGACAGGTAGCAAGGAAGTTTTTATTCCGCTCCACTCTCCATCTACTAACCGTCAAGCTACTAACACCAGCGAAATGAAATACGAGTCATTGATCTGATCGAGCCTGAGATTTGGAGGGTCTTGCTCATTAATTTTATTACTTGGCCAACTTTAGTGCTCCTGCTACTTATTTATCCCTTCTGCCAATTTTAGCAACGTCGTCAGTTGATTTTAAAAATCTCATTGCTTACTTAATTAACTAATTAATGTGGCGTTATTGCATGATTCACATGTGTATTAGATGAGCATGAATATTATATGATTCTTTTTATAATTTAGATCACATAATATCATACTAAAAATTTATATTGATTAATAATGGACGACATTAAAACTACTAAAAAATAATGAACACATATAAAATGATTTAAAATTAATAAATTAGTGACCAAACAATGAGAATAATGAACACATAAAACGACTAAAAATGACTAAATTAGTGACCAAAAATTAGAATAATGAACACATATAAAATGACTAAATTAGTGACCAAATAATGAGAGATACGTGACCAAACAATGAGAGATAAGTGACCAAACAAAATGATCGAAATTCGCATATAAAATGTCCAAAAAATGAGAGATAAGTGACCAAAATGCGCATATAAATGACCACATGGCAGTTTTGGTGGTTAATTTCCGGTCTCTTATCACGCAACCAAAAATGTGGTCATATTTAGTTTGGTCATTTATAGCTTGTCTTGTGGTCATTAATTTGGTCATATATTTGGTCATTAATATAAAGCTACTATTCACTATAGAGTAAAAACTCTTCTTCTTAGTATGTTTTCCTCTTTTGTGTCTGTAATATTTGCTTCTATTGTTATGTTCTTCTTTGACATTATTTTCCTCAACATCATCGTCTTCCGTTTTTGCATATGGACATTTAGCGGCAAAATTCCCTACTCTACCACAATTAAAACATAAGAAGGGTAGCTTACCTTTCTATTTGCCATATCCTCTTTTTATCTTTCTCACAAATTGTGCTTCTTCTATATATGATTCATGGTTGGAACAATCACATAATTTGTGTCCTTTTGTCTTCTTTGATGCTTTGAAATCTATTTCTTTCTGTGTTGGACTTTATTTTTCTGTCCTCATCTCATATGCAGTGAGAATCCCATGCAACTCATCCATTGTTAGTTTCTTTGGATCCTTGATTTCTTCAATGGCACGAACTTTGGCATCAAATATTAAGTGGAGAGACTTGAGCACTTTTTGCACAATCATTGATTCTTTCTCATTGCAAGATAAAGATAAAGATTGCAAGATGGAGATTGTTGAAAGTATCATTTTTGGATTTTTGATGGTCAGTTTCGATACCTTATATTTGAAGGAAATTTTACACATATGAATATCTTGGATTGGTTTCTACACATATCTTGTTGATTTGGTTCTCAAGTGAGGGGATTGGTATCACCAGTAGCTTGGTTCCTGCAAATATTGTAATAGTAGGCTGGTGCCTACGGGTCTTGTTGGGTTGGTGCTTAGTTGAGGATATTAGCACCTCTAATAGGTTGGTGCCTACATCTTGTTGATTGTGTGCTCATTTAAGGATATTGGTGTCTCCAGTAGGTTGGTTCCTACAATATTTGTAATAGTAGGTTGGCTCCTACATGAATTTATAAATATAAATTTTATGGTTTTCTTCCAATTGGCTTTCTGTGTTAAACTTTGTGCATTGTGATTTGAGTTTATATGTGATTATTATTTCTTGGTTAATGAATGATTGATGAATGGTTAAATAAAGCAAAATGTATCTTATATTGATTCACCCCCCCTCTCGGTATAAGCATAAGTTCAACGTGTATTTCCTGGTGGAATTGCCTATACAATGCATAACATCATCACTCCAACAATGAAGAGGGAGATGTTGAAGCCTCACCCACATTGGAACTGTAAACATTGTTTCAGGACTAAAATCAAGGTTTCATGTGTTAAGATACATCCCTCTTGCTCCCAATAAATATGAACCAGTCCGAAATATCAAATCATGATCTTCCTTATGCTCAAATATAAAGGAAAAAACTCTTATGCAAAAGAAATGATTTAGTGGGCCTGTGATGAGAGGCTTCTAGTTTTTCTCCAACCAAAATGCAACCATATTTGGAGAAGGCCAAATACCCATGAATTGAATGATCAATCCATGATTGGTCAGAGCTAAATCTTTCTTTTTGGCAGAAGAAGGTGGAAGCAAAACCTTTGACATCTCGTCCATTTTTTTGAAAAAACTAGTCGGTGGGGATTTCAGGTTTTTTACCAAGGAAACGACCATGGCATGAAAGTCCAAGGCATCATTATCTGGAGGGGGTTTACATGCCCCCCTAGTGCTTACCTCCATATCTCTTAGAACCAAATCCTAGGGTTTACAGACACCAACGCTAGGGTTTTTTGAGATGTGTGGGAGCATAACTATCTAATATGTTGCACTGATATTTCACACTTGAATTTGGGTTTTACTATAGGTGGGATAATGGATTTGGATACAAGACTGCAATTTGGGGAGTAGGAGTAGCATTGTTATTTAAAAAGTATTATTACTAAACATATTTTTCTATAATATGTCCCAAAATTAGCAAGTTAATTGTTTTTGCTATATTTGCTTTAATATCGATTTTTAAAAAAGTATTTTTTTTTAATTGTTTTGTTACAGAAAAGAAAAAGAATGGAACCCATTCTACACATAAGACAAGACGACAAGGAAGAAAAGGGTTGATCACAAAGTTTGTGAGTACTTACATTTTTTACCTTACTTCTGATTTCTTATTTGTTGTCATCTGTATATTTAAATAATTAATTTTCACTTGTCCATGGATGTCTTCTAAGAGATGGCAACATACAAATAAGATCCAACCAAAGAATTAATCGGCATTGGGTTAAGTATGGGTTGTGAGTATATGTTGAAGTATCAAGGTTTAATTGAATAATTTGTATGTCGCTATGTTGTTTAACTTCCCTAGTTTTATAATTAATGGAACAACAAGAAGCCTTTATATTAATTATATCGAATATGCTTTGTCATTGCATATTAAATTATATGCAGGAAACAAAGTATGGAGTGCATCCAACGTAAGATATTTTGAGAGATGGCATGCAACACGGATTCGAAAGAGTTTATTGTTTATGAAATGGACATTGCTATGGTATGATTTTTTATTTACACAATCATGTATATTCTACTATATAAGTTTAGATATACTTATTACACTTTATTTCTATGTTTGTAGATGGAACATGAAGAGGCATAACATCAAAAACAAGTCGATCAAGAAAACATTAGGTTAAATAACCAAAGTACTATGTTGTTTTTTGTGTTGGTCTTTGTTAGTTTGGAACTCTTCGGAGTGTTTCATTTTCAATGGGATTTAACTATTGATGTTAATTGTTGATTTTTTTGTTGTGTAGTGTTAATGTTGTGCTTATTATCCCTTTCCCATGGTAGTGGATCTATTAAATGGTTTAGGGTTGTTGCTATGGGAACAAATGGAGAAACTGTGGTTGTCCTTAAGTATCTCAGGCTTTGTGATGGATTTTATTATAAAGAAGGTAGATTCTTGTGGTCATTAAGTGGTGTTGGAATACTGAGAGGGGGGGTGAATCTGTATGAGAAATTTTTTTCCACTTTCGATCATGTATGAACCATGTACTAAACCTGTACCATATCATGCATCAACCATGTACCAAAACCTGTACCATACCATGTACCAAAAACTATACTATTCCATGTACCAAGATCACCAAGATGTGCCTCTAACCATAGACCATATCATCATCAACTCATGAACCATAACATCACCAAGATGTGTCTCAATATCACCAATCATGTACCATAAAATATGACAATTGTAGGTACCATAACATCAATGATGAGGAGCCAACCATATAAATCAATCGTATACTAAAACCATGTACCATGTACCAAGCATCAACTATGTACCAAATGATGTATCTAAAACATGTGACATATCACTCATGTTATTCCTCAAGCATATACCATACAACAAATGATATGCCAAGTATCCAAGATGTGCCTCAAGGAATATACCAAAACTCACAAAGACACGCCTCAAGCATGTGCCAAACCTTCCAAGATGCAAGCCTCAAAACACATAGAATAGCATACCTTTATATTCTATAGAACTCGGTTGCATCACATCTCAGACCATACCTTCTTGGGCATCAACAACTTGGTACAAGCATCCTCCCCAAATTTTCCTTAGCCTCACAGGACTAAGACTAGTCAACTTGCGAGGCCTCGTGGAACAAGGGTCGTACAACCCGCGGGGGTGCCTCGTGGGACACCAATAGCCTAACTCGTGGGGGTCATCCAAATTAGGGTTTCACATAAAACCCTCGCTCTCCTCTACAATCCTGAAACTTTCGCCTTCACACTTCCTTCCCTACCTCAGACTCATTGTAACGGATTCACCAATAGATCACTTGTTCACTTATATTATATTCAATAAACTTGTGTGTGTAAATATATTAATGAGAGGCTTCTTGAAGTGTATTTATACTTTTCCAAGTGACTTATTTCCTTAACTTTAGGGATTCTTGTTATTTTCTTGTTACAACCACGTTACGCTTTAATTAATGTCTTGCAACGTTTAGGGGCTTCTTGTTATTTTCTTGTTACAACCACTTTACCCTTTAATTAATGTCTTGCAACGTTTAGGGGCTTCTTAACCATACTTTGGGGCTTCCAACTTCATAACCTCATAACTCCTCAACCATGAGGAACTACATGGCATACCAACTACCGTTGGAAACGGCATCATGAGGACTATCCATCTATGAGTGTGTTACCTTCATTTACACTATTCATCATGTCCTTATTCCTCAAACAACTTTGGGCTTCATGACCACACTTTTGGGGCTTCTTGTAGACTTCATCAAATGCACCCATCACATATGTTGATAGTTGGATTCTCCATGGATTAGGTTTCCAAGGTTGTTTTGGCTTGAAGAATAAGGTATGTAGCTATGCCTTCTTTTACGTTGAAAAAAATATTGATTTTCTTGTGGTTTAGTTAGGTATTTCAATGCATTTTGGTGTTATTATAAAGCTTTTTGTTTGTCACTCTTTAGTTGAATAATTGCTAGAATCTTGAGCCTTTTCGATATTAGTTGAAGGTGATCCATTTTGGCTTCTAGAATGTTTTTCCCTTTGATTTTCCAACTGTGAAACTAGGCTTCGTGATTATTGGGCATCAATGTTCTCTTTTATTGACAGTTTTTAATTTCTAGCCATCTCGATTGAACATATGTTGAATCGGGATTTCCCTACGTTTGTTTTAGTTGGTGGCTCTATATAGTGTATACAGTTTAGTGTATAAATGTTATTTTTCCATGAGAAAATAAGGTATGTAGCCTTGTGATCAATTTTTTTGTAGTGTAAAGAATTGACCATATTATAAAGAAATATCATGATAGATTCCAATAAGGAGACAAATTAAATGGTGCTTATGGTATCTGCAAATTAGTGTTCTCTCTACCATCTTTATATGATTATGTCAGTGTCTTAAGAACACCTCAATTAGTCATGGACTAATTCATCCCTTCACCCTATCATATACAATAAAAGTAAATTCCATACTCCTTTTATTGATTAAGGTTCATGATGTAATATCAAATCATCAAGGTTTGGGATGAGAATTAAACTACATATCTCATCATTTTATCTCTAATATACAATATATTTTTTTGTTAGGGCCTTTCTCCTTGTTTCTCTAAGATCTTTATTCCATATTAATCTACTAGATGTCAACATTGTACATACAATCATTGAACTCATGTCATATTGAACTTTGTTGTCACCATTACTATAATTTTGCATCAACCCTTTGATTATTAAATAGTTTTTGGTTAATTAGTTAGAACAATTATATGAGTTGCCAATAAATAACTATTGAATATATGTTTGATGTCCCCGCCAATTAAGTAGAATTGTGACTTTAAACCAAAACAAGTGTTGGGTTTGAGGTGTAGCATTAGAAAGTGATCGGTTTGTCTAATTACTAACTTATCCCATTGCAAAAATATTATTTGGTCAAATATTAAAAATTTGTAAAAAATCTTAGCTCAGGTTTAAACCGTGTTTTTACAATATTTTCCCACATATGTTTTCATGAGTTCTTATGTATTTGTCACTACAAAAAATCCTAAACAACTACTCACTACCAAATTCGGTATGCTCTTAAGTAAGAATTTTCAATTCAAGGTGTTGCCTCTCCATGTGTCCCATGTTTCCTTACTATCTTTATAATACAATTTATTGTATCCTAGCATTTATTGATTTGTTGACCGAAAAGTAAATAACTTCTATTGGTATAACACTAACACTTTTATCACTAACCCTTTTGTCTAGTCTTTATGGACTATTGCCTACTCTCCTCTTATAACAATTTCCTAGTTAATTTTGTTGGTGTGTAGCCTTGTGATCAATTTTGTTGTGTTGTGAAGAAATGGCCATGCTCTAAAGAAATGTCACCATAAGTTCCAATGAAGGAGAAACATTCACTATTGGATATGGTATCTGCAATTAGTTCTTTCTCTACCATCTTGGCATGATTATGTCAATGTCTTAAGAACACCTCAATTCTCCATGGTCTAATTCATCTCTTCACCCTTTTATATACCATGGAAAGAGATCGCCATACTCCTTTTATTGATAAAGGTTCATGATGCAATATGATATCGTCGAGCTTTAAGATGATAATCCACCTATATATCGCATCATTTTATCTATAATAGACATCATTTTTGTTGGGGTGTTTCTACTTCTTTCTCTAAGAGCTTACTCCATCTTCATCTATTAGATGTCATCATTCTTTATATGATCATTGAATGTATGTTATATTGAGCTTTGTTGTCATCGTTATTATAAGTTTTCATCAACCCTTTAATTATCAATTAGTTTTTGATAAATTGGTTAGAACAATTATAAAAAGAGTTACCAATGAATAACTATAAAATTATGTGCTATAAGCTTGATTAATTTCAAAATTGAGGAATGATGCTTAGTCAATGATTACACTGAGGATAGCAAGGAGTTGTTACAACCTAGGGTAGAATAAATCTCTATTTAGATACATACATGTGTGCATACGTAATACTAATAAAATAAAATATATAAGCAAAAACACCAACAACATAAAACTAAACTTGTATAGATCTAATAAATAATTATAATTATTAGTATAGATCTATATTAACCCTAAATATTTTCAACACTAAAACGTTTACACTTAGATATTTGTTTTCTAGATGTTGGAAGTTATTAGAGTTGTACTAAAAGACAATTATAAAATTGGTTGGTTTGATTCCTCTTGAGTGGTGTATTTGTTTATCTAGATTTTGGAAGTTAGTGGGGTTTGTACTGAAAGACAATTACAATATTAGTTGGTTTGATGCCTCAAAATAATGTTTGTATTAGTTTTCTAATTGACTCTCTTCATAACTTAGTTGTGATAATAACATGTATTTTTGTTGATGCTTGGGTTGTCTGTCTCCATATTGTGATAGTTTTTTTGTTGGTTTCCCAAAGATTAATGTGGTTATGTTACAAGCATGTTTTATCTCACTTGTACTTGATTTTGAACTATGCCATGGAAAGACTATATTATAAATAGAAAAACATTCAAAATGGATGCCATGGAAACGGATTTGTTGGGAAACTATAGTTTGCAATATAATCTTTTTACTTGCTCTTTGTCATGTTTTGTGTATGTCTGTACATCGGCATATGCATAGACATCCTTTTACCATTTTTAATTTGAATTTCTCATCTTATTCTTTGTCAAGTCTTTTTTTCCTTAGTCCCATTGTTGATCTCTACTTTCTGCAATTGCAAATTGTTGGACACATTTTATTTCCTTTATAATCTTGCTCATAGTTGTGTTTATGTTTACCTTTGTTCTAGGTTACCAAGTGTCTTATTCTTTGTGCAATGAAATTGAACACAGAATGACATGTACATACAACACCAAGACATTAATCCTTGTAGTATTATTTTTATCATGCCTTAATTGTACACTTTGATCCGGATTTTATGAGCAGAACGAAATGAATACAAATTATTAAAATATGCATAACATAGAATAACAAAGATACAGTAAAATTGGTTTTCTATTCAATAAGGAAATAATTTGAAACTGTAAAATGCAGCAGAAAACAAGCTTGTTGGAATGGTGGTGGCTTATCTCTGAGAAGAGATGTGACGGTTGTGCTCATTCGCAAGAAAATGATTACAATGAGGCTCTGAAGGCCTTTATACAATAAACGGGAATTTCAAAAACCATACACATCCAAAAACCTAACCCTAGGAGATGAAGCGCCAAAAGTCATGTGGGCTATGTTTGGGTAAGTTAGTACATCAACTTCTCGGGGTCGTAACTTTTGCATACGATCTCCATTTTAGGTGCACGATAGCTCGTTGGAAAGGTATTCTCGAAGAGATTCATTTTTGGGGCTCAATCAAATCCTTTGGCTATCATTGAGAATATTGATCCCTAAAAACCTTCATTTAGGCCCTCAAAATGGCCTCGGAAGTTAAAAACTGCTAAAAATAGTAAATTGTCAAAATTGCCAGAAAAATGTTTTGAGCGAGTTGGAAAAGGTGGGTGGCCACCGATATCCACCTGGATAAATCCTCTCTCCTTAGGAAGCAATGGTATCCATTGTGTTGATTTCCCCCATCAGATGAGGAAATTTCTGTTGAATTTTTCCTCGGGTGAGCCACTTGCCTTGGTGCAGGAGCTACCTTGCTTTGACGACTCGATAAAGTTGGATCATTTGTTTTCAAGTGCCCTTGATCTGTGTGTCCACAATCTGATCATTAGATGTTTGTTGCATGTTGTCAGGGTTGAGCTATGTTGGTTTCAACTGCTCTTCTATCTCTGAGGTGTCCAATAATGGTGGGAAATATGGCCAAAGGAGAGCCACGTTGAAGACTGGGTGCAGGCCAAGGAAAGGGGGAATGTTGAGCTCAAAATAATTGTCACCCACAACCTTGGTGATGGTGTACGTCCCATAACAGAGTGGGCGAAGCTTCCGATGGGGCCCTGTAAGGCGTTATTTCTGCAAGTGCAACCAAAATTTGTCTCCCACCTAAAACTTATGTGGCACCCGATGTTGATCATGGCGCTACTTGTACTTGGCATTAGACTTTTGTAGAATATCCTGAACCAATTGGAGGATGTGTTGGATCCACTCAATGAATCGGGTGGCTTTTTCAGCTTCTGGTGGATCAGGGGACAAGTCCGCCAAGGTGGTCACCAGGGGTAGTTCAATATCCATGGGGCCCAATGGTTGGAATCCCAACCCCACCTGAAAGGGGTTGTGGCCAGTTGAGCTATGCAGGGCTCGATTGTAGCTATGATAGACATAGGGAAGACTCCCATCCCATGTGCAGGGGTGTTTTGAATTGTACATGCACAGGATATGTACGATCATCTAATTGATGACCTCAGTTTGGCAATCTATCTAGGGGTGGAAGGTAATGGATTTGGTGAGCTTGGTATCCAGCAGTGACTAGAGGCTCGACCAGAATGTGTTGAGGAACTGACTGTCACGGTCTAAGATAATGGTTTGTGGGATCCCAAAATGTACCCATATTGATTCAAAGAAGATCTTGGAAGTGGTTTCTGCTGTGATGTTCTTCTTGCAGGCGGTCAGAATCGCCATCTTGGAAAAGCGATCAACAACCACAAAAACACAATCATTTCCCCTCTTGGTGGACGAGAGGCCCAACATGTAGTCCATTGAGATGGATTCCCACGGCCTATCAGGAGTAGGCAGAGGGGTGTACAGGCCCTATTTCTTAGTGGTCTCTTTGGAAATAGCGTAGGCGGTGCAGGACCTCATATACTTGTCGAAATCCTGTCGAAATTTCGGCCAGTAGAAATGTTTTTGCAGCACTTCCACTGTATTTTTGATGCCAAAGTGTCCTGCTACCCTACTATAGTGAGCTTTCCAAATCAGCTTCACGTGCTCACTTAATGGAAGGCAGATATGGCCCAAATACACAACAACCCATCTTGAAGATGGAAATTAGCGACCAATGAGTTGGCGCCCAACATTTGGTAGGTGGTGGAGAAGTCAGGATCTGTCTCGTAGAGGTGGGGCCATCCAGAGGTCTCGTGGCCGTAAGATTCTAGCACCGTGGTGAGTGTCACGACTGGAGGTCGGCTGAGGTAATCAGCAACTCGGTTGGTATTTCTTATTTTAAACTTGATGTTGAGGTGGAACTGTTGTAAGTATGTGGACCACTTCTGATGGCGGTCATTCTGCAATTTTCCTTGGGTATGCATGAACTATAGAAGTTTGTGATCAATGTGGATGAATGTCTCCTTCCCAAGAATGTAATGTCTCCACTGGCGGTAGGCTTGCATAATGGAGTACATTTATTTGTCGTAAGTAGGGTACTTACCAACAACATCTGATAGTGTCTCACTATGATATGCCACAGGGTGGCCGTGTTGAGTGAGAATGGTGCCCACAGCATATTCTGAAGCATCTGTCTTGATCTCAAAGGGATGTTGCAGGTCCGGTAATGAAAGTATTGGGGATGAGCATAAATTCTTCTTCAATTCATCGAAGGCTTTTTTGTTGGGAAAGGCCCCACACAAATTTTTCCTTGCCACCACCCCTGGTTACTTGGCTGAGGGTCCATGCGATATGAGAGAATCCCAACACAAACCTGCGATAGAAATTGGCGAGGCCTAAGAAGCTCTGAAGTTCAGTGAGTGTGGTTGGGGTTGGCCAATCATGGATGACCTGGATCTTGGTTGGATCCACATGCACACCATCTTGATCAACGATGTAGCCTAATTAAAGGACCATGTCCATGCCGAAGGAGCATTTTTCCAAGTTTGCATATAGTTTGTGTTGATGTAGGGTGTGTAGAACCTGTTGAATATGTTGCAAGTGTTCCTCCCAAGTCTTGTTGTAGATGAGGATGCCATCCAGATACACCACTACAAAATTATTGGTGAAATTTTGTAGGATATCATCCATCATCCTCATAAAAGTTGTTGGATCATTTGTCAAACCAAAGGGCATGACCAGCCATTCAAAAAGTCCTTATTTTGACTTGAAGGAGGTATTTTATACATCTGTATGTTCTATTGGGACCCGGTGGTAGCCAGACTTCAGATCAATCTTACTGAATTATTTGGCCCCCGTGAGTTGATCAAGGAGGTCATTGATTCGAGGAATTGGGTATCAGTTTCGAAATGTGATTTTATTTAGGGCCCAGTAATCAATGCAGATTCTCCAGGTTCCATATTTCTTTTGCACCAACATGATTGGGCTCCCACAAGGCGATGAGATGGGATTTATGTGCCCCTGTGGAGCAGTTCTTGGATATGCTTCTTGATCTCCTTTTTTTCTAACATAGAGCAGCGGTAGACTGGCCCATTGGGTAGCTGTGCACCTAGGGTCAGATCAATGGGATGCTTGACCTGGCAATGAAGAGGTACCCTAGTAGGAGAGGAGAAGATATCTAAGTATTCTCCCATGACCTTATCCACTTGCTTTTGTTGTGTGGAGAGATCAACTACGGAGACCCTGGATGTGGTTGTGATCTTTCGCCCTCTCTAAGAGCGAATCACGAAGAAGACAAATGTCTCGGTCTGAGAGATGACCTTCCTGCATTGCTTGGAAGAGATCAAGGAAATAACACTAGGAGGGACTGCCTCGAGTATCCTGTACAATTTCCTATTCAAAGTAATAATAACACTATGAGGCCTAGACTTATATACAACATGACGTTTCCATAAATAAGGTTGGCCCAAAAGAACATTACAAACTTTGACAGGAGCAACATCACACAATACCTCGTCTTTGAAGGGTTTGATGTCATACAAAAATCGGCACTATTAGTTGATGCGGAGATCGCTTCCTTGGCGGAGCCATCCAATGGTGTAGGGTTGTGGGTGCGGCGTTCTCGGCAGAGCCAGCCGCTTGATGACCTATGCTCAGATGAGGTTCTTCTCGCTACCACTATCAACAATGAAGTGTAGTGGGGTTCCTTTTACCCACATCTGTGAATGGAAGAGACGTTCGCCTTCTTCTGGCTCGTCTGGTTCACCAGGCTGGAGCTTGATGGTAGCAATAGTGGCACTGGGTTCCGCGTCAATGATTCGTCTTCCCCTTTCTGGTTCTGAATCAGATTCAAAACCTGCATCTGATTCAGAGGCTTTCACTTCAGCCACCAATGACTACTTTGAGCGGCAATCAGCAATGTTATGCCAAGGGCTCTTATGGAAGTCGCACCACTTCCTGCTATCTTTCTTTGTCTTTCCGGTGTCCTTCTTTTCTTGCGAATTGGACCGGTTGTCCTGATACTGTCCATATTTGCTCTGTCCTTTGTTCTATGGGTTGGGGTCGCCCCTTCCTAGATTTTTCTATGAGGGGTTCCCAAGCCCTAATTGTCGCGTCTTTTGTTTAAGCTTTTGCTCGATTTTGACGGCATATCGGTAGGCCGAGCCCAAGGACGAGATGTCCAGAAATTCTGTTTTGGTCTGGTTGTATCTATGCATAGCACCGCGATACTTGAGCACCAGATGTCTCTCTAAATCTTTGATACCCAGCTTGGTGTGTAAGGTATGGAAGATATTTGTGAACTCTAGCACTGCTTGGTCTCTTTCTTGCCGCGGTGTGGTCCATTTGGTATACAAGTCGTCATAAATTTTGACAGGGTAGTATTGTTCCTTAATAGCATCCCTAAAGGATTCCCAGGTGGCAGCAATTGTAAATAATGAGGGTTCCTTTGTTTCCTTTTTCTCACAGAAAGTTTCCCACCAATCTTTGACATGGGGAATGACTTTGAGGAGTGCAAAAGTAATATTTTCTCTATTCGAAAAGTTATGGACAGAAAAATACCCTTCTAGTAGATTCAACCACTTGTCTACAATATTTACGTCTATATCACCTTCAAATATAGGAATATCAAAGTTGATTTGTACCTTGAAGGGGGTGGCGCCTCCGCTCGAGGAAGATGTGTCGCCTGTTGGTAGTTGCCAAAGGATTTGTGCGAAACTATCCATCATCTCATTCCTCTGTTGTGTGAGGGCTTCCTCAAGCAACATTTTGAAAGGATCTCATGTCCCATCATCTTTCTTTTCTCCTTCCATGAGAGGTCGCTTGGGCGTGCGAGAGATTTTTTCCTCAACAGAAACAAGCTCGAGACCCAATTCTTTGTACCCTAACCTCATTGGGGATATGCATTAAGACGACAAGGAGAAGACCGTTCTAATACCACTGATCTAGATTTTATGAGCAGAACGAAATGAATACAAATTATTAAAATATTCTTAACATAGAATAACAGAGATACAGTAAAACTTATTTTCTATTCAATAAGGAAATAAGATGAAACTGTAAAATGCAGCGGAAAACAAGCTTGTTGGAATGGTGGCGGCTTATCTCTGAGAAGAGATGTGACGGTTGCGCTCATTCGAAAGAAGATGATTACAATGAAGATTTGAAGGCCTTTTTACAATAAACAGTAATGTCAAAAACCCTAGACATCCAAAAACCTAACCCTGGCAGATGAAGCGCCAAAAGTCATGTGGGCCATGTTTGAGTAAGTTAGTACATCAACTTCCGAGGGTCGTAACTTTTGCATACGATCTTTGTTTTAGGCGCACAATAGTCCATTGGAAAGGTATCGTCGAGGAGATTCATTTTGGGGGCTCAATTAGAGCCTTTGGATATCATTGAGAATCTCGATCCCGAAAAACCTTCATTTAGGCCCTCAAAATGGCCCCGGAAGTTTAAAAGTGCTAAAAATAGTAAATTGCCAAAATTGCCAGAAAATTGTTTTGAGCGAGCTGGAAAAGGTGGGTGGCCACCGATATCCACCTAGATCACTTTCAAAGTTGTTTTCATGTGGGATAAAACATAATAAATTTTGGACATTTTTTTTTGAATCAAATTTTATAAAATTACGGATTACAAATTCATATATTCTATCCAAAATGGATTCTATTGGTATAATATAGAAGATGAGATTCACTACTTTGAGTCGTTCCTAGTGTCCATGAATCTATAGTCACCATAGTACAAACTTACAAGTATAATATTTCTCTAATTCCATTCATATACACCATACCTTGGATAGGTTCGTGAAAGTTGTGCTTCCCAACATGACAATGCATCATTAATAAGATAGTAGTTCAATAATGAGTCCATTGTCATCACCTAAAGGCATGGATAAACAATTGGTACTAGATGCAAGCCCTAACTAAATTATCGATATTTGATGCCATGTCCTAAAGACATAGATAAACAATTGGTGCTAGATGCAAACCCTAACTAAATCATTGATACTAAATGTGAGCCCTAGAGTGCCACTCTCATTTTTATACTCTTTCATCTAACACCACTCATGTAAGTTATAAAATCTTTCATATAAGTGCACATTAAGATGACCATTATAGCAATACCTAAAGACATAGATAAACAATTGGTGCTAGATGCAAACCCTAACTAAATCATTGATACTAAATGAGAGCCCTAGAGTGCAACTCTCATTTTGATACTCTTTCATCTAACACCGCTGATGTAAGTTATAGAATCTTTCATGTAAGTTCACATTAATAAGACCATTATATCAATAGAATCTTGTTTTTGTAAGTATTTAGCAATCGGGGTTTTGAACAATTTGTGAGGATATATATGTTGTTTTTGTAAGTATTTAGCAATCAAGGTTTTGAACAATTTGTGAGAATATATATGTTGTTTTATAGCAAGTATTTAGCAATCAAGGTTTTGAACAATATGTGAGGATATATATGTTTTATAGCAATAATTTGTGAGGATATATATGTTGTTTTTGTAAGTATTTAGCAATCAGGGTTTTGAACAATTTGTGAGGATATATATGTTTAATAGCAATAGAGTTTTGAACAATTTGTGAGGATATATATGTTTTATAGCAATAGAGTTTTGGAATGAAACAATTTCAGATTTTGAATAAGTTGTGAAGATATATATATGTTTTATAGCAATAGAGTTTTGGAATAAAACAAGAGGATATATATGTTTAATAGCAATAGAGTTTATTTTGAATAAGTTGTGAGGATATATATATATATATGTTTTATAGCAATAGAGTTTTGGAATAAAACAACAATTTGTGAGGATATATATGTTTAATAGCAATATAGAGTTTTGAACAATTTGTGAGGATATATATGTTTTATAGCAATAATTTGTGAGGATATATATGTTGTTTTTTAAGTATTTAGCCTGGAGGGTTTTGAACAATTTGTGAGGATAAATATGTTTTATAGCAATAGAGTTTTGGAATAAAACAATTTCATGGTTTTGAACAATTTGTGAGGATATATATGTTTTATAAAAATAGAGTTTTGGAATAAAACAATTTCAGATTTTAAATAAGTTGTGAGGATATATATATGTTTTATAGCAATAGAGTTTTGGATTAAAACAATTTCAGATTTGTGAGGATATATTTGTTTTATAACAATAGAGTTTTGGAATAAAATAATTTTAGATTTTGAATAAGTTGTGAGGATATATATATATGTTTTATAGCAATAGAGTTTTGGAACAAAACAATTTCAGATTTGTGAGGATATATATCTATTATAACAATAAGTTTTATATTTTGAATAAGTTGTGAGGATATATATATGTTTTATAGCAATAGAGTTTTGGAATAAAACAATTTCAGATTTGTGAGGATATATATCTATTATAACAATAACAATAGAGTTTTGGAATAAAACAATTTCAGATTTTGAATAAGTTGTGAGGATATATATATATATATATATATATATATATATATGGTTTATAACAATAGAGTTTTGGAATAAAACAATTTTAGATAAAAACGAAAGCTTAAATAATTGAGTTTTGGAATAAAACAATTTCAGATTTTAAATAAGTTGTGAGGATATATATATGGTTTATAACAATAGAGTTTTGGAATAAAACAATTTTAGATAAAAACGAAAGCTTAAATAATTGAGTTGTGAGGATATATATATGGTTTATAACAATAGAGTTTTGGAAGAAAACAATTTTAGATAAAAACGAAAGATTAAATAATTGAGTTTTGGAATGTTTTGGAATAAAACAATTTTAAATAAAAACGAAAGCTTAAATAATAAAGTTTTGGAAAAAAACAATTTTAAATAAAAACGAAAGCTTAAATAATTGCGTTTTGGAATAAAACAATTTTAGATAAAAACGAAAGCTTAAATAATTTTTATTTATGAAGTTAGATAAAAACGAAAGCTTAAATAATAGAGTTTTGGAATAAAACAATTTTAGATAAAAACGAAAGCTTAAATAATTGAGTTTTGGAATGTTTTGGAATAAAACAATTTTAGATAAAAACGAAAGGTTAAATAATTGTTTTTCGGAATAAAACAATTTTAGATAAAAACAAAAGCTTAAATAATTTTTATTTATGAAGAAGAGCCTCCAGCGAGGTTCGAACTCGCGACCTTTCGCTTACGAAGCGAACGCACTACCACTGTGCTATAGAGGCAGAATATACAAGCTCATTAAAGCTACAAAATCAAGACTTCTACTATTATCATTTGTTGATTCAAGAAACAAAAAATCCTGGCAAAGGCGATAGCGATATAACCTTTGTAGTGGTCTGTGCGTTTCACAAAGACTTCCTGATTTACAGATTATGATCCTATCATTCCTTATGTCTCTTGTTACAGTTGCTTAATAACTCTCAATGTTTCGTCTCTACCCTGCATATATTTACTACTGTGTAATATACACAATCCAATTCTTCTGCGAAAATTAATCCCTGTTTGTGACTTCCAACTTCCAAGCACAACGCATAGAATCCGGATCTGGGCTCCATTTCAGCCTCGTGATGATAAAAAAACAAGTCAACATTGCCAGCATTGCAAAATGTCAAAGGAGAAGGTAGTGATTCAAAATACAAGATTATACACACAATTGTTGATTCTAGAGATGCCTTAGGAGGACATGTCTATTGATTTCATTATTGGATTGTTCGAAAATGTAGCATGAATTTGATGCAATGTTTGCTATAGTTGACATGATCTCAAAGATGGTGCACTTCATACCTTCTAAGAAGACTAGACTAGCAATGTGACATATTACATGGATTTATTTTGAAAGAAGGTGATGTGATTACATGGATCTTTTAGCTCAATAATATTATACAAAGATATTAGATTTTTTGGTCGTTTTTTTGAAGATGTTGAAGAAGAAGAAGGCAAAAAATCTATAGGACAATTCAAATTGTCACTCTTAAATGGATGGGTAGACCAAAGTGGTGAACTTCAACCTGAATTCTTTTCAAAGATTTTGTATATCATCTATTTTGAAATTTGAGTATAGAGAAGGTGATACCATCACAAAAATGAAGATGTAGAGGACAAATGTGTAGAGGTAGACTGGAATAGACAACTAACAAGTAAGAAGTAGGCTTAGATCAAGAAAGTGTTGGATGATAAGGTAGCAAGGAACATGAGCATATAATAAAAGTAGTATCCGATCAAATGGAAGAATAGGCCCGATGTAGATAGTACTTGGGTTTATCGCCAGGAGCATAAAAAAAAATTCAAGTGGAAGTCAACTAAAGAATAAGTCATACATAAATATTATTTATTAATGAGGAGAAAGTTATATAGGAAAATCCTCAAAATAGGTTAGTTCATTATCATTCCAGATAAATATGATTAAAAAGGAAAATGTGCCATGGAAGTTAATCATACTAGGAATTGAAGCAAGAGTGTAATAAGAGAAAAGTGTAGAGCATCATGGAAGCATAGAGATGATAAGAATATGAAAGGCATGTAAGACAGTGCTAAAAATGTCAATATCATCTAGAATGTAGTTAGAGAACAATAACAACATGCATGGTGAGTGCATTGAGCACACATAAAAATGGCAAGTGCAATGAGTACATGTGTGGGAGAGAATCTATAAAAGGAAGTTGAAAGGTCATAGCGAAATCTAAATAAATAAGAATATATCTAAAGGGTTTGAAAGGTTCATCATGAACATATCATTTACGATGTGGCAGATCGACATCACCACAACACTTGGAAAACTATAGTTGCACCACATAGAGCGGAAGAAGAAACTTGGTCAACCTAGAGACATATTCAAATTAGAAGAAAGAATCCCCTATTTTCAGGCTTGTGTCAGCTATATTCTTTTAAGACATGATGAATCATAATTATGTATCTGAATAAGTTAGTTAAGATAGGGCTTTGACAATATAGTAAAATGTTTCCCATAGGATGAAATTATATAAAAGGCATGTAAGGGTCGAGGGAAAGGGTTGGTTATTGTTGTTATCATTGTTTTAGTTGCTAGGGTTATTGTTGTTTGTTTTGAATAGTAGTTGATTGATATTTCGAGATGTTTTCAACAAGATGTTGCATGTCGTGACGGTTATGGACTGGAGTAATGTAACACCCTCCACTATTAATGTGGTTGTTGGTATGCTTTGCATGGATGACTTATATGTTCTTGTATCTCAATATCTTATGTTGTTAACTTGG
>ML781885.1:707059-731013 GCA_009831015.1 Picea engelmannii | reverse complement strand
GAGAACCTCGATCTCGAAAAAACTTCATTTAGGCCCTTAAAATGGCCCCGGAAGTGAAAACCTGCTAAAAATAGTAAATTGCCAAAATGGCCAGAAAACTGTTTTGAGCCATTTGGAAAAGGTGGGTGGCCCCCGATATCCACTTGTATCACTATGTGGACCCCAGTCTACCAATAAGAGCCAACAAATGGTTTTATCACTAGGACCTCATCATGAGTGTGGAGTCCTTGTAGGATGAGATGAAGATTTTTGTAATTTCAATTAGAAGATTGATTTCAAGAGCAGTTCAACATTTTTATTAAGTTGGAAGATGAGTTGTGAAGATGGAGGTTCAAGGACTATAGAGAGATAATCCTATATGGAGATTATTATGATATAAGTGTTCATAGTGAGCCTATATATGAGTGGTTGAAGCAACTTTAGGATATACTAGGATATACCTGGTAGAGAAACGAAATTGTAGATTAGAGTATGCATAACTTGGTTGCACTTTAGTGGCTAGACCATCCATTAACTTGAGCGATACATTTTTGGATCAAGATGACAATAGAAGGGTACATGGTTGATGCAATGGATTCATTCCAATCTTATTCTATGGATGAAGATGAGTTTTGATGAGATGTGAGAGGAAGGTTGTTATATGAGATCCCTACTTGGATAAAGATGTTGTTGGTGGAAGAAGGAATGTTACCTTTCCAACCAAATAGCATGGTGGCTTAAAACCCTCATGTCATAGGGGTGGTTAGAATGGGGTTGCCAATGTCAAAGGTATGAAGGTGTAACCTATCATGGAGGTGTTGGAATATGTAACAATGACTTGTGTGGTATTGTTGGAATGTATTAATTTTGAAGGTAATAATGTCTACTCTTATGTAAAAGAGTTATCTCACATACATCATGAAGTAATGTACTCTTGTTACCATTCATTATATAAATAGGTGAAATTACATTTATCCCACATGTATTTTGGGATGTAATTCCTCCATACCTCTTGGTATATAATAGAGGTAAGAGAGACCCATGAAGTACATTGAAATGAAGGATCACATAGTGATAATATACATTGGAATGATGTGAAGATGGAATGTGTTGTGTGGGAGATCAAGTGTAAGATTGGATATTTCTAAAGAATAACGAAGACAATAACTTCTTACAGATGTTTCCTCATTTTGGGCTTTTACCACGTGTCTCTGATGTATTATTTTTCTCTTGTCTCTTTCTTATTATGATTAAATGTTGATGTTATATGGATAGGAGGATAGACTAGTAAGGTTCTTTTGTTTAATATAGTTGTATGTGTATTCATATATCTCAATAGAGTTGGTTACTATGAACTACCTCCTTCAATAATTTTTTCTTAAATTTTTTTACATAGAAACATATTTATTTGGGCTCTCCTTATTTTGTAGTTTTTTCGTCAAATCTAGTAGACATTAAGGCTTCTCTTTAGATCTTGGAATTTTGCTACAAAATTGAGATTTTTTTCTCAAAACCCTAACCCTTGTTTTTCATATTTCTCACATTTATGTTCATTTTTTAAAAAATATGACCTCACCATTGTCTCTGAAATAAATAAATCAGTTGAGATCGAGTATTGGTTCATTAAATTTAGCTTATGTTTGCTCAAAATTGAATTAATTAGCCTAGCTTAGCCTAGGAAAAATAATTTTTTTAACCTGAAGTTTTTTGGGCTAATTTTTAGGTTTGATAGCTTACCAAACCTAATTTTTTTACAAGGCCTGGTTTTTTTACCGAACCTAACCAATTCTTTCAAAGCTCATAACTTTTGATCCAGGAGGCCGTTTTGGGTGAAATTGCTTTTGTGTAGTGCGTTTTTTTGTTGCTTAGCCAACCAACCAAACCTTTGACTCTCCATGGACAGTATGTATTCTTACGGTACGGACTCATTTTTTGGGTAAATTTGCAGGTGTTCAAGTCAATTTTCTCATCAAAGGTTTGATTTGTCTCTTGGGAGGGTCGATTGCGTGTTGCAAAAAGTCGATTTGTTGATCTAAGAGGTCGATTTGTAGTGGGGGAAAACTTTTAACTGTTGGAGGGGTTTTCCCTATAGGGTTGTGCGTTTTCCTTCATATGCTAGCTCTACATCCAAATTTTGCAGTGATTGGTCAATTTGGAAGGTTGCTTTGTTTTCTCATGGGCTAATATGTATGATTAGAGGTTCCATTTGGCTGATTGGTTGCTCCATTCTTTGATGGATGTCCCTTTCACCCTCCACACAAGTTGTACGGTTACATTTATCTTGCAACGAGGACCATATGGATGGTTTAGTGCTCAAGGTAATTTACAGCTTGGTTTTTCCACGTTGTTTCTTGCTGTAGGTAATTTCCAGTGTGGTTTTTTGTTGTGTGGAAGCTTATAAATAGAGCAAGTTACTTCCAGCATTCATCACAAGTAAGAACAATTTTTTTTATTCATGTCATTAGATTCTTGTCTTTTTGCACTAGGGTTTAGTTTCTTAGATTTTTTTATCATGTTTGCAGAGATTGTCTCTTGCTCCTAATTTTTTCTTGTCACTAACCTAATTGTGTGGAAGATATTTTTTGACATTTTCAGGAGCATGTATCTCTAGAATTTCATCATGGTGACAACAAGAAACCATCCAATTCTTAAGGCTTAGTTGCTTAATGGCTATATTTTTCAAGTGATGTCATTTTTTATTTTGATCATATTTTTCTCTCTATTTATATGTTGTTCATGACCCGTGTTGTGTAAAAGCAATTTCATTTTTTTATGGGATTATCATGATCATTATATGATTTAATCGTGGAAATTAGTGTGTGCATATTAGCTCTCTATTTTCTTCACTTTCTCCACATGGGTTTTTTGTGAAGAGTTGTGGGATCACTTGGTTCTGCAAATTGTTCCTATATTGAGTTTCTAATCATATTGATATTGTCATTCAACATTGTTTCTTGACAGTTGCAAGTGTCTTATTTTTGCACTTTATTGAGGATTTGATTGCAGTTGTAATGGCTTCCTACGTTATTCCTCTCTTCGGCTTATCCTTGCCAACAACAAATTTTGAAACTGCTTGCCACTTTATCTAGGATGTTTGAAGTTGTAATCAAGGGAAATGTAATGTAATGTAATGAAATTCCATTTCATATCACCATATTCCAGTAAAAATGTAATGTAATGAAGTTCCATCTTCTGTTGTAAAGTCATGATGATTATCTGGAAGGCTCCTTTTTTTTATGTATAGACCATTGGGGTCTTTTATTCGCAATGTAATATTAAATAGAGTTCTTTGGTTGTGAAGACTATCTGTTGGAAACATTTCAATGTTTATATCTGGGGTTCTTGTGTTCATAATACGATCTACTGCAGTATTATTGCACTTGACATCTTGGTTGGGACAAATATTTACTTACCACATATTTGGTTGTATTGGCCATCTGAGGTTTATGTACACCATTGTGGTGTTCTACAATATTTCTTTCAACTATCAGTTGAGTTATGTTTGGGATGATTGTCCGCTAGCCACATGTTTTGTTGTATTGGCCATTTGAGGTTTATGGACATTGTTGTGGTGTTCTACAAGAGTTCATCGTACAAATTCATTCGAGCACAATTGCATGATTCAGTGAGAAATGGTTGTTATCCTCATCAAATCCATGAGGCGAAGTGTGTTCTTATTCGCATCTTATGGGAAATTATGGAAGTTTTCATTAAGGGGGGATGTTAATGTAATGCCATATTCCTCCATAAGTGTTCCTTCTCCCTTATATTCATTAAGGGGGGGTGTTGGAATGTGTCACTCTGGAAGGTATTGTCTTTCTTATTCTTACAGGGAATGTTGGAAGGTATTGGAATTCCATCTTCCTCCACAAGTGTTTCTTCTCCCTAGTCTTCATTAAGGGGGAGTGTTGGAATATGTAATGATGAATTGTGTGGTATTGTTGGAATGTATTAATTTGGAAGTTAATAATGTCTACTCTTGTGTAAAAGAGTTATCCCACATGGATCGTGAATTAGTATACTCATGTTACCATTCATTATATAAAGAGGTGAAATTATAGTTATTCCACATGTGCTTTGGGATGTAATTCCTCCATACCTCTTGGTATAAAATAGAGGTAAGAGAGACCCATGAGGTACATTTAAATGAAGAATCACATAGTGATCATATACATTGGAATGATGTGAAGATGGGGTGTGATGTGTGGGAGCTCAAATGTAAGATTGGATATTTCTGAAGAATAAAGAAGACAATACCTTCCCATGGATGTTTCCCCATTTTTGGGTTTTACCATGCGTATTTGGTGTACTCTTTTTCTCTTGTCTATTTCTTGTTATGATTAAATGATGTTGTTATATGGATACGAGGATAGACTAGTAAGGTTCTTGTGTTTAATATCGTTGTATGTTTATTCATATTTCTCAATATTATTATAGGAGGAAGAAAGGATTAGTGGGAGGGTTCAATGTTTTTTAAAGAGAGCATGCATCACATACTATTGGTGGTGAAACCCCATGAGGGCGGTTAGAGAATGAAATGAAGAGTTATAAAGAGAAATTAGGGATATGGGAAGCAACTAGGTGAGGTTTCATGTGTTAGGGTCCTATCTTAACCTCCCTACTTAGGGGTACTTAGAAGTTAATTAATTAACGTACAAGGCCATCTTTTTTTAATAAGGCCTACTAAGTAGTTCACATGTCATTAATTAATGTGAAGGGCCGTCCATATGAATTAAGGCCCAGTAGGTAGTTGGTACTCATTAATGTTAGAACCACTGGTGCTTAAGGTTTTGTTGTGAGAAACTATTTATAGAGGTAGGAAGCTATGCAATATTTTGTCAAGGATTATTATTGTATATTGGAGCATTGTTCACTTGGAGGTCTCCCCCTCGAAGAGCCCAATGAACATTGTTCTCCTTTCGGAATACCAATAAATGGTTTTATTTCTACAAGTTGTATATTTTGGTTTGTCTCTTTTATTTCATAAAGTCTTAATTTATACATATATTTCTCTTAAATTCTTTGTATTTATATAAGCACACTACAAGTGGAAATAGAGAACTTTCATCTACCAATGTGCACCCTAATTATAGAGACCTTTTTATTATGCTAGATACATGTCCTTATGTCTACAAACACAAAAATATGTCATTCAGAAGGTCAAATTATAGTTGGGAAGCATACACACAAGGAATACAAGTGGAGTCGCCTAGTTGGATACCCCTGTGTAGCTTTGTAGATACCTGGTGAGTAGTCTACATTAGGAAAAATCTACTCATAGATTCAATCTTCCACATATCCTTGGGTATATCCAAAACCCTTTAGTAGACCTAAAACCACCCCCATAAAAAACTTGTAGTCATTTGTCGCTATATTACATTGACTGTGACACTTAGGGAGATCACTCTCACATACTTAGGAATCAAGTAATATGGCTAAGGGAATAGTTGTCCCCCCTAATTAACACCATATAATATCAACTAAGTACTAGTTGGAACCTTAAGATATATTAGAAATATGTAGCACTTGACACTCCTTTTCTCTTAAGACCTTGCTAAACCTCTAGAACACAAGCCACAAGATTCCTATAGAACTTGGAATATCATAATTTGAAAATTTCATCAATGTGGTAATATTTTGATGGTATAAAAGAAAAAAGTATCGAAGTGGTCTGAAACCTACCCAAACCATTGTGGGTGAACTATCTCGGCAAAATCCTCTTGCAATATTGATTTCATTAGTGTAGCTTATCAATAACCCTTTCAATGGATCCCAATGATTCCATGATTTCCACTAGAAACATGACCATGGATATAAGGATCACCCAATTAGAAGACCAGGTTTCTAAAATCAACAAAATAGAAGAACAAGTTTCTAAAATCAATGAAATAAAAGACCAAGTTTCTCACATCAACCTATAGGTATAGTCCCTCATTAACTCCATGGTGCACATGTGGACCAACTTGTCCTCATTCAAATCCAAAAACAACGTGCAAATGGATGCTTTGAATGATCGATTGAGGTAGATGGCTAGTGGTGAATCATCAATGGTTATTGGTCGTCAAACTAGACCATCCTTTCAAGACACCCAACCCAATATGATACATAGATTCCTATGTTAAATCCAAATAATTTGATGGATTGGATCCAATTAGATAGGTTGGTTAGATGGGACATTACTTTTCCCTCCAAGTATTAAGAGTGGACAGTTGAAACTCTGAGTGGCAGTATTATATATAGAGAGGGAGATTTGGTAGCGATGGCAATGGCATAAGAAGCCATATCAGGGGTCCCTTTCTAGGAACTAATTTGTGAAGGACCTATATGATTGATTTGATAATACTACTATTTTTTTGGGAATTCTTATAAATTTGTAACAAACCAGCATAATGGAAGACTTTATTTATTCTTTCAAGAGATTAGTGATAATAAAAAAATACGGTACAACAAATCTATTTTTCAAGGAGTGTTTCATTAGTGGTCTCAAGGAGGATATCGAAGCACAAGTTGAGATGTATCACTCATCTTCTTAGCTATAGATAAATTTTTAAGAACCCTCCCAAATTTATATGTATAATAAATGGGTGAATCCCCATGGTACACATGATAATTTAAAGGCTAGTTTATCAATAATATAATATTTGTATATAATTTTTTGGCGAATATTTTACTGATATATATAATCTTGTAAAATATTGGAAAATATTTCACTGGATAATAAAATCTTGGTGAATCTTTCACTAGATTATAAAATCTTGTAAAATATTCATGAATCTTTCATTGAATTATAAAACATTGTGAAGTCTTGGAAAAAAATTGTTAAAGTTTAAAACCATATATAATAATAGGAGAATATATTCATTAATCTATAATATGACCGCCTAAAGGGGTTGGATCCGATGGTGGAAAGAGAGGAATTTTCACTGTTGGTCAAGGTTCAATTCCCATGAGGGCCTAGCCTAGAGCCATGGGGACACCTTGAGGTAGTGGTTGAATGTGTGGTTGCACCCAAAGATATTATATTAAATGGTATCATGACCTATGCACACATAAGTGGATCAAATCCCACCCCCATGTCCTTCATATTTTTTCCCAAAGGGATTATATCCAATGGTGGAAAGCAAGGAGTTTTTCATCATTGGGCAAGGTTCAATTCCCGTGAGGGCCTATCCTGAAGCCATGGGGGGACCTTGAGGTAGTGATTGAACGTGTGGTTGCACCCAAAGATATTATATTAAATGGTATTATGACCCATGCACACATAAGTGGATCAAATCCCACTCCCATGTCCTTTAAATTTGCATTCAAATCCCGATAGAGCAATCGGTTTCGATGGGCCTCATTTTGCATGGCAACCCAAGTTCGAAACCCATCGCTATCGGGAGGAGACACCAAAAAATCCATCCATGGTAAGGGTTGGTGTGGTTCAGGCCAGGTGTGATCCCTGGGTGATTTCGATGGCTTAGATTCCCCTAGGTCATGGTTTCTCGGCCACAAGCTAGTCCCACAGGTCACGGACACACTAGCAAACAAAAAAAAAACTATAATATTCTCATTTTACATGTTTTGAAAAAGAAACATAATTTGTCCCTCCTCCAAATATTGTTGCAAGCATTAGGGATTGTGTTTGGCATGGTTGTTACTGTATACTCTTGCATATGTGTCTATCATTTTTTATGGTATTTCACAACAAACTTCCTATATGTGTTGACTCTGACCACCACATATGTCAATCTCATGAGATATTAATCTTTTCTCTGCCACTTCTATTATGGATTATTTATTACTGATTCATTGATCATGAAAGGACTCTTCAAACAAGTTCATCATAGGATTTTCTTGAATAAGAGGGAACATAATTATGTCCATCAATAACTCCAAAAGTATATAAATATTGATACGTTGCATTCCATGCATGAATTCCTATCTAATCATCCATTTGTACCCAAAAAGGACCCCTTTCCAGTGAAGAGAGGTCACTTTTATCCTAGTATATTTTTGTTGGCTTATAAAAATGTTAAAAGATAGATGACTTTGTAATAAATGTTGGGAATATATTAGGAATTATAACTATAGGGCACAAAAACACCCACTAAGAATAAATGTTAACTATTGGATACAAATGAGACCATAAAATCATCTAGTGGGTATAAACTTACACCCAAAAATTGTAAATCAGATTTTTGGTTATAATAAATGTGATTTGGAACGATGTATCACATTCTTAACCATGCATAGATGACATGGTCATCAAGTCATAGGACATTACATGTGTAGTCAATATAAAGAAACATGAGTACTACGAAATGAAACATGCAAAAGCAGACCTTTTTAACATTCTACTAGCACAAAAAAAGAACAATTATCTCAACAATGTAGGTTGGCATGTCATAGTCAAAATCATGATTTTGGACATGCAATGGTGTTATTAAGTCTTTGAAACTAATGAATCGTGAAGAACATAAACATGGATTGAAACACAAAATACATAATATCGATTTTCAATTTAAGATCAAACCACATAATACATCAACATTCATATTAGATTCCAATCATAAGATCCATTTTCAATTTAGACTCAAAACACATAAAAACAATTTTCAAAGTACGCTCAAAACACAGGACATTCTGTTGTCATAAAAACCTATCAAATTGGTTGAAATTTGACTTAATAATATTCCCTAGATGAGTTTGTACTCGGTTACTCACTTCAGATTTTCCATGTACTCTTTTACTAGAATACCTTGTAAAAACCTCCTAGCTAATTTACAAACTTAACTCATCACAACTACTTGTATGCTACTAAGTTATAACCTACTTAGAGATAAAATGTATAGATGATTTCAGAAATGTCTGCAATAACAATTGATCACTTGATCAAAGTGCGAAACTCATTTATCCTACTACGATTGGTATGCAATCAATTTTCACAAATCATGTGGAACCTAACCATCCCCGTCAATACAAAATATAGCTACAAAGAAACTAGTTGTTTGAAGCACTACCTAAACTGGGAGACTCGACCATATATGCCTCAACGTGCTCAACGACTTCAATGAATGGTTTTCATGCATCCACATGTGACATTAGAATCCTCTAAGCATGGATCTCCCCTTTTTCCATCATGACATGCAATCAAACTAAATAATTTTTACAAGAGAAATATAATAAGCTAACTCTCACAAAACATTAAAATGAAATATATTATATCGCATCATTTTTTATGGTACAAAATGTCCACATAATATTAATGATCCTCTTTATCTAATCATGATTCACAGATTGTATCTCCATTCATGTTCACCTATTAAATGTAGGAACATGCACCTCAACATAATCTTTCAAGTTTTGCTTCACATGCTCTACAATCAAGGGTGTGTTAGTGACCAATACCACTTGAGGGCTCACATTATTATGTGATCAAAGATTAAAGTTCATTAAGGAATTTATGAATATAGCTAGAAGCTTGGAGGCTACATGTAATGTTCTTTTAGTCACTGGATCAAAGGTATAATTGCATTAGAGGAATGCCAATCTTATGTTAATAGGTCTCCTATGATGAATGGGTAGGAGTATGTTACATGGTGCATAGACTTTTTTTATCTTCACTTGGCTATGTAGAGCTCATACCCTTAAGCATTTTTAAAGAAAATATAAGATAAGCATAGTATATTCTAAAAAGTGAATATGCTTAAGTCATGCCACAAAGTGAAAGTAAATAAAAACATCTTTCGTTGAACCATCAAATATATAAAGAAAACAATAATAATTATGGAAAACACATTGAATTCCTAGAGAATAACCAAAGCCATATATTAATCCTAATACCATATGTTTCTCAAATAAACATGAAAAAATATGAAAAAATCTTTTTTACTCAACAAAGGTCTTTAACTTTAACCCAAACCCTTGAATCAATGGAAATCATATGAAACCAATCAAGCTACAACAAAGGGTTAAATTAAGCATCAAATGAGAACTATAAGTATTAAAGGGGATAACACAATATTTAGCCAAAATAAACCTAAACTTTCAAACTTGAAAAAATGCTCCAAACACAAGCAACAAATAAACCATTAAAATTTTCCAAGATATCAGAGCTAGACATCAAGACAGTTTCATGTACTTGAATGAACTCATTATTGCCTTGTGGAAGTCTTGTTAAATTATGTATTTCTCCTTTAATATTATGACACTATCCATGTGAAAAGATAGGTCATGATTTCATTGAATTCCAACTTCATTTCCTATCACATACAAGAAAGAGAGAATGTAATAAATAATTATCAAAACATCAATCTTAAAATAACTTGCATGGAAATGTGTATTCAATGTTACAATGAAAAATACAAACTATGGAACCTATTTTTACCTAAAATGCAACCTCAAATTGATATATAGCAATCTTGCTACCATAAAGAATTTCCAACCTAGTCCAAAAATAGAGAAACAATGAAATCAATGAAATAACAAGAATCATATCATTTGTGTTATTCCATTCATTATTTCTTGCACCACCAATGGAAAACCTATACTAAAATAAGAGTCCCCTCATGTATATTGGATTAGATAGAGTCTTGGGGTATATATATTTCCCATTTCTTATCTTGGTCCTCATTTTCTACATTTTGAACATGCTCTTCTCTAGATGGATTGTCATTGTGAACCTCCAAAACATTATGTTCCATATCAAGTTCATTAGAGAAATTTGCTATATTGTTTTCTCCCCTTCTATCACAATTTGATCGCTAAAGAGCTAGTGCTCTTTCATATCGAAAAATTGTAAAGGCATACTTTGTTACATAATCTTAAACATGTATTTATATATTTATCAATCTTGTTTCTCAACTTTAACTTCAAGAATGATAGTGCACTAAACATTCTCTCATCCTTCACTGACTACATGCAATGCCCTTTAAGTCTTGGAATCAACAGTATGATTGCATTAGAGGAATGTCGATCTCATGCTAATAGGTCTCCTATGATGAATGCATAGGAACCGAGTGCATAGACCATTTTTCTCTTTGCTTAACTACACAAATCTCATTTCCCTTTCTAAATACCAATAAGCCTTTTCAAAGAAAATATAAAATAAGCATAGTATATTCTAAAAGCCTAAAGGTGAAGATGCTTAAGTTATGCCACAAAGTGAAAGGAACAAAAAATCCATGAACCATCAAATATATAAAGAAAATAAAAATAATTATGGAAAACACAGTGAATTCCAAGAGAACAACCAGAGCCATATATTAATCTTAGTAACATATGTTTCTTAAATAAACATGACAAAAAAATGAACAAAAGTTTTTTTTACTCAACAAAGGTCTTTAACTTTAGCCCAAACCATTGCATCAAAGGAAATCAAATGAAACCAACCATGCCACAATAAAGGGTTTAGTCAAGCATGAAATGAGAACTAGAAGCATTCAAGAGACTAACATAATATTTAACCAAAATAAACCCAAACTTTCAAACTTGAAAAAATGCTCCAAATGCAACAAACAAACAAACAAACCATTAAAATTTTCCAAGATATTAGAGATAGACATCAAAGAAATTTCATCTACTTGAATGAACCCATTCTTGTTAAGTGGAAGTCTTGTTAAATTAGTTATTAATACTTTAATATTAGGACGCTATCTATGTGAAGAGATAGGCCCTAGCTTCATCAAATTTCAGCTTCACTACCTATCACAAACAAGAAAGAGACAATGTAATAGTTAAATATCAAAACAACAATTTTAAAATAACTTGCATCAAGGAAATGTAGCTCTAATGTTACAATGAAAAATACAAAATACAAAACCTATGTTTGCCTAAAATGCAACCTCAATTTGGCATATAGTAATCTTGATATCATAAAGAATTTCCAACCTACTCCAAAAATAGAGGAACAATGAATTCAATCAAATAACAAGAACCGCATCATTCATGCTACTCCATTCACTATTTCTTGCACCAACAATGGAACATGTATACCAAAATAATAGTCCCATGAGCCCTCATATATATTGGATTAGATAAAATATTGTGGTATATCAATTTCTCAGTTCTCATCTTGGTCCTCATTTTCTTCATTCTGAACACGATCTTCTCCAAATGGACTATTAGTATGAGCCTCCAAAGCATTATGTTCCATATAAATTTCATTATAAAAAATTTGTTATATTGTTTTCTCCCCTTCTATCACAATCTAATCTCTTGAGATCTAGTGTTCTTTTGGATGGAAAATTGTTAATGTCATACATTGTTACACATAATATTAAACATGTATCCAAATGTTTGTCAGGTTTATTCCTAAGCTTTGACTTCAAAAATGATAGTGCACTAAACATTCTCTCATCCTCCACTGAACCCAAAATCGTGGTTTGACGCAAATTTGATAATTTGAGATATGCTTGTATGTTGTCCTGTAATTATTGGCTATCACTTAAAACAATCCATAATCTTTTTATTGCACCATATTCTAGAGGTTTCTCTGAAACATGAAATTTATTCCACGTTGTTTTAGACAAGTATGTGGCCTGTTGAAAAAAATTTGATGAATCTAACATACCTTGAATTTGTTCTCCATGTATTTGGACCTACTGGAAAAGTGCCACACTAAAGTTATTAATTTTGTCAAAAAGTCAGCTTTAAAGTGGTTTGACATTATTGATTGTTCCAATATTGAGGGTACAACATAGACATTTCCTCCAACCATTCATCTCAAGGAAATAATTCTCTTATCTCTGATGTTGGTGATTGTGTAATTTCTATCAAATTGTGTCTCACTAAAATTACAACATTCTCGAATAGGTCTCTTGGAATGAGGCACTCTTTGGTGATTCATCGTGTCTTACCAATATAATGAAAGGGAACCATATACCCATGCATTGTCATACATAGTGTTAAAGTCGTCATTTTTTCTTTCCATTTAGAGTCGGTTTTTAGTCGCATTGTGACCCATGCATCCAAACATGTGAAGTCAGGTACATAAAAATGAAAGGGTCTAAATCCGTAAATGGTCAGTTGGCCCTTGGAAACGGGAAGGGGTGTCAAAGTTGAAGCATACGTAAATAGTACGGGCATGTCATTCCCAAAGAGTCAGGTCCTATCAAAAGTTAGTCTCTACATGCCCCTGGTCGAGTCAAGAAATTAATGGAATTCGTTTCGGCAAGTGTTGTGGCTATTATCAGTTCATCATGAGGGCCGAAGGAATGAAAAATCACGGTGTTCACATCACGTATTCCCTAAAAACCTTATCGTGTGTACCTTGCACGCAAGGATGTGTTATGGAAGATCTGTGGTTCGATTCGCCACATATAGTCGCCATGAATTTAGTGTTCTTTGGAACGATTCTTCTTTTCGTCCGATCCATTATAAATCCCAGAGTTTCTACACCCATTTTGTCCTCGAAATCAGATTCAGGTTGTGCCTGTAAGTTTTCTCGTAATCCCAAATCGATCGAATTCTCCATTTTGGGCATTTGCCTGATATACTGTGCACAAGACACATATCGATCATGCCATGGCGACCTCTCATAACAAGAAGAAGGGTATAGATAGTGGCAGGATCGCCAGACCCAAGCCTTAGAGTGATTCGGATTCATTCTCACTCGCAACGGGCGTCCCCAAAGATAAAAAGGGTGTTTTTCCTTCACCCACGGGGACAAAGACATCACACCGTGCAAAACTTGGAATGTAAGGAACTGCGCAGAAAGGAAGGACAGCAGAAGCCCCATTTCCCCAACAGCATATACCTCAGAGAAGGGGAAGACTAAGGAAGAACAAGGAAGCTGAGGAAATTCGAATCTCAGATGAGCCACGCGCACGACTGATCGTTGAACCATTACTTATGTGTGTCATCCGCCTGGAGCCTTTGGAAGGCACCAGCCGAGAAAGTGGGAGTATAACGAGGAGGATAGATGCCACGGGTTCAAATGATCAAGAGACAGCTCAACAGTTGAAACAAGCGAAGCTATCCATTGTTGAACTATACCAAGAAAATAGAGAGTTGAGACAACAGTTGGTGACAAAGATTACGGAAGCATCAGCAGCACGAGGTCATGAAGGGAACGCGATGTGGCTCAAAAGACAGCTCTACGAGGCACAGAATATGATTGTACAGCTGCGCGAAGCACAGCGGATGTCGGAAGAAATGTATGCCAAACACTCCAGAGAAGGTGAAGCGGTTGAAGAGAGAACCCATGCATCTCTCGCCAGTGAGCAAAAGAAACAATATTAGCCAAGTTCGTTCCTATACTCACAAACAGAAGGAAAATCTTGACAATTTTGAAGGGGACATCACCCAAGACATTGTGCCATTTTGATAATGGGCGTGACTGTCTATAGCCACTTGTCGTGCACACTTCCCCCGGCAAATGAGCATGCGGCGGAAAACCAAAGCCGTTACAGTAGACAACAGAACTCTGACAGACACTTGTCCACCTAGATACTCGATCGAAAATTGAATCCCCGGGGCAGATTACAACGATCATGATGCGACCAGATGTACCTTTTGTCTATTTTTGGAAAGAAGTCATGCGAAGAGTTTTGTAACGCAGAATAGTCGGTTCCCTAGTTTGTAGGGATAGCAGTTAGAAGAGTAGGGTAGCCCAAACGGCACCCTCATTTATATATTTGATCTTTTTGATGTAAGCCAAGTTGGTTGGAAAAATTGGTATAGACAATAGCTATTGAATGTAATTTGAGTTCGACCGAAACTTAATGCAAAAGTCTTGTAACTTTGATGAAAAGATTCTAATTGTAGCAGTTGGATGTATTTTTTTCCCTCTCTTGCGTATGTGCTTCTTGTTACATATTACCATATATTTTTCTGTCTACTTCGGAACGAATTTTCGAACCTATGGATTCGTTGCGCAGCGCCCCTTGTTCGTGCCACTTAGACAAAATGTTTTCTCCTAAAATCTAACTCTGAATTCACCTGCAGTAGTGCTCCGAGTTACTTCCTGTAATTTCTATCCGCCACACATTACTATTTTTCATTGAAGACTATTGCTCGCTTAGCCTTTATCCTCTCAAAGTTCAGTCACCGAGTCATTTGTTTCTGTTGTTTCCTCGAATCGACTCCATATCCCAAAGTCTTATTTTCTTGCGCCAATATAACCAGAACCCATTATATCAAAGGTGTTAAATATAGCCACTACTTTAAATCCATATCTCACGCAAAGATAGAGTCTCCCGAGAGAGCCCTCTCCAGGTCTAAAAGGCTAGTTTCGGGCCTCAAATTTGGTTGAAAAAGTTACCTTCGTCATATATTTATCAGTCGAATATATTTACGGAGTGCTAACATTATGGCGTCGTTGTCGGGGATGAAATTGAATAGATTTTCCCTGGGAGAACAACTAACGTTGCATTTTGACCACTGAAGGTAACAGAGGAACAAACATCCATACTGGTTGAAACCTTTACCCTGGCGACTCCAGTCAAAAAGACCAGTAGCATCAAGTAGCACAGTTCAGGAACCCTGGCTCCAAAGATGATCTATACCAGAGAAAATCCTGACCCAAACCCTACGGAGCCTGTGTACGACCCCGAGAAGATTCTGCACAAGACTAGAGAGCAATCATCGGACCCGTTCTATTTCCTGGGCAGAAGCCTATCCTTACCTAAAGACGGCGTGAAAAGCATTGACGACCTAGAGTTTGATGAGTTATTCGAGCAAACCCTGTTTAGGTTTAAGTCGGAAACTAGCTTTGATGAGATAGTTTTCGACCAGAAGATATTCCAAGCCCTAGTGTCTAATAACATCCCTCAAGTCCCAATCCCTCCTAGACCCATGGCCGCCAGATTCTCCCCCCTCATTCTACCCGCCCAACTTCATGATTTTCCCCAAAATTACAGCCAGAGGATCAAGCTCTACGATGCTGAAGGGAGTGTTTCAGCCCAGAAGCATCTAGACTGGCTCAATGGTTTCATCGACCTAGAAGAGGTAGACTATGCAGATGCAAAAATGAGGTTATTCACGTAGAGTTTTTGCGGGGGAGGTGAGGAAATGGTTCAAATCCATACGACCAGCAAGTATTCCAGACTTCGTCACATTCGAAACATATTTCATCAATAGATGGGGAGACAAGAAGAAACCCTTGCAATTTTTAACACAGTATAATAAAATGCATAAGGCATCGGAAGAGATGGTGCAAGAATTCTCATCCTATTTCATGAAATTTTATAACTCGATTCCTGCAGAAGTCCAGCCACCTCCCGGGGTTGCGCAGTTGCGATACACCGACTCTTTCGAAAATGATTTCTCCTTACTGTTGAGAAAGAGAATATCAGTAAGCCTAGATGTGATAATGAGCAATGTGATCGAGGTCGAGGTGAATATGATGGCGTCGGGGAAGATCAAACCCAGATTCAATAGAGGCGAGAAGAGGCCCCAAGGAGACACGCAGCCATCAACATCTAGATCCGCAGATGACAAATTCGATTTAATGATGAGAAGCTAATGGAGAAAATGTTTGTGGGAAACAGATTCGTTGCTCGAGAACAGCAGGACCCCCAACCCAGGAATCAGAACCTCAAGAGGGGTCAAGCTCCTTAGATCAGATAGAGGGAGAAGAGATATCAAGGGGACCAGCAGACAAGGCCTCCTTTCCAAAAAAACTACACGGATGAAGACTTCGACTAGATGTTCGAAGAACAAATGCATTTTTGCGATGACAAGAACCCACGCGTATTTTTTACAAAGAGCGAACATGATCAGTGCATGAGCAGAAATGACGATTTTAAGTTCAATACGGATGACGCATGGATTGGAGAAACTGATGACGCGCTGTCCTGGGAGACGGAAGAGTTCATAAAAGGTTACCAGAACACCATCATGCAGTTTCAGAAAAGATACAACCTCAGAAGCAAGGAAGCGTCTATCAAGCCTCAGCAAACAAATCTTGTGAGGAAACCTCTGGAGGACACCCCTTCCACAAGCTAACTAAGGCCAGACATTGAGATAAAGGATGTGACGGAGAAGGCAAAGTCGAAGGAAGAGGCCTCGAAGAAAACTTTGGATGCAAGCCGAGAAGCGAGTGGAAAAGAGGTAGAGAAATTTTGTCCTCCTTTTAATTTTGAGCATGAAATGGATAAAATCAAAATCTATGTCCCGTTCAATGAACTCATGAGAAAGGGTGAGTATCAGGAGAAGATTATTAAAATGTTGAAAATGGGAGGGACCCCTGATACTTTGAATGTACAAGACGATCACCCTGCTATTCTTTTTGGTCCACGCGTTGAGAAGACGAGTGATACCGAGGACGTACCTCTATTCTACATCAGTCTAAAGGTTCATGACATGACCCTACATAATTCCATGCTAGATTCTGGCACGTCACACAACCTCATTCCAAAGGTGATCATGGATGAATTGGGTTTGGATATCACCAGGCCCTACAAGGATCTTTTCTCTTTTGATTTGAGGAAAATCAAGTGCTTGGGTCTCATCAAGGACTTGGTCATGTCATTGGCCCAATTCCCTTCGAAGAACATGGTTATGGACGTGGTCATGGCGGACATGCCCCCTAAGTTTGGCATGTTGTTGTCCAGATCGTGGGCTGAAAAGTTAAAGGCGACCTTGCAAATGGACATGTCATACGTCGCCATTCCTATTTTTGGCTAGGACAGACTGTTGTACAGAGAAGTGTTGTTGAAATACATGGTGAGAAGAAAGACACAGCAAAATAAACACCCCATATACTCCATTGACACTGAGGTTGGTTATTCTATTTTCTACAATGACTTGAGTTTTGAAGAGGAAAATCCAACAGTCATCGTGATGGCCGATGAGGAAACCGCGCGGAAAGAAGTAGAGTGCACTGACCTAAAATACCGCACGGAAGATGAGGTATGGAACATGAGTTTTGATGACGTTGTTAGCAAATAAGGAGCAAGTGTCGGCCTGTGGGTAAGCCCCCCTGAAGTGGGCACAAAGTTGCGCTCATACAAGCTCGCGTTCAAATGCACAAACAACATGGTCGAGTATGAGGCATTGATTTTGGGCCTAAATGTATTGAAATAATTAGGAGCAAAGAGGATAGCAGTGCACGGAGACTCGGAACTGGTCATAAACCAAGTTAAACGCATGTACCAAACAAATCACCCCATGCTGAGATCATACAGAAACATGGTTTTGGACCTCCTCGAGGAATTTTCAGAGTATGACATATATACTATCTCGAGGGAGAAAAATCAAATAGCCCATGCGTTGGCCACCTCGGCCTCGATTTTTAAGATCCCCATCTTCCCAAACAAAAAATACAAGATTGAAGTCAAACACAGGTCGGCAGTGCCTAATAATATAAAATACTGGCAGTTATTTGAGGATGGCAAGCAGGTAGAAAGATTTCTTCAGATAAGCAACGAGTTCGCTAATACAAACATTGATGATGAATGTTGTTGTGATGAATATGGGAGCGTGGTTGCGCGCAGTAATGACGACCCTTTCCATAACCAGATCACGGGAAGGGACATAATTCAACTAAAAAATAATATCATTCCAAAGGGGTTAGTGTCACTGGAAAATTTGTTTGACAAAAATGACGTGGCTAAAAATCCCAAGATCACTGCAAGCGAAGAGGACGTGGAGGAATACAACATCAAGACTGAGGAGAACACGAAAATGATAAAATTATCAAAAATGCTCAGTCCATAGGTCAAGCAAGACTACGTCAAGCTCATGAAGGATTTCCTCGACGTTTTCGCATGGAGCTATGACGATTTGAAGGTGTATGACACCAAAGTAATTCAGTATGTCATCCCTCTCGAAGAAGATCAAAATTCATTCAAACAGAAGTTGTGTCAGATAAATCCCTTGCTACTACCGCTGATCGAGAAGGAGGTAAAGAAACTGTTTGAAGGGAAGATTATCCTTTCTTTAAGATTCTTGAAATGGGTAACTAATTTAGTACCTGTAAGAAAGAAGAGCGGTGAGATAAGACTATGTGCGGACTTCCGAAACTTGAAAAAAGTGTCCCTAAAGGACCACTACCCTCTCCCTAAAATGGACTATATCCTGCAAAAGGTGGTAGGGTCCCAGAAGATGTCCATGTTATATGGTTTTTTGGGGTATAATCAGATCATGGTCCACCCAGATGATAGAGAAAAATCAGCTTTCACAACTCCATGGGGAACGTTCATGTATGCCAAGATGCCCTTCGGCCTAATGAATGTTGGAGCTACCTTCCAAAGGGAAATGGATATCATGTTTGCCAATGAAAAGGACAAGTTCATTGTGATCTATATGGACGAGATCACAGTATACTCTGCCTCCGACAAGAAACACCTCGAGCACCTGAAGAAATTTTTCCAGAAGTGCAGGAAGTTCGGCATCTCACTAAATCCAAAGAAATCACATTTCGAGGTGGAAGAAGGGAAGTTGTTGGGACACATTATATCCAAGGAAGGAATTAAGATAGACCCCATCAAGGTTGCAGGAATCCTAAAGATCGACACTCCGCACAGTAAATAAGAAGTGCAATCCTTCATGGGAAAAGTAAACTTCTTGAGGAGATTCATCCCGAACTTAGTAGAAATCATAAAGCACATAACCTGCATGCTCAGGAAGGGAAACGAGATCAAGTGGAACCTAGAGGCCAAGAAGTATTTTGAAGATATCAAGGTGGCGTTGACTAAAGCTCATGTGCTAGCCAGTCCAGACTTTACGAAAGATTTCATCATGTTTTCATTCACCTCAGAACACACTATTGTCGGTGTGTTGTTGCAGAAAGACGAGCAGAACTTCGAAAAACCCATAGCCTATTTCAGTCAGATGTTGCACGACACTCCACTAAGGTACGACATTATGGAAAAACAAGCATACACCTTAGTGAAAGATTTGAAAGAGTTCAGGACATACATATTGCACTCCCATGTCATTGCTTATGTGCCCAACAACTCGGTAAAGGATATCCTGACTCAACCTAACCCTGAAGGGAGAAGAGGCAAGTGGATAACGGCCATGTTGGAATACAATATTGAGATCAAGCCTACAAAACTGATCAAGGGTCAAGGTCTTGCGAAGTTAATGGTGCAATCAGACTGCGACGTTGTGGGAATGAATTCCATTGTTGATATGTCGGAATGTCCTCAAGAAGAAATGACTGCGCAGGTATCTCAAGAGTTCATCGATTCGTCGTGGTATGGAGACATCATCTATGTTTTGGAGAATCTTCAGGCCCCTCTAGCCGTAAGTAAGACTAAGGCCAAATTTCTCAATCTTAAAGCGGCTAAGTTCTACATCCTAGACAACTCACTCTACCAGAAAGACCCTGGGGGAATATTGTTGAGTTCTCTACTGGAAAATGATTCGAAGCGGGCCATACAAGAATTTCACAAAGGTGATTGCGGAGGACACCACTACTAAAAAACCACCACACACAAAATCCTGAGGGCAGGTTACTACTAACCTAAAACCTTCGTTGACGTGTATAAAGAGGCCTCCAGCTACCACGAATGTCATATTTTCGACGGGAGAAGAAAGCTGCAACCCCTGCCACTAAATCCAATCTCAGTCGAAGCACCTTTCTGCAATGGGGTCTAGATTTCATAGGGGAAATAAACCCACCATCCTCCGCGCAGCACAAGTGGATACTCACGGCCACTGACTACTTCATAAAATGGTTAGCGGAAATCCCCACGAAGCAAGATACCGACACAGTCATCATCCAATTTCTGGAGATAAACATTTTGTCAAGATTTGGATGCCCCGTCAAGATCATAACAGACAACGTGGTTGCATTCAAGTCCAAGAGGATGGAAAAATTTTGTCATGATTACAATATAACCATAGGGAATTCCACGGTGTACTATCCACAGGGAAACAAGTTAGCAGAATCCTCAAATAAGATCCTAACCAGGATCATCAAAGGACTCATGCAAGACAATAAGAAAGCTTGGCATAAAAAGATTATCTATGCATTGTGGGCAGATCAAGTTACCACCAAGAAGTTCGTCTCAACGTCACCCTTTCAGATCGTTTATGGTGCAGATGTAATCTTCCCTACCTCAATGGGGCCACCCATCAAAAATTTGTTGCAAGAACAGGAGGCCGAGCCAAATGATGTGCAGAGGAGAATAAATCAACTAATTCACACACAATAGGCGAGGGAACAAGTGTATAATCGATCACAGCTCCATTAGGAGAGGATGAAGAAAGCTTTCAACAAGAATTCTAAGGAGGAATATTTTCAAATAGGGGAGCTGGTGCTGAGATGGGACGCGAGGAATGAAGATAAAGGGAAGCATGGAAAGTTCGACCACCTTTGGACAGGTCCATTCAAAATCAACACATATTGCGGGAACAATGCTTATTTCCTAGAAGGAGTAAATGGAGAATGCCTTGGTTGGAGGCCTATAAACGGCAGGTTCCTCAAGCATTATCTGACGAAATGAAATTTGTTTAAGTCATTTGTCATTGTAAATTGTTGTTTTATTTTTTGCATCGAGTCAGTAGGTCAGTATAAAATTGAAGCTCGAAGTGAAGGCCCTACGTTTATGATGAGTCTTTAGAAGTTGTGTCGATAGGTTTAGGTTGTGTTTTTGTTTTTTGTATTACAGTGCCAAAGAGTCGAAATAAGGCCCAATGGTCAGGCACCTGGTCTACTGTTCTTTGCTACCTCGTGGGGAGGATAACATCCCCGTTGGAGAGAGATGTTAGCGCCACCATTTTTTCTTTCCATTTAGAGTTAGTTTTTAGTCGCGTTGTGACCCATGCGTCCAAACATGTGAATTCAGGTACGTAAAAATGAAAGGGTCTAAATAATTAAGTGGTTGGTTGGCCCTTGGAAATGGGAAGAGGTGTCAGAGTTGAAGAATACAAAAATAGTACGGGCATGTCATTCCCAAAGAGTTGGGCCCTGTCAAAAGTTAGTCTCTACGTGCCCCAAGTCGAGTCAAGAAGTTAATGGAAGTCATTTCGGAAAGTGTTGTGGCTATTATCAGTTCATCATGAGGGTCGAAGGAATGAAAAATCGCGGCGTTCGCATCATGTATGTGATCAGGGGATCAAATTTTGCTCAAAAATTCAAAGTTATCGGAATTGCTTCAAATCGAATGAGAGCATAGGCCTCATCGTTATGAACCCAACGCAACTCGTTTGGATTCAAATGGACGTCAGGAGCGAGAGATATCGCGTTCTGTTCAAAATGGCAAACAGGCAAAAAAAGGGGTGCTGACTGTACAGTCTGTATGGACGCTGACATGGCAGGCCGTACGACATGTGGTAGGTAGCTATTTGCATAGTTGGCAGGTAACATGGATTATTGCAATGAATGGGATGGCGACACGTGGCCCAACCAATGGCCGCCATGTGTCCCCTATTTATTGGTTTAAAATTTATTTGGAGTCCACCGGAATCGACTCCGTGACCTCCACCCGCATGCAAAGCTTTGGCAAAGACCACCAACCAACGCGCCACCATAGTGTTTCTTAACACTATATGGTGTGGATTACTTTTGAATTGAAATTTTGTATGTATAGGTGGGGGTTCGGGCTGGGGCCTAGCCCCAGCCCATGGTTATGTGTATTGTAATATGGCCACGGTTTAAACCCTTTGCGTGCACATTTAAAACTAAACCTCGGTCGTATGTTGTGTTGTAATATGACCACAAGCGCGGGCATATGTTTTAACATAGCCCTTTTTCTATGGCCGCGGTCACATGTTTGTTGCCATATGACCATTGAACGTGCGCGGGTATGTGTTGGTTTGAATTCGGTTCAAACGATTATGGCCCTTACTTTTAAATGCGCAGTCACATGGGTCATATGACCTTGCCCTTGATGGTTAGGGGCTAGGTGTGCCCATAATCATCCTACAGTTTGCACAGTTCATGCGGTTGCGCTCGGTGCCAAGTTTTTACGCTTTAAAATGCGTGTGGGCTAGGCTGAGCCAACAAGGGTGCGTTTTGTAGATGCAGAGACAGCAGGCTTGAAGGGGGGACTTTCAAGAAGCCTATCTTCTTCAATTTTTGGCCAAACGAGGTGCCGAAAAAGCCCAGCTAGGGGTTTTTGGACATTCTGAAGCCATTGGAGCAGTCTATTTGGCATTTTGAGCACTGTAAAGCACATTTTTTAGCACTTTGATCAAATAATACAAATGATCCATTGGAATCTGGACCAGGAGATGTAGCCCAAGAGAGGGGTGAACTCCTTTATCATTTGTTGTGTTATGTGTTTTCTGTTCACTGATTTTGTTGTTGTTTATATGCATATTGAATGAGTAAATCCTATTAAAGTTGTGTTGCAAAGCTGATCCATTTGCATTTTAACACATAAATTTAACTTGGAAATATTTTCAAGAATACAAGTCTTCTTCATTTTTAGATCAAGTTGGTATTAGAGATTTGGTTTTTGAAGACTTGATTATTTGCAAGTGTTTTATTTTCTGATGCTCACAAGGTTGAAACTCACAAGAGGAGAAGGTCAACTTGTGGAGCCAAGTTCTCATCCTTCAAGGAGGAAGCATATATCATCACCGCAAGTTTCAAGGAGGCATTCACCAAGTATGGCTCATGAAGAGAGTCATGAACATGTTCCTGCAGAAGACGAAGATCTCACAAAGGTTTTCATGGAAATGAGAGAGATGATGAAGATCTTGATGGAAAGGAATACAAGGTTGCAAGGTGAAGGCTCCAACCCTTCAAAGCACAAGGGAGACAGTGGTGATAAAACTCCAAATGGAAATGGATGGAATGGTGCTTCTCCACCACCCTCTCCTCCATATTCTTCTTCTTCTTCTACCAATTCAAGACCTCTTCTGAACTCTCCAAAGGGACATGGTAAAACTCCTTCACAAATTCCCTCATTAAAGCTTGATATTAAATTCAAATTGCCAATGTACAATGGAGAAGTTAATGCTGAGAAATTAGATAATTGGATTCGTCAGATTGAAGTGTATTGTAGGATACAAAAAATTCAAGATGATGAAACCAAGATTCAACTTGCTTCTTTAAGATTGGATAGTGCAGCACTCATTTGGTGGGAATC
>ML781885.1:681769-699369 GCA_009831015.1 Picea engelmannii | reverse complement strand
GGGGACGACAACATCACACCGCGCAAAACTTGGAGTGGAAGGAACTGTGCAGGAAGGAAGGACAACAGAAACCCCATTTCTCCAATAGCATATACCTTGGAGAAGGGGCAGACCAAGGAAGAACAAGGAAGATGAGGAAATTTGAATATCAGATGAGTCGCATTCACGACCAATCACTAAACAATTATTTATGCGTGTCGTCCGCCTGGAGCCTTTGGAAGGCGCCAGCCGAGAAAGTGGGATTAGAACGAGGAGGATGGATGCCACGAGTTCAAATGATCAAGAGACGGTTCAGCATTTGAAACAAGCGAATCTAGCCATTGCCTAACTATACCAAGAAAATAGGGAGTTGAGACAACATCTGGTGACAAATACTACGGAAGCATCAGCAGCACGACGTCGTGAAGGGAACGTGACATGGCTCAAAATACATCTCCATGAGGCGCAGGATACGATTGTATAGTTGCACGAAGAACATCGACTGTCAGAAGAAAGGTATGCAAAAGCACTCCAGAGAAGGTGAAGCAGCCGAAGAGATAGCCCGCGCAGCTCTTGCCAATGAGCAGAAGAAACAAGATTAGCCGAGTTCATTCCTATACTTGCAAACAGAAGGAAAATCTTGACAATTTTGAAGGGGACATCACCCAAGACATTGCGCCATTTTGATAACGGTCGTGACTGTCTACAGCCACTTATCGTGCACACTTCCCCCAACAAATGGGCACGTGACAGAAAACCAAAGCCGTTATAGCAGACAACGGAACTCTGACAAACACTTGTCCACCCAGATTCTCGATCGACAACCGAATCCCCATGGTGGATTACAACGATCATGACGTGGCCATATGTACCTTTTGTCTATTTTTGAAAAAAAGGTATGCGAAGGGTTTTGTAATGCAGTACAGTCGGTTCCCTAGTTTTTATGGATAGAAGTTAGAAGAGTAGGGTATCCCAAGTGGCACCCTCGTTTATGTATTTGATCTTTTCTATGTAAGCCAAGTTGGTTGGAAAAATTGGTATAGACAATAGCTATTGTATGTAATTTGAGTTCGACCGAAACTTAATGCAAAAGTCTTGTAACTTTGATGAAAAGATTCTAATTGTAGCAGTTGGATGTATTGTTTTACCTTTCTTGTGTATGTGCTTCCTTTTATCTTTTTCCATATCTTTTTATGTCTACTTCGGAACGAATTTTCGAACCTATGGATTCGCTGTGTAGCGCCCCTTGTTTGTGCCACTTAGACAAAATGTTTTCTCCTAAAAGCTAACTCTGATTTTCACCTGCAGCGGTGCTCCGAGTTACTTCCTGTAATTTCTATCCACCACACATTACTATTTTGCACTGAAGACTGTTGCTCGCTTAGCCTTTATCCTCTCAAAGTCCAGTCACCGAGTCATTTGTTTTCGTTGTTTCCTCGAATCGAATCCATATCCCAAAGTCTTATTTTCTTGCGCTAATATAACCAGAACCCATTAGATCAAAGGTGTTAAATCTAACCACTTCTTTAAAGCCATATCCCGCATATAGACAGAGTCTCCCAAGAGAGCCCTCTCCAGGTCCGAAAGGCTATTTTCGGGCCTCAAAGTTAGTTGAAAAAGTTACCTTCGTCGTATGTTTATCCGTCGAACAAATTTACGGAGTGCTAACACATAGTATCCCTTTTCCATCAAAATTTTAAAAAAAATTAGTGTTTTCTATATTTATGATCGTAGTCCAATTTGTAAACCATGGATCTATAAAAAACTCTAACATCATATACAAATTATCTAATGAAATACATGTTTATTTTCTTGCATTTGTGTATTCTGCAATATACATTGTGCGACTTTGAGACATTTTCACAAGGACATTCCTTTCATCTAGCATAGGAAGAATTCCATCCAATGTTAATAATGTATCTATATTAGTTAGATGGAAGAGACTATCTTGAGATCTAGCTACACTAAAGTAGTGTTCGTACATATTGGTTGGTCCCTTCAATTATATCCATCTTGTATCAACATCGTTTAATAGTTGTTTCCATTTGTAAAATCATTAGAAAAATTTTGAAACTATGAAAATTGTTTGGGACTATGAAAAATTTATGCATAAGCCTCTTGTACAAGATCTTCAACTTTTGAAACTAATGGAAAATTACTTACTATTTTAAATGCAAGATTCATCCTATGATATGTACAATGAATTCTTAGCATATATGGTGAAGTTGATAGTTGTAGTCTAACACAAAGGCCATTCCTTTGTCCTTGTAGTACTGATGCTCCATCTGTGCCAATACATACCAACTTTTGTTTTATCATTAAATGGTCCATACAACCAATTTCCTTCAAACTACTAATAAACAGTTCATAAATATTTTCAGCTATAGAATTCTCCCTCATTTTAGGAATCCCAAGTAGATAGGAATGCCTAATATGGTCATTAATCATATACATACTTATGCATATCCATGAAGTATTATCAATAATCGTAACCTCGTCCAAAGACAATGACAAAAATCTAGCATTCGCAATATTCTCTTTCATATCATCATTTTATACTTCTCTTTATAGACCAATAAGAAGATGGAAAATTTGACACTTGAAGAAAAGATAGATATTTCATGTAATCTAAATAATTTTTCATAGGACATCCTTTAGATAATATGTGAAAATACAATGCTTAATTGCATTGTCTTGGATAATAAATTTCTTTCCATCGTCTCTACAAATAGAGATGTGATGTTTCCTCCACTTGCTTCGTGTTTTCCCTTATTAAATATTTTTTATATTCATCTTCATATTTGACATGTCAACAGTCCTAGGAATATTTCCATATGATAATAGATTTCTCCTTTCCATTTACAATTTTCTTATCATATACCTTTCCTACATGCTTCTCTATTGTATCTAACTTCATGTGCAATGTCACTTCCTTACCAAGTTTCCAACTACATATATTGCATCTAACTTCTTATGAATTATCTTTCTCATTTGTATTTTATTATTTTTTTAGAGAAAAACTAAGGCCTTGAATGAGACTCTGAATTCCCTTCAATAGAGGAAATGAAGGCCATAAACGAGGCCCTAAACCATGGTATAGGCTTCGCAAGTGAAACTTTTTAGCACTAAGATATTATTCACTCGATGTTAAAGTCTTTGAACAGCATGGTTGCTTATTGTGACCAAAATCTTGGATATGAAAACTATCAATTTAGGCCATCATCCATGACCATTGGGTTCAGTGGCCATGCACATGACCCTAAACTACATTATGAGCCCTATAGAAGGAATATGTTCTAAATTTTCAAGCACCAACAATAATGAAGATGGTTTATGTGGCCAAACATATGGTAATTTTAGGAATGTCTTGAATCAATACATGTAATCATCATCATTATATATATGATATTAATAAATTATACATGCATCATAACTTAAAAAAAAAATTCTTCTAGTAATAAATTATGTCTAGGGGAATATATTCCACTAGTCACCCAAAACTTGAACATGGCCCCTACCATAATATATGGATATAGTATACATGTAGGTGTACTAGATTATCACAGAAAAATATGTCTCTATGGGGGATTTAAACCTTGGTTAGTGGAGTAATATCTCATCTTCTTTGACAACTAACCAATCCTTTTTGGCCAAACCAATGTTTTTTAGTTGGAAAGTAGGAATTTATCCCATAATCCATGATTTATGTTTCAAAACCAATATTGTACAATAGCCTTAAACCATAATATATGCCCTATAATTGGAATATTTTCCCCACAAGAGAATATCGGTCCCAACTTCAATGATTGAGTTCAACAAGGATGGCTATTGTGGCATAAGCCATTGGGGACAAAATCCATGGATTTATCCATTAATCCGTGATTTTGGAGCTTACAATCCATGAACCAAGGCTTGGGACATCATACATGTAACATCCCTAGTTTTAATCCTGCATATTTAATGTAATTATATAAATTTGATTTAGGCTAGTGACCCGATATGTTTGGGGAGAAGAGTCTGTATTGATCAATATGGTTGAGGGCCAAGCCATGTAAATTGTAAAATGAATTATTAATAATTACACATTGATGGTTGTGATATGAGAGGAACGGTAATGATGGAGGGTTATGATTCCACAAGAGAGGGGGATAAAGGGGAGTCCTAGGAAAAACCCATGTCTTCTTCCTGAGTTAATGTGTCATTACCATATAATCCTCCCTTTGACTTATTAGACACTCAAACATTGAATTCATGTAAGAGGGTTGGTGTGTTATCACCTCATAGAGTTATTGAGAGCATTGTTGCACGCATTGCAATAATATTGGAATTATCACCAAAACCCAACTCGGCAATAATACCCCTGGTATTTATCGCAATAATTTTGATAATTTGAAATTATCGCAATAATTTCATTAATTATTGCGATAATTTGGAAATTATCACCTTGCTGCATTAATTAATCAATTTTTTGGTCTTTTAACCCTCATTTTGCAAAAGTGAGTTAGGGGATTGAACCAGTGTTTTCAAACTCAAACCCCAAGTAAAAGTTGGCATTTCCTTTATATTTCCTTTTTATCCTTTTACTTAAATTTTTAACATTACCATTAATTGTTTCAGAATGTTTGAGAGTGGTTCCAACCTCATCGGACTTCATATGGAGAAAGTAGAATTTCATATCCCATTCAAAATTCAAAAGACTTGGAGTTTTCAGGATTTCAAGATTGGTAGGATTGCAACATTTTGTTGGATTCTATCACATATGAAGGTATGGGATTGGCATTTAATCAAGAGAACCAAACCTGTTATGTACCTTAATGTTGGTGGTATTGATTGTTGAACACTTTTGTCATGGCCTTAGAAAAAATGCACCTTTCACTCTAACCAAAATCATTGATTAAGCATGTTAAATATTTTCTACCATATTATAAGGCTTGGATTAGGCAGTTTCATCAAAATAGGGCGATGTTGATTGATGTCCCTAGAGGATCGAATTAGAAGAAAAGGTTAGAAAAGAGGCAAAGGGAAATATTAATGATGAGGATCCTAATACAAGAAATGGTGGAACATTGTTTGTCATTTAAATGTTCTTGCTCATTCGTTCATTGCTTTCTTTCAAAATTTTAACAATTTTTTGGAATCATGGTTTGAAATCTTTAAAATATAATTTTTTCATTAAAATTTAAATATTTTATGTATTTTTTAGTAAACCGAGCCATTGAAATCAAATCAATCTAAGTCAAACTGAGTCTTAGTATCTAGATGCCTCATGATGATCATATCATGAGATACATTTATTTTTGTTTTGATGTTATTTTGTATTATCCTATCATGAATTATGACTCGGGATAGATACAATAATCCAGTATCGATGTTTGATGGACCACTTGACATCTTATACATCTTATATTGTAGTTTTATTTTCATATTTATGTGACAAAGTGTTTGTTTGATGTTGAAGTTTCTTTAAAAGTTTAAAATTTTGAAAAAAAAATGATTATTTTGTATTTTTTAAAGTTTCCCGATAATTTCCAATAATTTCCTATATTTCCCCCGATATTGCCGATAATTTCGATTTTGGACCCCCGGGGATAAATTCTTGATAACAATAAGTGAAACATTGATTGAGAGCATGGAGGAAGTGTGAGAGTTAAGCAATCCTTTTGGGGAAGAGTGGGAGTCAACATGCATGGGAGAAAATGAAATTTGAATGGAAAAAGAGGGCCTCTTTTACATGTTGTGTTATGGCAACAAGAAGGGAGTTGGGTGTTGGGAAGAGCACCATCCATGCTAGCCATCGAAAGACAACTTAGTGGACTTATTTTGATGTTGAAAATGAGGTTGGGTTCCTGTAACAACTTGGTGGAGTTGTGAGCTAAAGCTAAGAATTAGGCTCCAAGCTTGTAAGTGCATTCCATGTTGAGGAAATGGCTCAAGAGCCTTGTGAAGGCTATTGTGATCACTCCTGGAGCAGTTGAGAGTTGTTGGAGTCCCCAACTATGATACTCCTATCCAATCAAGTGCACTGGAGCCCTAAAGGAAAGTGGGAAGGCCTAAGGGACTATGTGCAGTGAAGGGGGATCCCATTCCTTGAGTTGCACAAGTTGAGGCTGGGAAGAGAGTTGGTAGATTTCAATTGTTGGTGGAGTAGAACCTAGGTTTTTGGATACCGAATGTGGAGAGTGGATAGCCAAGAGGGCCAGACCTCCTTGTGGACCCATAGCCTTATATTTAAGGTGGCTTGTTGTTGAGAGAAATGGAATAGCAGTGCCTATGGCTAGGAGGAACATCCTTCCTATGCATCCAGTCGGTTCCACAATTGAAAGATAAGTTTATATTATGATTTATGATGTTAATTTTGTTGTGTAAATGTTAATTTGAATGTTGTGTATGTTTGTTGGGTATTCATTCATGGTTTTTATTATGTTGTTGGAAGCATGTGAACAGTTGCATTCACGTTTTTATAACTAATGTTAGTTGCATGAGTAATCTAGAGCATGTTGCCTGTTGTTAATTTTATTTGCATAGATCATTTAAATTTGCTTTTAGAAAGCATGTATTTTACAAGTGGTATCAGAGAAAATGTCATTTTTTTTTTTGGTAATGGGTACATTACAATATGGTATAATAGTTGTTGGTTCAATACTGGACCCGTATGGTCCAAAGACCATTGCAAAAATTCGTTGTTCTAGATATTTCATCTATGAAGAATTTGGGGAAAAGTGTGAAATCAGAGTGAAATCCCCAAATTTCTGAGCAAATTCAGGTTGAATTTGCACTCATAACGGCTAAGGAGATTATCAATGGCATCAATCTACAAGTTGCAGAGTTAAATTCAGCCTGGAAGGTCAAAATTTTATGTTCTAATGGAAACTGAGGACTTAGTAAGATAAACTAACTAGATTGCACTTGACTTGGTGATAAAAAGCCAAGATTCGTTTTGAATCAGTTAAAATTTTCAAGTTCACCAAAGAAAATTTCAAAAAAATTACGAAATTTTCAAGATTTTTGAAAATTTTCATACATATGATGATGTGAACCATAGCAGTTCAACGTGGAATGAAAAGGTCCATGGTGGTAGAATGCAAGGGTCATGGAATAGAGTATGATGAATCAATGACTGATATCACTTTAAGTTTGAGATCGAAGACCTAGATTCATCCTAAATTGAACAAAAATTTGTCAAAAATACATGCTTGCTAAAAGCAAATTTAAATGATCTATGGAGTTTTCGGGGTTTGAACCAAAATTGTCAATCTTCGATGGAGTTTTCGGGGTTTGAACCAAAATTGTCAATCTTCGATGGATTTTTCGGGGTTTGAAAAAATCTGTGGATAAATTTGGTTCACCGAAGAAAATCTTTGATCGTCGATGGAGTTTTCATGGTTCAGCGAAATTCATGGACAAATTTGGTTTGCAAAAGAAAATTGCCAATCACCAATGGAGTTTTCAGGCTTTGACTAAATTTATGACCAATTTGTTTCACCAAAGAAAATCTTCGATCACCAATGAAGGGAAAAAGAGGAGGATGACATGGTCGAGTCAGGGGATAACAGGTGGGAATCATCCACATGTCATGCCACGTCATCCAAATTGCCACCTCATCATCCACGTGCCATGCCACATCAGCCAAGGAACTCATTAATCGTCAATGAAGTTTGGGGAATCGAAGGCCCAAATTACATTCAATTTGGAAATCAACGATTGATATTCATTTGCAAATTTGGTGAAGTACGATGAATTGACGACCAAGATCACTTTTATTTTGAGATCGATGATCCAGATTCATCCTAGATTTGGTCAAAAACTTCTAAAATTTCAAATCTCGACAAGTTTCAACAAAGTCTGAATGAAACTTATCAGAAAATTGTCTATCGTTGACGGACTTTTCAGATTTTGGTGAATTTTTGTGAAGTTCAAATGAAACTTAGAAGAAAATTGTTGATCGTCGATACAAAGAAAATCGTTGATCGTCGATGCAAAGAAATTAGTCGATCATCGATGCAAAGAAATAAGTCGATCACCAATGCAGGGAAATAAGTTGATAGTCGATGAAGGGAAAGGAGGACAATGACATGTCCAAATCAGGGGATGACATGTGTACATTAGTATCCACATGTCATGCCATGTCAACTAGATTACCACATCAACAAAAATAGATAATTTACAAAAAAAAGCCTAGAGCCAAAAACTTGTTTTGGCCATAATAGAAGTGTTTCAACTAAGAATCGGATGAAATTTTAGGGGTCTGTCCGAAGTGACGAGGGATACAAGAATGCCAATGAAGGCCACTAGTTAATTCTGGTTTTTTTTTTTAAATGTGAATGAACGGTTTTTAAAGATTTGGGTTGTTCTAAGTAACGGACGCCTAGATGAAGGTGAAAATTTAATAGAGAGCTCAAAAAGAAGGTATGAAGATACCCATTTGGGCTCCTGGTGAAATTTAGAAGGAATTGGTGTGGATATGCTCAAACAGGGAAAATCCACTATTCTCAGGTACGTTGTGGGGATTTTTGAAATCTTCGAAGGAAAAGGGACCCCATATTACCAATCTAGAAAAATTTATTTAGTCGATGTTTTATCTACTCATCAATCTGGATAACTTTTTGTTGAGGGAATTTTTGCTAGTTTTTCTATGTTTGGGAGATAGCCATTTTTTGCCAAAAATTCCACGTCTAGAGAAAGTGTAAAAGTGAAAATTCATCCATTCCATATTTATACATAATTTGACTAGAGTATTAGATTCCAAACCCAAGTGTTGATATGTGTTCACAATAATAATTCATATGTGCACCTGATACAAATGTTTTCATGATTCCTAACATATTTTATGTTATAGAGGACATAAAATGGTCTCAGAAAAATTACATCAGTAAAAAATAGAGCACAAATGAGTGGAAATTACAAACTTCAGAAGGCTGTAACTTTTCTCTCAAAACTCAAAATGAGGCATGAGTACAACCATTAGAAAGGTAATATAGAGGAAAAATATAATAGAAGGATCTAGTTCTCTGAGAAAGCATCTAGTAATTTTATAAAGTTGCAGGAAAAAGGGAAATTGGACTATGTGAACCATGCAATCATTCCATGTGAAAGTTTTCCAAATAATGTGAATTTTGGAAAAACATTTCCAAATGTTGGAATTACATTCCCAAGGGGAGTCTTGGTTCAAAAAGAGTGTTGATACTCATGATGCCTATGTAAAAGCATAGAGGCGTGTTTGGAAATACAACAGCCTGGTAATGGAAAAGGGGAGTTGAGATTTGATAATAGGGAGCTATTGATGAGCAGGGGAACACCCAAGCAAAGAATGTTGTGTCAAAGTATTGTTAACAAGAAGATCATATGTCATGAATAAAGAATATGTGGGTCTATTTCATATTTTAATTCCAAGGTCCAATGGACAGGGAAGCAGGGCAGAGCTTGTAGAGTTGGTTGAGACAATGAAGAACTTGCAAAGGGAAGAGAAGAGATACAAAGTAGGTAATTTAAAGTTGATAAAGGACTCAGGGAAAGTAGAGACAAACTAGTATTCAGCTTCTACAGAGCCTGAATGACTTGCAAAGTCATATCATAGGGATTCTCACATGGAACAAGCCAACATGTGATGAATGGAATTAATATGCACAAGTAGATAAGGAAGACTCCCTCATCTTGAATGTAATATTGTATTGATTGCAACATAGCTTACTGCACAAGAGAAGAAGGACCTCATGAGATGATGTATGACTCATGAGATGGGTGAGTTGTCTCTATGTGAAAGAAAATAATTGATAGCTATGAAATAACTAATTTGGTCTAAAATTAACCAAAACAAAAAATCTACTTTGTAATCAAAGTGTACAGTGGAAGTGAAGCTCACATTTCAGAAGCACGGAGAAGAGATGTTGAAGCAGAAGGAGCAGAGGATGGAAGATCCCTGATGTTGAGAAAGGTTCTCTAAAAACCAGAGGCAGAAGTTGAGAGGCCAGTGCAGAGGAACAGTCTCTTCAGAACAGCTTGCAAAACTAAAGACAGAGTATGCAAGGTGATAATTGACAGTGGGAGCACTGACAACTTAGTATCCACAGAGATGGTGGAGAAATTGGAGATGGAGACAACTGCACATCCGAAGCCATACAAAGTCTCATGGTTGCAGAAAGGATGCAATATTGAGAATTCTTAAGTTAGTGGATATATATATATATATATATATATATATATATATATATATATATTGTTATGACCCAAAGGGGCAATATACCGGGTTAAATGCATATGATATTACCCCAATGGGATGGGGGGGAATATATGGGGCTAAATTTACATGTAATGTGTAAATATATATGTAATAGGGTTGGCCTAATAGTAAAGGGGCCTCATGTGTAGGTGTGAATAGGTATATATCGAGATCATGGTATTCATTATTGTAGACATGTGAATTGTGTTGTATGAATGTATTTTGTTATTTGGAGGAGGTTCCCCTATTATTTAAGGAGTTATTGTATAAATTATCTTGTAGTTATGCTCCATGCTCACATTTTGTACATTGTGTGTACTTATGTTCTATTATAATAATTTAAGCATTCAGTTCATTACATTTGGTATCAGAGTATCGATCCTAGAGTTTTTCTTCCTCAAGCAAGTCATTTTGGCATTTTCGCTATAATTTTTTTCCAGGGCCACTTAAGATAGTGAAAATCAGAGGTTATTTAGAAGACATTGATAGGTATTTGTGGTACAAATTTCAGGTTTTGGACAGTTATACTTTCAGATATATACCCTTTGGAAGATAGAGTTTTTTACTAGTCCTATAACTAGTCTCAAACAAGTGTTTCAGGTAAAACACTCATATCTTCTTCATAGAGGATCTAAATTATGTGAGACTAGTTGCATTGGAAAGAGGGAATTCCATAGTATTTTGGATGTGAATTCATAATTAGTTATCCAATATTGGATGCATGGAATTCTGTACAAATTTGCTCTCCAAAATAGGCCAAAATTTAGCAAGGTTTGGGAAAGTTACGATAACTTCCATTTGGCACACCCAATTTTGGTCAAACCTATGGCATTGTAGAGAAGACATTTTAGAGTACTACAGGTCGAAATTTTAGACTCATGAAGGCCGGAATTTCATAAATACATTAGAAGGGAGGTCGGTAAGGAGGACAAACTCCAAATCAAGGTTTCAAAGATATGTTTACTTAAAAATATGATAACTTTTGATTGGGATGTCCGATTGAGTTGATTCAAAAGCCATTGGAAAAGGAAAACATAGAATATTATATTGGATCAAGTATTATACCTATTTTAGATCATTATTCCTAATATATTAAGGTTGTAAGTTGAGGTTTGGGTTAGACCTCAATTAAGAATCAATGGAAATACCTAAATTTATAGGAGATGGAGATAAAGATTAAATCAATCACGGGGAATGGTTGTCGATGGTAAAATAACATTGTAAGACTCATTTTCGGGAAAGCCTTAAGTTTGATGGTGAATCTTTCAAATGGTGGTACAGTCTTGATGAAGGTACTAGATTATTTCTCTCATGGGAAAATTTTGAAAATCTCTTCTCAAATAAATGGCTCAAGGATAAAAATAATGGAGGAGATGCATAAAATTCAAGTGGAACTAAAGGAATCCAAAGAAAATGTATCCAAATTGAAAAAGGATAATGAAGAGATAATAAAATATAATTTAAAGAAAAATGATGAGTTCATCAAGATGCAATCCCTTAATGAATCACTCATTAAGGAGGTTAAGAACTTAAAGCAAGAAAAAAGTAGCAAAGCAAAGTGGGAAAATGATGATTCAAGGGAAGAATTGAAAAATAAAGATGAAGAGATATGCATATTACGAAACCATAATAAAAAACTATTAGATGAGTTTAAGAGATTTAAAAAAGAAAATAAGAATTACCAAAATAAAGAAGAACAAAGATCTTGGATGAAGAAACTACCAAAAGACTAGAAGAGGAAATTTGCAAGAAGGTTGAGGAATCCATAAATATTGATGAGGTAAAATCATAAATGTAAGCCATAATTAAAGAAGGATGTCAAAATTTGATCAATGGGGTGATCCGGATTATTTTCGGAATGAAATGAAAGCAGAGATATTACAATGAAATACACACAAATATTTCCAGAAACAGACAAATACAACAATACATGATTTTTATTAATGAAAGAAATGTACAGAGACTGTAAAAATACAGAGTGAATGAACTCGTTAGACTGGTGGAAACTTATCTTTGAGAAGAGATATGACGGCTACACTTATTCACAAGAATATGAGTACAATGAGACTCTGAAGGCATTTTTACAATAAACATGAATTCCAAAACCCTAGACATCCTAACCATAGGAGATGAAGCGCCAAAAGTCATGTGGGTCTTGTTGGGGTAAGTTGGTACATCAACTTCCATAGGTCGCAACTTTTGCATAGAATCTATGTTTTAGGAATGTGATAGCCCGTTGGAAAGGTATTTTTGATAACTACACATTACGCCATCAAACTATAACTTCGACAATAATTTGACTGTGGAAATCCCAAAAAACATTGTTTAGGGCTTCAAAACAGCCCCGAAAGTACAAAAAGATGTACTGACATGAAAACTGCCAAAATAAGTTAGTTAGAATAGGTGGGTGGACACCAATATCCACCTGGATGTTGTGTAGGGATTCAAGACAGCCCTGGAAGTGCAAAACCCACAATTACAAAGAGATTTCACGATTACAGAGAAATGTGTTGAACTGAAAACTATCAAGATGAGACAAGTGGAATTTGGAACAGGTGGGTGGCCACAAATATCCACCTGGATTAGTCCTCTGCCCTTACGAAGAAATGGTCTTCATTGTTTTGAGTTCTCGAGGAAGAGGGGAAACCATTTGCTGAATCTTAATCTTGGTGAGTTGCTTTCCTTACTGGGGAAGTTGTGTTGCTTGGACTATGGAAGGTTGTCCTGAACCTGTGGCTAGCAGGGTTGAATTTGTTTCACCAACCTGATGTATCTTGGCTTGGCGGGGCATTGTGTAGGCACCATCGTAGATGAAGAAGCAATATATTATTTCCCTTATGTAATCTGCTTATGTTGGATAGAAGGTGTTCTGGCTGCAGTGGTTGTAATGGTCTTATGTTCATCCTTTGAAGAGATTGTGAAGAGGCTGAATTTAGAACTATGAGAGATTACCTTGCGTCATTGTTTTGGTGGAATAGTAGTTGGAACTACCTATAGTATCCTATAGAGATGACCCCCCACAGTAACAATGACACTACACAGGGTCAAGACTCATAAACAACATGATGTTTCCACATATATTGTTGGCCCAAAACAACATCACAGACATCAAGAGGGGAAACATCACACACTACCTCATTCCTGAAGGGTTGGATGCCATAGGATAGGCGACACTTTTGGCTGACATGGAGATCTCATCCCTGGCGAAGCCACCCGATGTTGTAAGGTTGCGAGTGTAGTGTTGTCGACAACCCCAATTTTTTGACGACCTCAGATGAGATGAGGTTCTTCTGGATTCCACTATCAAAAATGAAATGCAACAGGGTCCCTTTCACCCACATATGTGAATGGAAGAGGCACTCCCCCTCTTTAGGATCTATTGGTTCTTCTGGTTGAATTGTTGCGATCGCAACGATAGTAGTGGGTTCTGCATCGCTGATCTGCATTTTTTCATTATTTTATGGATCATATTCTGAATCAAGGTTCGGCTCCTTGTCTTTGATATCGGCCACCAATGATTGTTTTGAGTGACATTCATCAGTGTTGTGCCAGGAGATTTTGTGGAAGTCGCACCACTTCCTAGTGTCATTCTTCGACTTTCCCTTACCTTATTTTCCTGTGTCATGGATTGGTTGTCAAGAGGTTGTTGGTTAGGGTCATCTTTATTATGCTTTGGTTGTTTCAGATTTGCAAACCCGAACTCCCATTTGTTATGGTGCCTAAATTTCTGCTCAATTTTTACAGCATATTGATAGGAAGCTCCCGGTCATGAGATGTTTAGTAAATTCATTTTGGTTTGGATGTACCGATGCAGAATCCCGCGGTATTTCAGAACCAAATGTTGCTTGGAGTCTTTGATACCCAGCTTGGTGCGCAAGGTATGGAAAGTATTTGTGAACTCTGACACTATTTGGCCCCTCTCTTGTCGTAGTGTGGTCCATCTCATGTACTAGTCTTCATAGTTATCAACATGGAAATATTGTTCCTTGACCACATCCACAAAAACCCCCAAGTGGGCTCGGCCCCATATATTCTAGATTCATCTGTGGAACTTTTCTCCCAATAATTTTCTCACCAATGTTTGACATGGGGGAGAGCCTTGAGGATTTCAAAGGTGATCTTTTTCCTGTCGGAAAAATTGTGAACAGAGAAATAACCTTCTAGCATATTTAACCATTTTTCTAGGGCATCTGCATCTATCTGACCTTCAAATATGGTAATATCAAAATTAACTTGTACCTTGAAAGGAGAGGTTCCTCCAAAGTGGTCACTTGATGAAAATGTGCCTGTCGCTATCAACGGGCATTGAAGGATGTGGGAAAAGTTCTCCATCATTTCATCCCTTTGCTGCATGAGAGCTTGCTCAAGAAACATGTTAATAGAATCTTATGCTCCGTCATTTTTCTTGTCTTCCACTATGGGGGGTTTCTTGGGCGTGCGAGAGCAATTGTCCTCAAGAGAGACAAGATCAAGACCCAACTTGCTATACTTGGACCTCGTTGGAGACATGCACTAAAAAACAATAAAGAGCAACATGCTCTGATACCACTGATCCAGATTATTTTCAGAACGAAATGAAAGCAGAGCTATTACAATGAAATACACACAAATATTGTCAAAAACAGATAAATACAACAATACATGATTTCTATTAATGAAATAAATGTATAGAGATTGTAAAAATATTGAGTGAATGAACTCGCTAGAATAGTGGTAGCTTATCTCTGAGAAGAGATGTGACAGCTACACTCATTCACAAGAATATGAGTACAATGATGCTCTGAAGTCCTTTTTACAATAAACATGCATGCCAAAACAGTAGACATCCTAACCCTAGGATATGAAGCGCCAAAAGTCATGTGAGCCCCGTTGGGGTAAGTTAGTACATCAACTTCCATGGGTCATAACTTTTGCATATGATCTTTGTTTTAGGCATTTGATAGCCCGTTGGAAAGGTATTTTCGAGAGCTACACATTATGTCATCAAAATATGACTATGTCAATAGATTGACTGTGGCAAGCCCAAAAAAATGTTTTTTAGGGCCTCAAAATGGCCCTGGAAGTACAGAAAGATGTATTGACATGAAAATTGCCAAAACAAGCCAATTGGAATAGGTGGGCGGCCACCAATATCCACCTGGATGTTGTGTAGGGATTCAAGACAACCTTGAAAGTGAAGAACCCACAATTACAAAGAGATGTCACCATTACAGAGAAACGTGTTGAACTGAAAACTATCAAGATGAGACAAGTGGAATTTGGAATAGGTGGGTGGCCACCAATATCCACCTAGAACATGGGGAAACATTGCAGCTTCAAAAGGAGAAAGAGGAAAAGATTCAAGAAGGTCATCAGAAGATACTTGAAGAAGTTGAGCTTCATCTAGAGGATGTACATGCCAAATATGATGGTTTTATCTCCAAGGCTAGAGTAATCAAAGACCGATCAAAGAGGATAGAGGATCCCATTGTCTATGAAAAGAAGATAGCTTAAAGGGGTGTGAAAAATGAAGAAAAATCGTCAAATGTGAAACCATATCGACACCGTCATTATCAAGAAAGATTTCAATGAAGACAAAAAGATCAATATCATCATTATCAAGGAAGAAGATGGAATACTCATCAATATTCATGGAATATGGCATCACAAAACTATTATTCAACAAGATATTATCATATACCAACATCTACTACAAATTGGAGAAGCTTCAACAACAATACCTGGAAACAAGGGAAAGAAAAATATGCAGCAACTAGCCACCAAGGATTACGACCGAAAAGAATTGATTTTGGATGGATGGATCATCATCAATGGAAACAAGAAAGCATGAACATAAGAAAATCATATTACTTGGTTTCATCACATGTGAACCCTTTAATGGAAAAGCTTTGAGGACAAATCTTTTTGGAGGGTACTATGTTATGACCCAAAAAGAGAATATACAGGATTAAATGTATATGATATGACCCCAAGGGAGGGAATATATGGGGCTAAATGTACATGTAATGTGTAAATATATATGTAATAGGGTCAGCCTAATAGTAAATGGGCCTCATGTGTAGGTGTGAATAGATATATATAGAGATCATGTATTCATTATTGTAGACATGTGAATTGTGATGTATGAATATATTTGGTTAATTGGAGGTTCTTCTATTCTTTAAGGAGTTATTGTGTAACTTATCCATCTTGGAGTTGTGTTCCACACTCACATTCTATAGATTGTGTGTACTTATGTTCTATTATGATAATGTAATAATTTGGTTCATTATGTATATATTTATAACAACACTCAACAGATGATGACAAGAATGAATGAGAGTTGTTGATGCAATTGTTGTAGGAGCAATTGTGAACATGGCCAACGGGATGGTAAAGGATAACAACAAAATATGGAAGGGAAGACATTAATGTAATATTTCAGCATGTTAAATGAAGTGAATTTTAAAGTTGGGTTGGTCAAATAAGTAGTGAGTGATTAGTGAGATTGTAGTGTTAACATTTAGTTGGAGCAATGCATGTTACAGCATTGGGAATACTGAAAGGTTCAACTAAAGTAAAGTTGGGGCATGATTTCTTGAGTGGAAGAAACTACCAATAAGACATATTGGTTGGAATTGCAAAAAGGCCAAGTTGGAATTGGTTGGATGGTGCTCAACAAGAAGAAACAAGGCATAGATGAACAAAGTGAAGGCACACAGGGAATCCATAATCTAAAAGAATTTAATGACATCCATCTACAACACAAAAATAAATAAAGTAGAAATAAATATGCATTGGAGGGAATACTGGAAGTGATGAAAAATGCATATAGGAACAATATAATGCAAGTGCACTAGTAGGCATGTTTACAATGTATGCTTGGTGTATATAGACATGAATTAGTGCATGTGAGGATGTTTGTACATGGATATGGCATGCTTGTGGACTCAAAGTAGTATGATGTTATATATGAAATAATGATGCTATGATGTTTGAACGTTGCTAATGATGGATTATGAGTCCAGGAAAAAGGTTTATAGCATGATTGAAAATGATGGTGATGTCGCTACATATGACATCCATCAATATGAAGATAAAATGAGGATGATAGAATGTTGATCAGGGGGTTGGCGAACAAATCTTGTGAGATTCTACAAATACCAACTAGTTAAGTAGCACCAAGTAATTCATAACGGGCATGCAGGTATGCATTTGGTTGATTACAATGCATAAATGTTGAAGGGGGTTGAGGTAAGAATTCCCTCAGTTAAGATTAATTATTTGAATTGATGTGTAAGGGTAGAAGGCCTTGAGTATAAAAATGTTGGTTAATGCATGAATGCAATTATATGAGATTTCATTGCATATTATGTTATGTTGGTTATGAGATCATAACCAAGTTAAGTTAGGAGACATACTCTTG
>ML781885.1:630087-678076 GCA_009831015.1 Picea engelmannii | reverse complement strand
AAAAACTCTCCTTGGAAGCTGAAGAAAGTTGACTTTAGACACACTTCTGCTAGTCTAGTTGTTTGCGGGTCTGCTACCTCCTTTATGACTTGAATGGCCTCATTCAGCGGGATCTTAGTAAAAAGTGACACTACATCAAAGCTGATGAGCATATCCTTTGAATCAATTTTCTCATCTTTTATGAGTTCCACGAAGTCTCTTGAATCCTTGATGTAGGAGTTTGTTTTTCCGACTAGTGGTCTTAGGATTCCTGCCACGTATCTGGCTAGTTCATAGGTTGGGGAACCGATTGTGTTGACGATTGGTCTTAGAGGGATTCCTTCCTTGTGGATCTTAGGGAGTCCATAAATTCTAGGGGTAATTTGGCAGCTTGGGGTTAATCGTTTTTTCATCCATTCGTCGAGGTTGGAGACTTTAATGGCCTTCTTGACTTCTTTGATGACCATGGATATAGGGTTGTTGTCTAGCTTCTTGTAACTCCCAGTCATGGTGAGATGCTCCATCATTTTGGTGTTGTAGTCTGTTTTGTTCATGACTACTGTAGCCCCTCCTTTATCAACTTTAAGAATTACAATGTTTTCATTGTTTCTTAGGTTCTTAATAGCTTCTTGGTCCTTTTTGCTGATGTTATTTTTAGGTGGTTTTGCATTCCTAAGGACCATGGCGCAGTCTTGCCTAATGGCATCTTTATCTTCTTCATTGAGATTTTTAATGTTGTCTTCTATGTTGCAGACAATGTTTTCAACTGGGACGGTCTTCGGAGAAATGGCGAACCCTAATCCTTTCTTTAGGATATTAATCTCTTCCTTGCTAAGATCCAGGCTGGACAGGTTAACCACTTTCCTGTCATCGTTTGTTGTGGCTTTATCACTGTCATTGGCGTTATCTTTGTTGCATGCCGCGTCATAGTTTGTTGTGGCCTTATCACTGTCATCGGCGTTATCTTTGTTGCCTGTCGCGTCCCTTATTTTTGCTGTTAGACTTCTTAATTTACGTGCATGGCGTTCTATGGCTCTGCGTCCTTCTCCGTCTGCCTTCAACGCAGCGCTGGCGTCCATTACTGTCCAAAGGTCCATACGAATTTCGTGCGCGAGTTGTAGGTGAAGTTTCAGTGCGTTTTTTGATAGAGCGTCCAGTGTTGCGCGCGTTCTCCTTAATTCTCCCCGTACTAGGGCACGACTGAGTCGTTCAAAGGCTTTGTGGTTCCATCTGCTACGAATTTTGTGACTGATGAGGGCAAAAATTGGGGTTAGGTTATTGTCTCTGCATTTTTTAAGGAAATCTAGATCAGCAGCTCGTCTAACAATTTTGATCCGTAGTTTTTCCAGTAAACGGAAATTGTTCCAGGTTTCCCTTCCGTACAGGGAAGATATTGTTGTTTTTAAGTTTATGTGGTGAGGAGTTTCACATATGTTTTTCGGATAATCCACAGTTGGTATCATTTCGTCGTCGACGTTTCGAATCTGAAACAGGATTCATCATCGGGACTAATCGTCGAGTTAGAGCTAGCTGATCGTCACCAATTAATACTATAAATGCAGGACAATTAAAAGTTATCTAAATTGTGTCGGCTGTCTTTATTTTCAGAAAATAATTTAATTTAATTTAATAAAAGAGACTTAATATTAAAGGGATTTAAATCAGGGTTTTGCGAAAATAGCTAGTGTGTATAAGTATAAAAACTAGGTTAAATGAGGCTTTGTATTATTTTGTTTAGGGTTTTAGGTTTTACTCATACTTAGTTATTTAATAGTAGTGGTTTTCTATTAGTTATTTATTTGTTTTTAGGGTTTAGTTACTTAGGTTTTGCTATTAATTAATTATTTAGTAGTGTTAGTGTAATTGTAGTGGGGTTATTAGTGGTTTATCTTAATAAAGACAGCCGACGCAATTTAGATAACTTTTAATTGTCCTGCATTTATAGTATTAATTGGTGACGATCAGCTAGCTCTAACTCGACGATTAGTCCTGATGATGAATCCTGTTTCGGATTCGAAACGTCGACGACGAAATGATACCAACTGTGGATTATCCGAAAAACATATGTGGAATGATAGATTGTTGGTTGGAATTGTTGTTAGAATTATGAATTATGAAATCATTATGTATGGTTTTGGGCCGAAGTTCCTATGTGTACAAGTTTTGGGCAGGAGTTCATATGTATATATATGTATTGGCCAAGGTACATGTGTATATATGTTTGGGTTAAAATTCATATGTGATATTCGGTTGGAAATCCCATATGTTGTTTAAAGGCCAAAGAGCCTAGCATTGTAATATGTATGTACACATGTAGGGTGTTGTGCATTGAGGACAGTGCAAAAATAAGGGGAAGGGGATGTAACATCCCTAGTTCTAATCCCCACATATTATAATGTAATTGTGTAAATGCGAATTGGGTTGGTTAGCTGGTATGTTTGGGGTGAAGAGCCCATATTGATAAATATGGTTGAGGGTCGAGGTATGTAAATTCTATAATGAATTTTTAATAATTACACATCATTGGTCATGATACGAGAGGGATGGTAATGATGGGAGGATATGATTCCACAAGAGAGGGGCCTAACAGGGAGTCCAAGGTAAAACCCATGTCATTTTCTGAAGTTAATGTGTCATTACCATATAATCCTCCCTTTGACTTATTAGACACTCAAACACTGAATTCATGTAAGAGGGTTAGTGTGTGAGATCACCTCATAGAGTTATTGAGAGCATGGGTTGAGTATAAGCAAGCATGGGGAAGTGTGAGAGTTAAGAAAACATTTTGGGGAAGAGTGGGAGTCAAGATGCATGGGAGAAGAGGAAATTTGAATGGAAAAAGAGAGCATCTTTTACATGTTATTTTTGGGCAACAAGAAGGGAGATGGGTGTTGGAAAGAGCATTGTCCATGCTAGCCATGGAAAGACAACTTAGTGGATTGATTTTGATGTTGAAAATGAGGTTGGGTGCCAATAAAATCTTGGTGGAGCTATGATATAAAGATAAGAATTAAGCTCATTAGCATAGATTTCCAAATTCACTATGTTTGGAAACATTTTATCAAAGCTAAGAAATAGGTTGCAATAAGTGCATTCCCTATTGAGGAAATGGCTCGAGAGCCTTGAGAAGGTTGTTGTGAGAACTTCTGGAGAAGTTGAGAGTTCTTGGAGTCCCCAGTTGTGATATTCCTAACCAACCGAGTGCACTAGAGCCCTAGAGGGAAGTGGGAAGGCCCGAGGGACTATGTGCAGTGAAGGGGGATCCCATTCCTTGGGTTGTGTGGGTTGAGGGGAAGAGAGATGGTGGATTGGAACTATTGTTGGAGTAGAACATGGGTTTTGGGATGTTGAATGTGGAGAGTGGATAGCCAAGAGGGTCAAACCTACTTGTGGACTCATAGCCTCAGCTCGGGGGTGGCCCACTGTTGAGAGAAATGGAACAACGGTGTCTATGGCTTGGAGGAACGTCCTCCGTACGTAGCCAGTTGGTTTCGCAATTGAAATATAATTTTATGTTATGTTTTATGATGTTAATTCCACTATGTAAATGTTGATTCGAACGTTGTGTATGTTTGTTGGGTATGCATGTATTCATGGTTTTTGTCATGTTGTTGGAAGCATGTGAACAATTGCATTCACGTTTTTATAATTATTGTTAGTTGCATGAATAATTTAGAGCATGTTGTCTGCAGTTAATTTTATTTGCATAGAGCATTTAAATTTGTTTTTAGCAAGCAGGTATTTTACAAGTGGTATCAAAGAAAACTTCATTTTTGTTGTTGGTAATGGATACATTACAATACAAACTCTTCATGTGGAATTTTTCCCCATGAAAGGAAGAGGTACCCAATTTCAAGGAGTTAGGTGCAATATGAATACTTCTTGTGGTGAAATTTATTCCTTAATCCTCAACTTTTAGGCTCTAAGGCCATATACAATGCCTAAAAACATGATATTGACCCTATGAGTGGAACCTTTCCACACAAGAACATTTAAGGGCACATTTCAAGGACTAGCATAATAGGGTGGCTATTATGTCACTAAAAATGTTATAGGGCCATAAACCATATTGGATTAAGACCATAGTCCATGATTTTGGGGCTTAGACGCCATACTAGGGTTTTGAACCTCAAAACGAATGGACTTGTTCTATGTAGTATGGTTTTTGAACATGCATGTAGGAGATATATGAGACATCTTAGTTCACTTAGCTACATACACATATGTGATTCCTTCATGTGAGTGACTATATGGCTTCCAAGGACCATATAACTTTGTGACATAAATTTAGCCATAGAGTTGATTATTATTAACCCATAACCCCTAGAACCCAATTAACCACAAACTAAAATTAACCTAAACCAATTATAACCCCACTAGCTCCTAATTGACTTTAAATATTAATTATTATAACCTTGTAAACTCTTAATTGTCCTTAAACCTTAATGATTATAACCTCACGTGTCCCACCCTAACTCCTAATCCATTAATCCCTAACCACTACACCACTACCCCCTAATTCCTATCACCCAACCCTTAAACTACATAATGCCACAAACCCCATAACCTACCTATCCCTCTTAATCCCTAATCCATATAACCCCATTACCTCGGCTAATTGACCTTAACCCCAAACCCTTGTAAACTCACAAATCCCTTAAACAACAACCCCTAACCACTATAATTTTATTGATTGTTAAATATTATATCCTCACTAACCCACAATTAACCCTAACCCGAACTCCTATAAACCCACACAACCATAATCAACTGTAATTATTAGTTATTCATATAGTATTCAGTACAAACGCATAACCCTAATCAACTTTCTACCTCTAACTTGTACTTTGAGAGATGAGTTATCGCCTCATATGAATCATGTGTTCCCTACCTCAAAATGACATTTAGACAATGGAAATGACATTTAGATGTTGACAGTGTTCCCTTTGGAATTGAATCAAGGGAGACTCGACCATTAGGGAAAATCCTATTGGCACATGAAATTTACATTGGATTTGATGCATTTTTCATAATGCATAAGTTCCTAGTTGCGCTTATAATATGTAATGTATTTGTGGTTCATGGATTATTGTGTACGACTTGATGTCTTACACTTTTGTATTTAGAAGATTATATGCACATGAGTTAGTGGAGATGAATTGTAAAGCTCCCTTTAATGGTACATATGTTAGTGATGTGGCATGTGTGTGCCCTTTAGTGATACCGATGTTGACTTATGTTTCCTCTAGTTGACAATGTGAGATGAGTCCACTTGGTACGAGTCCATGGATTGTGCATAGTCGGCAAGTTGCCAAACCAGATATCTCAGAACTTCATTATCGGTGTGCAAAACGACTGCAATTAGCCATATCAATGGATCCACGCTATGATTCAACTTACGAAGGAAGCTGGCCAGCAGGACAACCCAACCATGAGAGGTTGCTGTAAGTATCCTACAATTACAATGAAAATAATGGGCTTGCTAGACATTCAAAGATTGAGGATGGAGCATCAGGTAAACTGGCCCACGTATTCAGGGATTGAAGAAATTCTGCCATTTGACTAACGTAAATATTGAGACATTGTATGACGTTTGGTGACCAGGAAAATGTGATAATCCTTGATTGTGAAGTTTTGTAACCTTCGGCATTTGAGACATTGTATGAAGTTTTGTAACCTTCGACATTTAACGAAGAAAGTGCAATAATCCTTTGAGTGTGAATTTTTATAACCTTTGGCATTTGAGACAATGTACGAAGTTTGGTAACTAGGAAAATGTGATAATACTTTGATTGTGAATTTTGTTAACCTTCTACATTTGAGACATTGTGTGAAGTTTGGTAACCGAGCAAATGTGATAGTGAAGTGAAAATCCTTTTGATTGTGAAGTTTTTTAATTTGAGACATTGTATGAAGTTTGATAACCAGACAAATGTGATAGTGAAGTGAAAAACCTTTGATTGTGAAGTTTTGTAACTCTCAGCATTTGAGACATTGTATGAAGTTTTGTAACCTTCAACATTTGACAAATTGTATTTTGAAAAGGCATTGTATTTTTCAAATTTTTTTACCATGGTGTCAAACTCTGAAGAGTTCTAAACTCTTAATTGTGCAACTGTAAAAGGAGTTATAAGGGGGCTTGCACTTTGCCAAATTTGAGCACTTAAGGGGTCATAAGGTGTTTTTTTGGAGTTACAAGGGGAATTGTATTTGAAATTAAATAAAAGGACTTTTTTATTGTCTTGAGTCCTAGACCTACCCGAAATTGAATAAGGGGGTTTCAGGGACGTGTGTGCGTGCCATGATGTTTAATGGCCCCTTCTGATTGTATTGAACAAATATTTGGTTATATTGCTCTTTCCCACAAACAATGCCCTCCCACATAAAACAACATAAAACAATCTAATATAAAGAAGGCGAGCACGTGAATACAACGAATCCAATCATATAATTTTGTGGAGGCAATCAAAGGAATAAAGCAATCGATGACAAAGTGGCACAATCAAAGTGACAAATTGGCACAAACAAAGTGATAAAGCAATTCATGACAAATTGGACCAAAACTTTGCAATATTTTACATAATATGTACAGTCACCTACAATATTTCTTTTGTCTAATATTTTTGAGTCTGACTTGACATAATTGAGTCCATTTCAATCTCTAAGATTATTGTTCCAAAGAGTTAGAAACATAAGGGTGGAGTTGCAAGAAACCCTCTATGAAGTATTAAGGTCCAACAATTTTTGCGTGTGTGTCGCACTTTGAAAATGTATGTGAAATCTTTTGGCCTAGCTTGAAATTGAATAGGGGAATCTAGTGTGATGTTGAATGTCTTTGTATGAATGGTCATTGTTTGGCATTGTGACACTTTGGTCTTTAACTGCAACATTGTTGAGACAATTGGTGTTTTTTTGTGACACATTGTTTTTGGTACTTGAACTTCTTTGGATCATGATGACGAGTATCGAAGACTTGTTCAATCTTCTAAATACTTTAATTCATATTGTGCAAGGATAAATCATTCAAATTAGTAAAGCTTCACTAAGTCATGTTGGTACATGTATGCACATTAGACAAAAAGATTGATCTACTTCAAACTCATAATAGGTTGTTAAATGATGAATTACAACTTCTTCATCATCAACATTTTGAATCCATACTTCTTCAACAAAATCCATTATTTGAATTAACCATTGTTGAAATTCAAAACAACGATCACCCAACTATGAATCAGACAATGAAATTTTATGTTGACATTGTGAAGGCAAATGAAGAATTGGATAAAGGCAATAAGGAGGATAAGGATAAGTTTGAGAATCAAGATAAAGTTATTGGGCCTTGGGAAGAGTTATAATTTAAGAGGAACAAATTTGGCTTAGGATATGAAAAGAATGAATCTTGGCTTCTTTCACATTTCTAATTATTCTAAACTAGTTACATTTATGAGTGTTGAGTTTCCTTATGATAATTTACAACAACATATAGTGGATGATGGTGATGATGAGAAACATGAGGATAAGGATGACATTGATGTAGGTGATGATGATGAGGATTATGCACTTGATGTTGCTAATTCATATGATGTACATGAACAATGTAAACACTATCATCGAGTTGGCCATATTGTACTGCATTGTTTTGATCTTACTCCATGCAGTTTATTAAGTAAGATAAATCACTTCTTAGAAAGGTGTCAAAACCAAAGAAAGATTTAGAGGAAACATGTAAAGTTTGAATGGCTAAGTACTTGGTGATGGACTTTTGAAGACAAAATGTTTGAGTGGTCTTATCATCGAATTAATACATAGGTACATGCATGCTTGATTGGAGACGTTTCTACAGTAGATGGACATAAATGTTTTGATTCAGGAATTGGTGATTCAGGGCATGACCGAGGTGAACCATCCTTATATGGGGCGAGTAGGAGCCCCTTAGCGCATGACTCGGGCTTACAGAGCCTAGGGGGATTGTTCCCATTACTTGTGTATGACGCTACCTCAGTTGGTTTCCTAGCTTGAGGATGTGTACAGTTCTGACTTGCATGTGGAAGAGTTGGGGTGCGTACGACACAAATATGGGCAAGGCAGCGAACTCGTCACGACTTGGAGAAACCAAACAACGCGTCATCTCAAGTTACTTCCAAGGGATGTGAATCTTCTCCCAAAGGGGAAGGTGCCTATATACTTGGAAGGGGCGGATGAGCTAAGGTATATAGGATATCATCAATCATTCAACAAGCAGGATAAGTGAAGGCAATGAAGAAGAAGTCGATTAAGTTGGTTGAATCGATCGAGGTGCATCTATAATTGCAGCAGGGGGTTGTGAATCTTAGGTTAGAATCCCCCCAAACCTTAACAAACTAAAACTAACTCCTAGAATTTAACTCTAAAACTAATCTAGAAACTAGGGACTACCCCCCTTGGCTTCCCTAGGAGTGAGCCTAGACAGAAGAGGTTTCGATCAAAGTGACAGTGTAAGTTGTGAACCTAGGCATTATGCCTCCAAGGACACACTAAGTGAGTCGGACTTAGCTCACTTTTGCAAGTGTGTATTAGGACGGCAACATCTTTGGCGCTGCTGCCGAGGATAAGTCATTAATCCTTGGTCAAAATGACTTAACTTGATTCTTTAAGAACTAAATAATAAAAAATTTAGGCCTTAAAATTCTTTGAACCTGTGATTGGTTAGCTTTGTGTGATTATTTTATAAGTGGCGACTCCATTGAACAAATCTAGAAAGTGTACTACTAGGAGCACTTCACAAGGAGTGGTTTATTCTTTTCCCGACCCCGAAAAGGTTTATAGGAGGAGGCTAAACCGCTTGGTTCCTAGGAGACTACTTGAAAGTCTTAGGGAGGAAGCACTCAACGATATCCAATTCTTGTTCCAAACTAATAATCAACCAACTTTTAACAATCCCACTAATAATCCTAATGTAACGATGACTTCCTGTTTGAGTCCTTTGAACCTTGCAGCAATTCAGGGTTCCCCTCACGATGTTCCCGAGAAAGCCATTGATAAGTTGCATATCTTCCATGGGAACGATGCTATAAGTGTCAGGTCCCACATCGTAAGTTTTGACAAGTGTCTATCGAAGTATTGTAAAGGTCATAACGAAGAAGATGTGAAGATGAAATTGTTTGTCTTTTCTTTAGAAGGAGATGTTGGCAAGTGGTTTTCAGATTTTCCTGCAAACAAGTTTGCCACCCTTAATGCAATATTAGATGAATTTAGGAAGAGATGGGGTGACCAACAGGATCATATATTTCAGTTGGGTGCTCTAACCACTAGTCATAAGAAAGAAAATGAAAATGTGTTAGAATTTAATGCTATGTTTAATAGCTTGGTAAAGTGCCTTCATCAAGATGTTAAGCCTCCGGATGCTGCAATTTTGATTTATTATATAGAGGCTTTTGAAGGAGAGATGAGGTATGCCTTAAGGGATAAGGATCCTTAGAATTTACCAGCGGCACAAGAAACAACTATAAGGATTGAACGGAATATGCTTGAGGCTAGCAAATCTAATATTCTTGGTTTTACTAGAGGGTATTCTTCCCAACCTTACGGGGAGAAGAAAAAGAACGTTGAAAATTAGAAACCCTCTAACGATGGCATGAAGGAACTTACTCGATTGATTAAACAAATGGAAATTAATCATGCCAATCAAATCAAACAAATGGAAGTCAACCATGCAAATCAGATCAAGCAGATAGAGGCCAACCAAGTAAATCAAAATATATCCATTCAGAATATGTTGGTAGCCGTGGAAAGGGGTCAAGCTAGTAGGCATCCACATCGGCCAAATAACCAATGGCCTAAGAAATCCCCTCCCCAAGATCAAAGGCCACCGAATCCATTGGAATCCACTAATTGGGTTGATCGCCAGGTTATTCATTATTGTAGACCTTGTGAGCAATTTCATGATGAATCAACTTGCCAAGTTTTCCTTCAGCTTTATGATGAGGAAGGGCCTTATGGATCTTCAAATGAACAAGTTAATATGTTTGGTCATGAGTTAAATGATGACATGTATGATTGGACAGATTCTGATGAACCTAATGGGGGAGTAGAACACATGATTTGCATGGGTGATGTTGTGGTGGATAAGGCAACAGAAATGTTTGGTCCTAACCTGACTCCAAAACAAATAGCTGAAATGGCTAAATTTAAAGGCATTACCTATCAAAGGAATGGGAACAAAATTCAAGATAAAAACCAAGCAAACATTCCCAAGGTAGCTTCAAAACCCCCTAAGTCAAATGTGTATGAAAATTCAGAATTAAATATTGACTTAGGAGGGTGGTTAAGTAATGCGAAGATGTTGGTGCCAGTGTCCGAAATAATGAAGATTCCTTCCCAGAGGGAAAGGTTGCTCAAAGCCATAGATTGTCCTTCTCAAAAAAGTGTTGACATTCCACCAACGACAACTTATCAGGATGCACTGGTTATTATGCAAAATATGGATAGGGGAAACAAAGAGAATAAACCTTTCTTCCTATCCTTGCTCGTGAATGATTTTATTCTTCATAATTTTATTCTAGATTCAAGAGCTACCTCAAATGTTATGACTAAGAAAGTAATGGAACAATTGAACTTAAGAATATCTAGACCTTATCATAAAATTTGTGCTATGGATAGTATGACAATTGAGGTGCATAGTTTGATTAAGGGGTTACAAGTACACTTAGTTGCATTCCCTAATATCATGATTGAAATGGACATTGTTGTAGTTGATGTGACGGATATTTGGGGTATGTTGCTAAGCATAAAGATAGCTGCAAACTTAGGTGGTAGCTTACAAATGGACTTAACTTATGCCACCATTCCAACTCCAAATGGGTTAGAGTTTAAATTGAATAGAGAGTTGGAAAGGAAATATCATGTGGAAGATCCTAGAAAAAAGAAGAATGAACTTGTTTTTCGGGAAGTAGAAATGGGATGTTATGAGATAGAACATACTCTGGCATTTACTAAGATGGAACTTGAAAGAAAAACCCCAAGCATCTGCAATGTCTGGGACCCCATGGATTCTTTTGATGGGATTTTTCTTGAGGAAAATGTGGATCAGACAAATAATAATATACCTCTTTCAGAGTTAAGGTTAGAGTTGGATTTATCAGTTGAAAATGTGTCATCAGCTCAACCTGCATCAATAGAATCAGTTAAATGTCAGAGACAGTCAGATGGGATTCTCGGGCCACACCCTCCTATTTTTTCAGAGATCGGGACAGTAAAAGATAAAATAAGTAATGAAAATCTGATGGGAATTACTAAGGATGATAAGGTTAATATTGAAAAAGTAAAGTACATAATCCCTAGTAGAAGGTATGTCAAGCCTTTTAAGGAAATATTGAGTTCACGAACTTTTCACTTGGTGCCTATGGAAAACCATCAATTTTTTTTGAAGGGGAACAACCCCGAGTGGCCTAAGATTAGAAACTGGGATTCACATGAAAAAATAAACAGTCAGCATAAAGTGTATCATCCTTCTAGCAACTTTTCTCAATCAGTGGGACGACATAAATTCAGACATGCTAGTGAGAGGACCCCTCCTTGAAAGTGTTTCTTCATTTGGAAACTTGGTGTCCAAAGGGACACCCTCTATAACATATCTCTAACCTTTCTCCTTGTATTTCAATTTTGTATTATCTCGGTCTATTATGTCATTGTGTACTTAGAAATTTGTCTTGTACTATAAATTTCATTTGTTGTAAAATATTGATGTTGTACTCTAGTTATTTCATTTTGTAAATATGGTATATAGCATTCATTTATTTAATAATGTATATGTGTATTCTTATGTTGGTTATTGGTGAGCACTTTGTTGTAGGTGTTGGATTCTCGTATGCTCTCTGTCTTGAGTGAGAAGATCGAACACACGTCCCCATGTAGAGCCAGATGTTGACCACCTCCAACATAGGTGGTCAACTCCATGTGCCATGAAGAGATGCATCATCAGGTGCAAATTTGTCGAATATTTGTGGTTCTATGGGGCATGTTTGGCCCCAGCACTTCTTTTTGTAACTGGAATTTCCACACCCCTGCGTGGGTTAATAATGTAATAGGTCTGCATGAGTCATGTCTAGGTCAGTTACCTTGGGATCGGTTCACTGGGAGAGTTCCTTTCACCGAGGGTTTTTTATCCTCATGTTATCAATTGGGCTTTTCATCCTTATTGATTTCCCTTGAGTTTTTCCCTCACACTTGCAATAATTCCTCCAAAGTGGTGAACGACGTTCTAGTGGGTTTATCTTTTGGTAACTATTGTAAGGAATCATTGTAAATGACCATGCAAGACATCTTAGAAAGTTTCACGGAATTTCGTTGAGTCTAGTATAGTTCTTTTTAATTAATTAATTTTTAATTAAATTTCCCTAAGTTTGGAGGTTTAATTATTTAATTAATTAATTATTTTTGAGTAAAAATTGTAAAAATTAGGTCCTTGGATTTTTGATAGGGGTATTTGTACTCAAAATAAATGGAATAGAACCCCCCACATCCATGGACCAAGTTTCATCTCGGTCGGACAAATTTTTCTATAGGTTTGTCCACCTAGAGTGTCAGTCAGTCAAAAATAGCAATTTTAATTGCTAAGTCCAAACATAGCAAAAATGTAATTTTTAAAAATGAGTTAAAAGGATGATGTAAAGATGGATAAAGGTGAGAAATATTTTTCCTAACCTTTCCTAACCTTTCTTAACCTTTTCCAACCCTCACATCACCCCCCCACCTAGCCATAAAGCAAAAACGTCACTTTTCCTAGAGTGGTGTGACTTCCTTCTAGAAAGTCTCCAAAAAGTAAAAAATGATAATAAAAAAATCAATGGGAGACTTATGTTATCCCTTGGCACGCTTTTCCTAGCCTCCCACTACCTCTTTGCTTCATCCCAATGCCTCTCCACTCCCCTTCCCTCATTAATTCCTCTCCTCTCCCCCAAATGGTGCGCCCTCCAGGGAGAGTTACCCACCCCCCCCCTCTCTTATGGATCTCCTAGGAAAATTCATTTTTTGATGGTTGGGCTCCTTTTTCTCCCTTGGCACGCATCCCATAAGACTCACACTACTCTTTTGTGTGATCCCAACACCTCCCACACCATTCTACACCCTAGATGGTGTGCCCTAGCCTTGGGATCTCATCTTGTGATTGGTGGTGGACACTTGGCATTGATCCAAGAGAGGTAGGTTTACCTCTCCAAGTATAAATAGATCCCTTTCCTCACTCCCAACTCACCATATCTTGAACTATTGTTATGCTACTTGGTTTTCCACTCTCTCTCTCTCTTTCATTGTTCCATCATTTCCATTCTTTGGCTCTTAGGGTTTTGGAGCAAGTATTTCTCCAAAATCCACTTTCTTGAGTAATAATAAAGGAGAAACTTTGGAGGATTTTGGGAAGAGCTACAAGTGTTTTGGTTCTTACAACACATGAGGTAACATTGTTTTGGTTTAATATGATGGATGCACAGATAGATCTTAGGTAAAGTATTTTATTTGAGTAGATCTTGCAAAGAGTAGTCTTGTAGATCTATATATGTTGGTTAGCTAGATAAGGTGCAAGTATTTCATCTTGTTAGTTTAACCAGCCATATTATCTATTGTATGCATGCCATTGTGTTAGATCTCGCAGGTTGGCTTCAAGGGTTTCATTTGGAATGCCTTAAGGAAAAGTCTTTCATTAAGACTCTCATAAACTCCCCTCTTTCTCTATCTATTGCTCATTCTTCTATATTGTTGTTCATTTCCATACATATTTCAGTTAGTTTAACTTAGCAAGATAGGTCATTTTTATCAAATATTATAAATTTTTCTTAAGAAAAATGTTTGCCCTAAAAAGGCAAAAGTTTTTCTTCACTCTTTTGGTTGTGTGTAGCATTTCCAGCAAGAATACCTTGCTAGTTTTTGCAGGTTCAGATCTGGTTGAGAGGGGTTTTGACTACCCAAAGGCATCCACACAACACTCAAAGACCCCCCAAAGGGATTGGTGGCTATTTCTCAACCTCCTTCTTCAATTTTTAAGCATTTTTGTTCATTTCTTCTCCTTCTTTCTTGCTTTTAGTGGCTCATAGTTGTGGGAGAAGGAGTGGTATGGCCTCCTCCCACGTGTGAGCCTTGGGGTAGCTAGGGATTAGCGTAGATCTATCTTTTTACATTTTTCTTGCCCTTTTTAGCCTAGGACATGGGGTTTGGGGTTTGCTTGGTTTGCTTGTTTGTTTGCTTGCTTCTTGTCTTTCTCCTTGTTCCATTCTCTTGCTTGCTTGCCTCTCTCTTTTTCTCAATATTTCCTAAATATTAAGCAAGCTAATTAATTGCCTACATATTGGGAGAGGAATACCCCAAAGGTAAGGTTAGGGTTTTAATATGTGATTGTGATCTAAGTGCTTAATTTTCTAAAATATTCTAGATCTAGATCTCATACATCGTTAATCCTTAGCTTAAGCCTGTTGGGCATAATAACTTAATTAGATCTACTTGCATGCTTAAAGCTCTTCAAGGTTTAAATCTTTTTCTTAGATGCTTAGATCTATAACTCTAAATGCTTCAATAAGTGAATGGTGTTTTTCTTTATTGCTATGATCTATTAAGGCCATTTGCCATATGCTTGAAGTAATCTCATTGATAAGTTGGTAGTGTAGACAAACACTTAAATATTTTTCTTTCTCACACTTAATGCTTATATCTAAATGCTCTTAATCATAAGATAAGTGTGATTGTCCTTCATTTCTTGGTTGGCAAGTTGTTCTTTCCCTTGTAATTTCTTCATTTACTTTGCAAGCTATCTATTTGTGCATCTAGTGATTTTCTCTCGCATAGCATATATGTGTTAATGCCCTTTCATTGGTAATCTTAAGCAACAAATTTTAGGTTGAAGTGAGTTTCGGCCAATTCACTAAATCACATCTTAAAAGTGTCATAAAATCCTTAAAACACTCTAAAACACTCCTAAAAGTCTACCTAATTCATATATTAACTTAATAGACTTAATAGGGTACCTTAGAACACCATCTTCACCATCTAAAATGGGATTGAGGGGCAACGGAAGGTGATTAGGCCGGGGACGGTCTCGTGGCATGGAGCGTCCTTTCTGTGAGAACTCAATCTTTCGGGCTGACCTGCAAAGCTAGGGTAGGCCTTGTTGTCATACTTCTTGAGCATCCATCGGTCATTTGGCAATAGGAGGAGGAGGCTTTGGTGAAATAATTTGTAAGGGTAACTAAAATCTTCCAACCTTAAGAAACCCTTAACTTATTAAATAATTCAACCTTGGACTTAAATCTCTAAACACTTTCGTGGGTTTAATAACTAAGAGTGGGTATTCTTCATATTCATAGTACTTGTTCTTAAAACTCATAAATCTTCTTTATTGATGTATTGTGATGTATGGATGATGATCTCATAAATATAATGTGATGCTTTGATTTCCTTGTATCCTGCACATAGAATCATTAAACTGGTTAGCTTGTTTGTTGTATTCTAGCATTTCTTTAATTGTAAATCTTGTACTTAATATTTGATTAAATTATTGTTTTGTAAGTAACTTGTAACTTATTTGTAACGAATAATCCTTTAAATTTAGTTGACCCCTTGCCCAATCTTAGGCACTAGTCTTAGTTTCCCTAGGAAAATACTTGCTTAACATACTAACCCTTGCATCTTGCATTGTTGTTTGTGCATCTTAGGTTAGAATCCCCCCAAACCTTAACAAACTAAAACTAACTCCTAGAATTTAACTCTAAAACTAATCTAGAAACTAGGGACTACCCCCCCTTGGCTTCCCTAGGAGTGAGCATAGACGGAAGAGGTTCCGGTCAAAGTGGCAGCGTGGGTTGTGAACCTAGGCATTGTGCCTCCAAGGACACACTAAGTGAGCCAGACTTAGCTCACGTTTGAAAGTGTGTATTAGGACGGCAACATGCTGGAATGTTCACAGTTCTAGGGGACAACCCTCTTGAGTTCGTGGTTGCTTGCATTTCATTTTTGGTCTTGTTCAATAACTGATCTACTTCGTCTTGATGCTCTTGTTAGCATACAAGATATTTTCCTTTATATTGTGTACATTAGTTGAAACTTCACATGATAGACTCAAAAATGTAAAGTAGGGCTATTGTTTAATCTCGTTAAATTGTCATGTTCATATAACATGATCAAAACATTTTGAATAATGCACATAATATTGCATCTAATTTCATCAAGTTTTGCTAAAAAGTTGTAAAAAATAGTCTTGGCACCTTTAAGGAAATAGACACATCATCTTCTTTAAAGATGAGGTGGATTCTAAGTTTTCACGACTTGTAGATTGAACTTTGAGCATAAATGAACTATATGGTTTTCTCTAGTCAAGCTTATGCAGTTTACTTACAGCAAAAAGAAACACTTAGATGGATTTTTTGGAACCTCAAACTAAGATTTTTGTTTCTCCACCCAATTGAATTGTCCAAGTGTTTGTTTGGCTTCCTAAGTAATAGAAAAATTCATAGCACTCCCATCCCACCGGGGGCTAAATAAAAAATGTATTCCTGGATTAATTTTCAGGAAGAGATTCCATTTTCTATAGCTTAGTCAATAGAAGCAGCATTCCAATAAATTGTTGCCCATTTTAAGAAGCACGACCCTAATTTAAGCAAGCGGATGAGACCATGTTGTAATCCTGCTAAATATGTAATCAAGTTATAAGCAAACCACAAATCAACAAATCTTGTATTTCAACTTGCAATCTTTATTGATTAACCAAAACAATGCTTTTTATGATTTCCCATTGGCAAACTAAGTTTCCAATATCATATATAAACTACAACAAAAAATTCCTACAATCATTGGCCCCAATTTTGAAATTTGAGGTCCTTTGTTTTTAGTGCATAAGTATTTGTAAATGTTAAATTTTTGAAGACATGTGCTCACACACACACGTATGAGATATCTATATTGATATGCCAAATGCAATCTTTCGAAACTAATTTCATTTTTGCATCCACCCTTTGCCCTCAATGTAACTGATCTCATACCAAATTGAGCTTGAAGAAGTGTTTCCAAAGTGATGCAGAGTCATCTTAGAGGCCTCTACATGTATTGTCTTGAGATGCAATTTCTTCTCAAGATCATCAATTACAACTCTTCCTCCAACATGAATACATAAATGCTCAAATGCAAGCTTAAAATCTAGAATATAGGGTTTTATCTTCATATTGAAGCCCTTTCTCCCAACAAGGGTTGCAAAGAAAATTAATTTCCTACTAATGGGCATGATAAGAGGTCCCAGAGTTGTGATATTAGACTTCGATGCTCCTCCTGCTATGTCCTTAAGTTCTTTGGCTAGTGACAAACCAAGCTTGCTAGATTCATCTTACTCTTGATAAACACAATTGAATGCTTTATCATTTCCTCCTTTATGAGTTCTCACAACATGGAAAATATTGTATTTTGCATGCCAGTGGTCGGAGCTCTTATTTTAAGGAAGAACATCTTAACTGTATTAGGAACAATAGCAAATTCCAGCACACTCTTTTCTTCAAGTGAGGAAGGATCAAGGCTAATGTCATCTAAGCCCTGTCATTAGATGAACACTCAAAAATTTCAATTCGAAGTTGGTTAAGCAATGCTTAGAACTTCCAATCACTTCAGAGACCACAATATTCACATTTGATAAAACACCACAAGAATCAACATCTTGCTAAATGAAATCCTACAGTCGATGTTGTATTCCTATATCATGTATGCATTTTTTCAATATATTGAGACCAATATACAAAATCTTACCAAAAGATGAGTTGTCAAAGTTGGCACAGTTTGTACAGGTGAAACACTTTCCTTAACTAGTTCTGGAGGTGGAAGAGGAGGCGGTGTTGGTGTTGGTGTTGGTGTTGGTGCATAATCCTGGGGCTCATATTTTTTCTTGTACTCCAGAGCTAAAGTCTATGGAACAGACTCAGTCTTCTATATGAGAAACAACAACAAATTAATGAATATTTTTTATATAACAAGAATAACTATTAGAAAAGTTCACTAGAGCTTCCAAAAATAACAAACAAACTGCAACTTGGATGTCTTCAATAAAGTCTATACTCTCTTAGGATAGATGTTCATATGGACTCTCTAAAATACTCTTCCATCGCAGAAATGAATGATGTCGGTGCTTGTTCATTCCATAATTTGATTCACAAAAAATAAAGTAAGTATAAAAATGCATAACCATGCACCTTTGTAATTCCCAACAACATGCCTTTACACTAGAAAGTTGCATTGAATATGATGAAAAAGTTCACAAATAATATTTACCTATTCAAGTGTAGAAAATTTAAATCCACATCCAAGGTCAAGAATTTTTCAAACTTCATAGACCTCTGATAAATTTTTATCCTACGGTACCAGTGGAAAAAATAATTTCAATAAAGTTATTTCTATTTGTCAACAGTAGTTGATTTCACTATGCCCTTTTTAGAATCTCTATTGATATATGTAGCTAGAAAGATGGCATCATCAAGAAAGTTCTTGACATTGAAGAATCACATGTTATACTTTTTGCTCGATTGTCAAAGTTGAATTAACTTTACAATTTATCATACTAAAATGCAATTCACCAAATGGTACAATACTCTAGTTACAAGAGAAATCAAACCCGAGATTACATGCCCGATATATTTATCATGTGCGGTTCACCATGAAGTAAGATACTTTCCTCTACAACATGCACATGATAATACACTTGTTGTAATGTGTGGCTTAATGGACATTTTTGTTGTTTGTAATTGAATTTTCCTTCTTGTCGACATGGGAAAAATCCCCTTCAATGGACAAGGGTACTCCCCGATACGAAGTCTCAATTAGAATTCGCAACATTTGGATTAGGAGACCCATCTGGATTCCAGCCTGGATTCCATTACTAGATTGAGGGATGAATGAATGGTTTAAATGCAAGGGTATGTAGATGCAAAACTAAACTACTTGCAAAAAGGGAAACATATTCTATCCTAGATAGGAGAAACTAAGGGTAACCAATGAACATACCAAGATGTTAGTAATCCATGCATTAACCTTCATTCAAATAGTTGTGAGGAAGAAAACAAAGATTAATAACAGACATATACAGAAGCATAACAAGATAATTCTCAATTATACATTCATACACATAAACCTACTCATCGTCTTAGAACAATTGATAAAAGAGAAAGACGTCAACTATAGAAAATTTATATTCACAAAGAAAAGTATATATGTGTAATGAAATCCTTACACTACTTCAAGATAGCCTAGCATTTACTTGAAATGGTTCAAAGCAAATAAACCACCAAAAAGAAACCATTTATCTCAATCAAAATGGCCATGAGGGCTTCTCAATATTATCTTCAGAAAAAAATTAGTTCTCCCGAAATTACAAAGTTAAAGAGCCCCTTCAAACTAGGTCTATTGCCTTTTTTATAGTTTTCTCAGTAACTTCCTGTTCTGGCTTCTTGAATTCTGCGAGAAGCAGTTACATGTGTCATTATTTTCCCCTTTTCAATTTTCTTTACATGGGTTACAATAGAGATAAAATATGAAATGATGATAGAAAAATAAAATAAAGGGAGGGGAAAGAGTAATTTCAAATTTTATCATGTGCTCCCTTTATTTATTTTATCTCTTAAGCAAGTTTCCCAGACTTTGTGTTGCCTTGAAATAGAGATGATTTTGAAAAAGAGCAAGGACTCCAAAGCAACCTCGTGAGTTGTTGAACTCTGGGAGAGGGTCTTCATATCTCTATTTAAATTTTCCATGAAGGCCTGAAATATGATCTGGGCTCTTGCTAGTTTCACGAGATGTTCATTCATTAAATCAACCATTAATTTGGTCATGACTCTATCATCTATCTATCTTTGCTTCATATTTTGTTCTAATTCCGAGAAACTGTGTTCATCGGTCTTCAGCTGACCCAGCTCTTCAATCCGAGGAAGATGGATTTTGTGGGCCAAAATGTATGTTGCTTTGTGGAGCTTGGAACAGATTGAGAGTGAATTCCTCAACTTCTTCTCAATCTTTTCCCCATCTTGTTGACAATTTTCAAGTGTAGTGTAGTTGAGATTATTTTCCCATTCCATCATGTGCAGCAGTTCTTTAAGAGTGACATGGTTTTCAGTGATCCACTATTGCATATCATTCAAACCTTCCTTGATCGCAACAAACTTTGTGTTCTTAGTTTAGACTCTATTGAGTTGAGCCATAATCTAGGTAGATTTTTGTTGGAAGACTTGTAGATGCATGTACATATTTGTTGTTATATTATGGAGTTCTTTCCTAACTCCTTGTGCACACACCTTGAATTCTTTGAAGTTTTCCCGATCACTTTTACTATGTTGGACTTCCTCCTCTAATACCCTTATCCTTTCATCCTTTTCCTCAATTTCATATACCAAATTTTTTAGATTTTTCTCGGATGCTAGCATGAAAATGACATTGGTTGAGACAATTGAAAGAGGATCGTCTCTAACATCCTTTATCTTCAGTTGTCACTGAAAAAGGAGTCATTCTAGACACTGGTAACTTACTATTTTTATGCAAGATGATCTTACCAGAGTCTTTGTCAAATACAAAGCGTTTAAATTTACCACCCTTTGGGTCTTTGACAGTTTATATGCCCCTAATCCCAATTCTCACAATGGGAAATGTCCCCCCATGAGAGGTATGTCAGCCAATGATCTTGGAACATCCATGTCCATGGATCTATGCTAGTATCTCTTTCTTATTCCTCCATTCTTCATTGTTCTTCTTCTCACGCTTTTGCTTTTGCTTTGGCATGTGTTGCCTCTTCTTGCTTTTTGCGTCTAGCCTCTTCTTCTCTTCTTTTCCTTTGTTTCTCCTTCTTCCTTTTTTGTTTAGTAGCTGCTTTATTTGTTGTTGCTTCTTTTGTTGCTACTTTCTGTCATTGAAGCTCAATGTCCTCTTCTTTTTTCTTCTTGTTCTCTTCAATTTCAACAACTTCTATTGCTTTTGTTTTTTTCTCTTCCTCAGCTAGTGCAACCTCTGTTGTTGTTTTGTTGTTTCCTCGTTTTTTTTTTTGTTGTTGTTGTTGCCTTAATGGCTACTTTTTCCTTGTGGTCTTTCTTTTGAGCCTCTCACGCTCTTTGCTCATCTTTTACCCTGCCTAGTGGGTTGCCTCTCCTTTTGAAAATCATGCCATGGTAGGTTCTAGCTCAACAGTGAATCTCTTCTTCCTCCTAGATGTCTGTTGTGTAATCCCACCTGTATTTGCAGTTACTACAATGGGTGTTGATGACTTTCAAAGGATCATGCCTCCGGAATCTCTCTTCGCCAAAGTGGAAAGATGCCAAAGTATTTACTTCTTCCTATGCTTCCTTGGCATATTTGAATGAGTATGAACCAACCCAGAGTGAGTAAGGATGCCAGATAGATTTGTTATCCTTGTATAATGGTGCACCTACCCCATGTATAATCGTCTGATATGCGATCTCCTACAACACTAATTTTTTTGTGACAAACTTCGGGAGAAAGTGGGGAGTTTTAGTAGCCCCATTTATCCTAATGTATGTATTGTATTCTAGGAGATACCAATCCCCTATCCTATTAACCATAGCATGATCCGTATCTTTCATGCAAGGCACTGGCGAACTAAATATGACATGGTAAGGGGGGATTAAGAAATTATCACATATCTTCTGATATTCAAAATGGTATTTGTGCTACCATAGGACCTTGTAGTGGATTTGAATTGGGGGGATCAGTATGTTGGCATGCCCAACCCATCTGAGGATAAGCATGAATTGTCCACATCATGTCGAGGAGGTAGAATGACATGTGGAAGCTTGGAAAATCCCCTAGAACCATATGCTTTGTTGTTGCAAGTGCTTCCTCCAAGTTGGGGGATAATATATGCGTGTGGTTAAATGTCGAACCGGTGATCGTGACATAGTATAAAAGAGGTACCCATGACATCTTGAATTTTTGGGCATCGGGTTCCCCATAAAGCCTACATATCATTGCCACTGCATATTGGTATGGTAGCCTGAGCAAATTTATGGGATATTCATTAGATGGCCTAGTCTTAAACAACTTTCTTGGTTTGTACCAGCTCTTCAAAAGTTCCCTAGTGCTGTGAGGGAAACTCTTTACCACATTCTTGTCTAATGCCTTTTCTCGTTCCTCTAGATGATAGTAAGATGAAAACATTGGATCCTGGAAGGAGGTGATTGGTTGGACTTGAAAATTCAATATGTATCTAGTATCCAAGTCGACATGTTTTACGATCCATGAAATGGATTCAACATAGGGGAATATTGTTGCATGAGTTGTGACCTTGTATAGTCTGGGCGTTCTAATGTTCTTGTATTTGTTGAAATCAGGATCATCATTAGGCAATTGCATGAATGTCTGAATGTTCAACATTTGATACACCTCTCCATATTTGAGTGAGATTTCCCTATCAATGAAACTGTTAGTATCATCGTAGACAGGCCCGGGAGTGTTGATATCTTCCTCTTCTAAATTTCTACTTGCAAAGACCTCTTCAATGGGAGCCTTGTTGGTACTCCGTGATCCTTTTCTGAGAGGATTCATGGCTGAATCCGTATCACAAAATCATAACAATATCCCCAAAAAAACAATTCTTCCATTAGTATTGAAAAGTGAATGTAAAAACAACACATCTAGTACTTATTGACTCCACATAGGCAAAGGCTTGAGAAGTGGGAGGCCTTGGATGCAAATATGGGTAGTTGTTAATGGTTTTGGAGACATCGGTGAGGAAGTGATTTCCTCGTTGATAAAGAGTTCTATCAAAGAGGAAATTCTCTTTCCACCGATGCAGGGTTGTGTCATAAGGGATATTATTTGTATTCTCCAATGCAACAATTAACGACAGATTGAACTTTAGACAACTCCATGTCTCTTCCATTCATTCTAAGATTGAAAAATAACCCACTACTTCCCTTGCTGAGGTTAGATTTTAGTTGCTTACCAATGATAAGAAAGTAAGGTTGTCAGACACTCCTTGTCTTCGACTCTGTTTGAGCAGAAGCATGAACACGTCAGCCAGCACTACAAGTTTCTGATTTAGCAAAACATGATGCGAAGAGGGGCTCGAAAATGACGTTATATAGCCCTTGTGGGTTTTCATTGCCATGAGAAACGACGATTTGGCGATTATGGGACTTCCCGTACGTGAGAAGGGCGTGTGACCCACTTTTATCTACGATCGATCAATTATTGGGTGCCAATGTATCGGCATATGACCATCGACGAGGGCATGTAAAATCAGCGTCGAATGGAAGGTTAAGTGGCGATGTGTGAGCATCAGAAGCAGGATCAGCTCTAGTATATCGGCGATGGATGAGGGATTGAGTCCCGATGTGTTGACACTGGAAGAGAGACCGGCTCCGATGTTTCGGCGTTGAGTGAGAGATGAGCTTCGACGCGTCTAGAGGAAGACAAGGAAATTGAAGAAAATACCAAGTGTTGGCCCTCTTAGTCGTATCAAAGAATATTAAAAGATCCCTTCGACACTGGGTGTATCAACGTTGAACAGATGATCTCCCTCGTTGTATCGATGAGGAAGAAACTTATTTTGTCGATATTGAATGTATCAACGGTTCAAGGAGATGATGGATTTCTCAAGAAAAAGAAAGAAACAGAATTCAAACTTTCACAAAGAAATTATAAGTTCCTTGAAGATGATAAAAGGGCTAGAGAGAGTAGAAGGAGGGTCCCTATTTCTTGAGTGAGAGTTGTGGATTTGTATATGAAATCAAGATAAATGGGAGGTGTTGATTTCGGCACAATAATTGGAGACACACTAGGCGAAGGCATGAATCTGTACATTGAACATCTAAACAACATAGTTTGAGAAACAATAAGACCACTACTAAACATGAAGTGCATAATGAGATGATGTATATGTGTTCCTGATTTTAATAAATTTATGGTCATTCTCAAAGTTGATTAGTCATCGAAGTATTCTTTTAACCTAAGCCATATTGGGAGGCAACTGAAGTACCGCAAGGCATTTATGCATCAAGAATGTTGAAAATATAGGTTGATTATGTATTTCTCTAGTGTCGTTATGCTGCCAACGAACATCCATATCCCTAATGGAGTCATCCCAGTGTCACAAGCCTTGTTTTGTTCCCAGTGAGCATCCATAACCCCAACGGAGATACCTGCATGTCCCACATGAGCTAGAATTTCTTTCCCCAAGCCTTTAGCTCTATGAATACTTTTCTCTTGATTTTCAGATAGAGGTGGATGGGGAGATCCCATTTTTCCTTTCAAGGCATTTGAGATGACACTTTTGATTGTGAGATCTATTAGTTTGATTATAGATAAGCTATATTTTTGTACAGCTATCCTTGAGTACTACATGTGCTTCTTGGTGTTAGCATTAGCTTATTATTTTCACGTGAAGTAGAAAGCCTACTCTCGAGTACAACTATTTGCTTATTCTTGCCAATACTAAGAATGAGAATGCTCATTTGTGACTTAAATCATGTTCTTCTGTAAATTCCAACCTTGAGTTGTGCACAATGATGATCTTTGAGACCACATAAAAGTGTCATGTCCATAAATCAAATGCATATTTTCAGACTTCTAGGTTATTGTATGTCGAACTTATGATGAGGGTCAACATCAAAAACACTAAGGTTTCTAAGAAATATGAGTGAGCAAAGGCCTTGATAGAGAGAAGTATAACCAAAATCAAAAGCATGAAAGTAAAAAAAGCAAAAAGAGAAAAGTGAACACATAATATCAAAGGGAAAAAGCAAACTAAAAGGCCAGAAAAGAAGGAAGGGTTGACTCCTTTTATTTATGTACGAGGTAGCTGCTTGGAAGGGCTAACTGAAGTATTCTTTCAGAACTTGGCCATTGACAGGAAGGAGATCCACATATTCTTCTAGGTTCTATAATCTATACGTGCCCAGGAAAAATTTTTCCTTGATTATGAAAGGACCTAGCCACAGTTGTTAAAATTTGGAATGTTTCCCTTTATCTTCATGTGGCTTGTCCCATTTTAGAACCAAATCACCGATCTGAAAATTCTTTTCGTGAGAAGATTTGTTATCGAACCATTGTTTTATAGTTTGTTGGTGAGCATCAAACTTTGTCTTATCTTTAGCTCTATCCTCTTCTAGTTTGATCAAAGTGTTTATTCTTTTTTGGATGATGGGGCATCTTTTTCCATGTGATTGTTGGGTGAGTTGGAGGGAAGGCAAGAAAATGTTTGGGGGAAGGATGGGATCTTTCCCGTAAATGAGAAAGTATGGGGAATTTCATGTGGAGGATTTTGGAGTGACCTTGTCCTCCCAGAGTGAATTAGGTAGGGTGTTATTCCAATTTCTCTATTGATCTACTACAGTTCGCTTCAAGATACAGATTACGTTTTTTTATTGGTGGACTCAACTAAGCCATTTACATGGGGGTAATAGTTAGTTGTGTATCTTAGAATGATTCATTTATCTAAAGTAAACTCAATCGATTTCAAATACGAGAAATATGTAGCATTGTCAAAAACAAGAGTGGTGGGTATTCCAAACCTAGTGATAATGTGTGGTTCCAAAAAATGATTACCTCTTCTTTGTTTTCCTTTCTTAGCGGTATGACTTCTATCCATCGTCTGAAATAATCAGTAGCAGTGAGGGTGTACCTATGTTTTTGGGACGAGTGAGGGTTGATTTCTCCAATAATTTCTAAACTCCACTCTTCAAATGGTTCTTCAACAACTACAGGTTGGAGAGGGACAACGAACCTATTTTCTCTTCCAAAGATTTTTGATAGATATCACAGCTCCGGACATAAGTGTGTGTGTCTTCAAATACGTTTGGCCAGTAGTATCATGCTCTCAAGATTTTTTGGGTTGTGGTCTCCCCTGCAAAGTGTCCTCCAGTCAAACTGTCATGAATTTCTTTGAGGACTTTATCGACATCTTGTTGCTCCATACATCTAAGGGGAACACCATCGTAATTTCTTTTGAAAAGTACAACACTAACGAACTGATAATGTGCATATTTTAACCTCATAGCTCTTTTCTACCTAGCATTAAGGTGTTTTGGAGAGGTTCCATGTTGTAGGTACTGCTTGAGATCATTATACCAGGAGTTTTCAAGTGTTGATGTACAAGAATGTTGTTGTCCAGACATTGTTGATTCTTCTTCCCAACCGTTTTTTGATTGATCTTCTGAGTCCATAGCTCCGGTCACTAGCTTGCAGATACCTTTAAATTTGACGATGCTTGCAATTTTGAAATCAAGGTCATATTCTTGTAAGGTTGTCATTTGGTTTCCTCGTCGTTCTCCCAACTCTTTCTAAATGAACAAAGATCTTACAACTAGGTGAGGAACGATTACCTTGGTGTGGTTCTTAAAGATATAAGGTCAGATATGCTTGATTTCTTTGTGAACAACAAATGTGTGTTTGTTCACGACTGTGTAGTTCAGTTCAACACCTTGTAGACTTGTGCTCATGAATGTGATAATAAATTCATTCCCTTGATGGTCTTTCTAGGTGAGCATCGTTGCAAGAGAATGATCATAAGAAAATGTATAAAACAAGAAATACTTGGAGAAGTCTGGACTTTGAAGTGAAGGGGTTGTTTCTATGGCATTGTTAACCTTTTAGAAAGCTTCCTTCTCGATGGGCGTCCACTTGAACTGCATGTATTTCTTAATCGTATGTTGGAGAGGTTTGACTATTTCTGCAAAATTGGGCACGAATTGATCTTTCCAAAAAACGAATGCATTGATTTCTTACTGTTGGGAAAGGGGATCAGCATGATAGTTTAGTATGTTCTAGATCAACAGAGATCCCATATTTAGAGTTGATATGCCTAAGCAATTTACCTTTTGAAATAGCACAGATGCTCTTCTTCGGGTTTAGAGATATTCCATACTTTCTGCATCTTTCGAAAATGTCTTTTAGATGGTGCAGGTAGTCAATCCTTTTCTTAGAATATATTGTAACATCATCAAGATAGACCACCAGACTTTGACATAATACACCTTTTCTATGTCCATTTCCCTTTGGAAGGTTGCTCCTACGTTGATCAATCCAAAGGGAATTCTACCATAAGAAAATGTTTCCCACTTAGTTCTGAAAGTGGTATTTAATTGGTTGGGTTATGCCACAAGAACCTGATTGTATCCTAAAAACCTATCTAACAGGGAAAACATCTACGAAGCGGAGATGAGCTAGAGTATTTATTCCATTGGGGGAATAGGATAATTATCCTTGTCAGAAGCTCAATTCAAATTTATGAAGTCTACACACAATCTGATTTCCCCAAATTTCTTCCTTACTAGTACCAAATTAGATACCCATATCAAATGTCTAACTTTGAATATAATCCAAACATCTAACAACTTTTTCAACTCCTTTTGGATTAGGAGTTCAAGAGTAGGATGTATTTTTCTAATCTTTTGCTGAAAAATTTTGACACCATCTTTTATTGAAATAATGTGTTGTATGATACGAGTATCAAATGTTTTCAGGTCTTCATAATTCCATGCAAACACATCATGGTATTTCTTAAATAGTTGTGTGAAAGTGTGTTTTTCACCTTCTAAACAACAAGTGCCTAAATTGATGAACTTTGGCTATTCTAGAGTGCCTTGATTCACCAAGAAATCCATCATAGTGGAGTTGTTTATCTTGGGACTTGCCACTATTCTGAATCTGGACAGTAAGTCAAAAATATTTTCAAGAGTCAATATGTTTCGCGGGATGCAGTTACTATTGATCTTGTTTATTTCATCTTGGTAATTCTACAAATCCTGCTAGTGTACTTCATCATTTATCATAGAAACTTAGAATATGTCTACATTGGTGAGGAAATATATTAAGTGGGAATCATCATTGAATTCTCTCCAGTTTGTGACATTATCAGGTACATAAGGCCTGAAAACCAATTTGATGGTGAAACCATTATTTAAAGGAATGACTCTAGATGTTGCATTAGCTAAAGTATCAGCAACAACATTATGAGAATGAGGGATAGAAGTGATGATAAAAGCATCGAAATAATTTATAAGTTTCCATCCCTCTTGTTGATAGCTCTTAAAGTGAGACAGACAATGTATATAATTATTTACCTTTCTGACAATGATTTCTGAAACACCAAAAACCCTTAGACAATGTACCTTGAGGTCAATAACCTTTTTCAAACCTTGAACCAAGGCCTCTTATTCATCTTTGTTATTGGTGCATTGGAACTCTAGGCGACAGAATATCAAAGTACTATGTTTTTAGGGGTATATCAATATGAAACCTGCCCTGGCTTCTTCTTGTGATCTGGAGCCATCAAAAAACAAGGTCCAGATGTCAGTCTCTACAATTGAGTTAGTAAAAGAAAAACTATTTATTTATTTTATTGTAAAATCATTTTCACAAGCTTGGGTGCAATGAAAGAGTTCAGATTGTTCATCTGTTTGAAATGAAAATGGTTGTGTTGTATAAAAACCATGGTCAACTTCTAAAAAACAATTCCCCAAGGTTGTGTGAGCTTTCGAGCTCTGTTACAGTGTGTTTCATGTAGCTTCATTGTCTACATTTATATGGTTTGTTTGTCCTTTGTATGGCATCCATATGTATGATCAGTCAGTGGAGAAGCAACCTTGTAGTATCACATACTAGTCCCTACTCCCTGAGACATCCATGGAAGGATGACATTTTGATTTCCAGCCATATGGGGGTTTTTTTCTTCATCTCCTTCAGATTCAGAATGAGGTTCAGAACTAGGAGTATTAGAGTCTAGAGAACATATTTTGAAAAATCTAGAGAACATATTTTGATAAATAATAAGACCACTACGCATAGCCTCAAGGGAAGATTTAGTAGGTCCCACTGAAATTGAAGTGTATAACGAGATGAGGCAGATTTGTACATGGTTTGAACAAATTCTTGGTCATACTCAACGTTGATTAATCATAAAAGTATTATTTTAAGCTAATCCATATTGGGAGGAAAATGAAGTACAATAAGGCATTTATGCATCAAGAATGAAGAAAATATATCTTGATTACGCATTTCTTTGGTGTCACTCTGCTTCCAATGATCTTCCATAGCCCCGACGGAGTCACCCTAGTATCACATGCCTTGCTTCGCTGCCAGCGAACGTCCATAGCTCTAGTGGAGATACTTGCATGTCTCACATGATTTAGAATGCCTTTCTCCAAGCCTTTACCTCTATGAATAATTTTCTCTTGATTTTCAAAGAGAGGTGGATGGGTGGATCCAAGTTTTCCTTTCAAGGCAAGCGATATGACACCTATGATTGTGAGATCTTCCAACCTGATTATCGATAAGTTATCTTCATGTACAACCAACCTTGAGTACTACAAATGCTTCTTGGTGTTAGAATTAGCTTATTATTTTCATGTGAAGTACAAAGATTCCTCTCGAGTATGACCATTTTCTTATTATTTCCCAGAATAAGAATGAGAATACTCATCCATCACTTAAATCGTGTTCCTCTGTAAATTCCAACCTTGAGTTGTGCATAGTGATAATCTTTGAGACCACAAAAAATGTCATGTCCAAAAATCAAATGCAAATTTCCAAACTTCTAGGTTCCTGCATGTCGAACTTATGATGAGGGTCAACATCAAAAACACCAAGGTTTCTAAGAAATTTGAGTAAGCAAAGGCCTTGATAGAGATAAGTCTAACCAAAATCAAAAGCACGAAATTAAAACAAGAAAAAAGAGAAAAGGGAACACATAAAATCAAAGGGAAAGAACAAACTAAAAGGTCAGAAAAGAAAGAAGGGTTGATTCCTTTTATTTATGTACAAGGTAGCTGCCTGGAAGGGCTAGTTGAAGTATTGTTTCATAACTTGACCATTGACAGGAAGGAGATTCACATCTCCTTCTAGGTTCTGCAATCTATACTTGCCCAGACCAATATTTTCCTTGATTATGAAAGGACCTAGCCCAAATTGTTGAAATTTGGAATGTTTCCCTTTATCTTCATGTGGCTTGTCCCATTTTAGAACCAGATCACCAATCTAAAAAGTATTTTCACCAAAATATTTCTTATCGAAACTATGTTTTACAATTTGCTAGTGAGCATCAAACTTTGTCTTAGATTTAGCTCTATCCTATTCCAGTTTGATCAAAGTGTTTATACTTTTTTCAATGATAAGGAAGCTTCATCCAAGTGATTATTGGGTGAGCCGAAGGGAAGGAAAGAAAACATTTGGGGGCAGGATAGCCTCTTTCCTATAAATGAGAAAGTATGGGGAATTTTCTATGGAGGATTTTGGAGTGACCATATCCACCCATAGGGAGTTAGGTAGGGAATTATGCCAGATTCTATGTTGATCTACTACAGTTCACTTCATGATACAGATTATTTTTTTCTTGGTGGATTCAGCTAAGCCATTTCCTTGGGGGTAATAGTTAGCTACATATCTTAGAATAATACCTTTATCTAAAGCAAAATCAATCAATTTCAAAGACGATAAATACGCAGCATTGTCAAAAACAAGAGTGGTGGGTACCCCAAACCTGGTGATAATGTGTTGTTCCAAAAAATTGACTACCTCTTCTTGGTTTACCTTTTTTAGTGGTACGACTTATGTCCATCGTGTGAAATAATTAGTGCAGTAAGGATGTACCTATGTTGTATTGATGAGTGAGGGTTGATTTCGCCAATAATTTCTAAACCCCGATGTTCAAATGGTTCTTCAATAGCTACAGGTTGTAGAGGGACAACATACATATTCTCTCTTCTGACAGATATCACAGCTATGTATGTAAGCATGTGCGTCTTTAAATATAGTTGGCCATTAGTATGCTTCTCAAGATTTTGTGGGTTGTATTCTCTCCAGTAAAGTGTCCTCCATTCGGTCCGTCGTGAAGTTCTTTGAGGAATTTATTGGCATCTTGCTACTCCAAACATCTAAGGAGAACACCATCGTAATTTATTCTGAAAAATACACCACTGACCAACTGATAATGTGAAAATTTTCACCTCATATATATTTTCTACCTAGCATTAAGGTGTTCTAGAGAAATGTCATGTTGTAGGTTCTTCTTGAGATCATTATACCAGGATTTTTCAAGTGTCAGTGTATAACAAGGTGGTTGTGTGGACATTGTTGATTCTTCTTCCTGGACCTTTTTAGATTGATCTTTCGAGTCCATACCTTCGATCACCAGTTTGTAGAGGCCTTGACCTTTGATGATTCATATAGGTTTGAACTCAAGTTTTTATTCTTGTGAGGTTGTCATATAGTTTCCTTGTCGTTCTCCTAGTTCTTTCTGAACAAACAAAGATCTTACAGCTAGGTGAGGAACGATAACCTCAATGTGGTTCTTTAAGATATAAGGTGTGAACTACTTGATGGCTTTGTGAACATCAAATGTGTGTTTGTCCATGGCTAGGTAGTTCAGTTTATCACCTTTTAGACGTGCGCTCATGAATGTGATAGGACATTCATTCCCTTATTGGTCTTTTTGTGTGAGCATTGTTGCAAGACAATGATCACAAGAAAATGTATACAACAAGAAATCATGGGAGAAGTCTGGAATTTCTAATGTAGGGGTTGTTGCTATGGCATATTTAACCTTTTCAAAAGTCTCCTTCTCGAAAGGAAATCACTTGAAATATGCATCTTTCTTAATCATCTGTTGAATAGGTTTGATTATTTATGCAAAACCAGACACAAATCTCCACACAAAATTGATATTTCCAAAAAATGATTGCATTGATTTCTTACTGTTAATCAAAGGGATATGTATGATAGTTTTAGTACGTTCTGTATGAACGAAGATCCCATCTTTGGAGATTACAAACCCAAGAAATTTACCTTCTGAAATGGCAAAGACGCTCTTCTTTGTGTTTAGAGATATTCCATACTTTTTGCATGTTTCAAAAATATATTTTACATGGTGCAGGTGGTAGTCCATTTCTTAGATTATATCGTAACATCATTGAGATAGACCACCACACTTTGACCATTTTTACCTTTGAAATTTATTTCCATTTCCCTTTGGAAGGTTGTTCCAGTGTTGATCAAGTCAAATATCATTCTACAATAAGTAAATGTTCCCACTTAGTTATGAAAGTGGTCTTTAATTTGTCAAGTTCTACCATGAGAACCTGGTTGTATCCAGACGTTGGAAACCTAATCCATTAGGGTTACGAACATGACAAAATATGAAGATTCAAGTTATTGTAACAGTCATTGGGAGTCCAAGAGACCTTGGAATACAAATCCAAAGGTCAAAACTATGTATATATACATGTAACATATTCATTAATAAAATAACTACACATTGATCTTATCTCATTTTTCCAACAATGGTATCAGAGCCAATAGTTTTTATGCCTGAATTTTTCTATGGTAGTTGTCCATAGTTGATTTTATATTTTGTTTATTCTATGAGTGTTTTAGAAATGCATCTGACCCTGCATCTTTGCATTACATTGTTTGCCAACCTTCCCGTGTGTGTGTGCGTTGATATTATTTTTTCCAGAATCAAGAAACTCTAACATGCAAAATCGTTTATTTGTCTGATGGTCTGCGCCCCTACAAATTTGTTCATTTGTCTAGGTGTTTCCTCTCCCCTCTCATCCATTTGCAGTAACACCTCTGCATGCCAGTAAACGTCTCTCTGCCAGTCCTTCTACATTCCATTTTCCCCGCGTCTTTGATCCAATCTACGTGATGATATTTAAGCGGCTCTCTTGTAAACCCTAATCTCATCATTTTGCAATCATGACGCTCAGTTTCTAGGGTTTCCATTATCTTCATCGTTAGATGGAGGGATTCAATCATTCATAACAAAAGATTGTTGATTTTAAAATAAGCAGAGAAGAAAAACAAGTGGTATCTACTAAGGTTCCTTCTTCAGACTGCACATTCCCATATCAATCCTCACCATGCAGATCCATAAGGGTTTTTCATATCAATACCCTCACCCATCCTCCCTCGACTGAAATTTCCAAGTATCTGACTCATTACTAAATAAACCTAGATCCTTACTATTACAGGTTGTCACCAATAAAATCTGTAACTATAACAGATACAAGAGGAGGTCGGATTAGTTGTTTCTAGTTTCAATTGTGGGAATCAATTAAGTGAGCGACAAAGTTATTAACATGAAGTCAACTGAGATTGCTTTGAAAAAAATGATGAAGGATTGTTGTGAGGTTCCTTCTTGCACCATGTCTCTTTATGGTTCCTTGTATGGATTCAAAGTGTTTTATTAAGTTTAAAATCAATGGGCATTTGATTAGGTTGACATATGTATATGTACATTAGTCTCTTCATTTCCATGAAATGAATGGGTTTATATTTTTATTATATAGACACACAAAGAGAAATTATGTCGGTCTTCAATGATCCATAAACTATATGGGTTCAAGTGAGTTTTGTAACAGTGGTTGGGTGGGATATGAACCTTTATAATACAAACACAATATTTGATAGGTGTGTTCATCAATTGAATTGTTCCATAGGTTCGCGGGACTGCACATTCAAAGTTTGGGAAACTTCTAAAGGAATTCGATTCGTGATTTGTGAGAAACCTTTTGAATCCTAAAAGTGGAGCTCTGTCTCCTTGATGATCTAGAGATAGGGACTATTGTTGAAACACTAGTGGAGGAAATAGTGAAGACAACTTTTCCTTTGTAAAACTTATAGGGTTTTGAGAAGATACATAATTGCTTGAGAAAGGGCCAAAAGGACTATTTGATACACTCCTCAAATCTGGGACATTGAGATCTATGAACAGTGGGACAATGGCACTCTAAAGGAATTGTAGGAGTCATATCTCCTAGAGCATTGATGTGTGTCATGCATGTATTTGAATCTCATTGACATCGAACTTTTCCCTGTAGAAGATGTCACTCACAATTCCTTCTGGTGGAGCATTATGACCTATAATGTGCGTGCAACAAGAAGACAAATCAGTTATGTATTTACAACATTCAATCACATCAACAATGAACAAAAAAAGCTCAAATTAGATTCAAAAGCATCCATAGAATTTCAACTCTGGGTAATTTGCAAATAGATGTTTTGTAAGTTTACTTGCATTGTAAATGGGTGCATTTTTTGTAGAAGTTGACACCCTTCATTTGTTGAGTCTTCATAGTTGAGTTTGCATTGTAAAGTTAGTGTGGAATTGCAAGAAACCTTGTGAGGTCTAAGATATGGCTTGAGTTGAGGAACTGTTAGAGTTATTGAACACTCTAATCCTCTCTTCTGTGGACAATACAATCACCATTGAGAAAACCACTCTACAGTCAGTTGTAACATGCTTGCAAGTTTCACAAGCCAAAGCAGCACTACTATAAACTTAGACTTGACTTATTCACAATGCACTTAAAAAAAAGAATCTTAGAAAACATTCTAAACTAGTCCTTGTTCAAAACAACCATTTTTTCAAAGAATATTATGATGTCGATTCAAATCAATAGTCAACGCAGTAGAAACTCAGTGAGACAACCCCATATTCAAGTGTAGATGAAGATCATCTTCCTCTTTCCAAGACAATCATCGGATCTTGGAAAGAAATTAAAAATAACAAGCACAGAATCGGTATCGGATATGAAAAGGAAGTCACATTTCATATTCCATATTCTACCGAACCGATCTAGTTCTAGAGTGTTGGACTGCTGCAAGAAAGTTCACATTCACCTACTCTAGTTCAAGATAAAATTTTGATATGCAAACATTTTCACCAAGTTGGCCACATGGAAGATCATTTCTTCGATCTTTATCCTTGTAAGCATTGTGGAAAGCACAATCATCCTTCAAACAAATATTCTTTCTACAAGAATCCTACAAGATTTAAGAACCACTATGGGTGGATGGCTTCTCGACGATGGTCATTAATAGTCAAGAAGATATGTCAGTCATACCGACAAATTCACTCTCGAGTATTGAAACATCTTGCAGCAAACAATTTTCATCTTCTCATCTTGTCACTAATAGGGGGGAACAACATCAGCGATTGACAGTCAATATTCAAGTTTCAAAGTCTTATCAATCAAGCAGTAACAAGCAAGCATGATTGGTTTGTGGTTTTCCTTAAACCGCCACTTAGTAGAAGACTTACAGCTTTTTCTAAACAAAGGTTTGTGGTTTTCCTTAAACTTCCACTTGGTAGAAGACTTTTAACTTCTAATACAGAACAGTTTGTGGTCATATTTAAACCAACATTTGAGAGCACTTCCAATTAGAAAAAAACACCAGCTTCCAGTTTCTAGCTAACTTGGGAAATGTTCTAGGAAACATTGATCCTAGAGCTAAGTTCCAGAGTTTGTGGTCATCCTTAAACCGCCAAATTGGTTTGTGGTCTTCCTTAAAACACTATAATCATTTAGCATAACACATTAGATTCTATTATACATTCAGTTTGTGGTCATCCCAAAACCACCAGATTCAAAGAGCACATTCAACCATTAGCAGTTGTGCACTTCCAAACTTTATCTCTCTTCTTGGACTCATATACATCTCTTCGGATTAAGGGGGGGGGATTTTGGAAACGTAGTCTGTTAGGGTTATGAACTTGACAGAATATGAAGAGTCAAGTTAGTATAATAGTCATCGGGAGTCTAAGAGACCTTGGAATACGAATCCAAAGGTCAATTCTATGTATTTATACATGTACCGCATTGATTAATAAATGAACTACACACTTGTCTTATCTCATGTGTCCAACACCAAAAAACCAGTCTAACAGGGAAAGTATCAGTGAAGCGGAGACAAGTTGGAGTGTTTGTTCCATGGGGAGAATGAGATAATTATCCTTATCAGAAGCTTGATTTGAATTTATGAAGTCTACGCACAATATAATTTCCCCATGTTTCTTCCTCACTGGTACAAGATTAGATATCAGTGTTGAATTCCTAACTTTGAAGATAATTTTGGCATCCAACAACTTTTTCAACTCTTTTTGGATTGGGGATTCAAGAGTAGGATGTATTTTTTTCAGATTTTGCTGAAAAGATTTAACATCGTCTTTTATGAGAATAATTTGTAGTATGATATGGGTGTCATATGTTTTCAGGTATTCATAAGTCCATGCGAACACATCCCAATACTTCTTGAACAACTGCGTGAAAGTGTTTGTTTCATGTTTTGAATAGAAAGTTCCTAAGTTGATGAACTTTGGTTGTTCCCAAGTGCTAAGATTCACCAAGAAATACATGATAGTGGAGTTGTTTGTCTTGAGATTTTCCACTATTATGAATCTGAATTACAAGTCAAAAATATTTTCAAGAGTCAATACATTTCTTGAGATGTAATTATTCTTGATCTTGTTTGTTTCATCTCGGTAATTATGTGGATCATATTGGTGTACTTCATTGTTTATCACAAAACCTTGGAACATGTCTGCAATGGTGAGGAAATCTATCAACTAGGATTCATCATTGAATACTCTCCAGTTTGTTAGTCCCTAGACAAATCCCCATGTTAAGTATATAACCCTTTATTAAGCCCTGGATATTGAATTATTACATTTCTAGTGTTATATTTATATGTTGGCTAGAACCCTTCATTTCACCCTTTCATTATAATTGTACCCTCTCTCTCTCTCTCTCTCTCTCTCTCTCTCTCTCTCTCTCACACACACACACACACACACACACACACACAGTCCACTTCGAGGGGGAAACCTCCTTTTACAATATATCCAATTCAAAACATAATATGAGATGAGATGAGATGATCCTATTGTGTTTTGAATTGGATATATTGTAAAAGGAGGCTTCCTCCTTGAAGTGGACTGTATTCCTTGACTTCTTCTCAATTTTAGGCGTTGGATCATAACATTTGGTATCATAGCATCAATCGTAGGGTTTTGCTTCCTCAAGGAAGTCATCTTGGAATTTTCACTATAACGTTTGTTCTAGGCCACTTCAGATAGAAAAATTTGGATATTATTTAGACGACATATCAAGGTACCTATGGTAAAAAGTTCAGGTTCTGGGTCGTTATACTTTTGAAAATATATCCTATGGAAGATAAGGTTTTTCACTCATCCTGAATTTAGTTTTAAACGAGTCATCTTGGGATTTTCGCTATAAAGTTTTTTATAGGTTGCTTCAGATAGAGAAACTTGGAATTATTTTATAAGACATATCAAGGTACCTATGATGCAAATTTCAGGTTCTAGGTCATTAGAGTTTTGGATATATGGCCTATGGAAGATAGGGTTTTGACTCATCCTGAATTTAATTTTAAACAAGACATTTTGGTATTTTTGCTATAACTTTTTAGCAGTGAAGGTTCAGACTGTGAAATTTTTAGGAGTTTAAGAAGTCATATCAGAGTACTATTTTTTGAAATTGTATAATTAGAAGGGTTCAAAGTTCAAAGATATATCAGGACAAAGGTCAGCCATCCAAACATAGTCTCAATTAAGGGTTTGAAAGGTATGTAACTTACAATTGGCATAATTTTTTATTGGAAGATTTATTTTTGGTGATTCAAAACTTGTGATACAGAGCAAAAAGAGGAGAATTATCATTTTCTCACATAGAAAAAGGTTCTATAAAAAATAATATTGGTACTCCTCATAAAAACACAAACATGACTTCCGAAGAAAATGAAGACTTTGAAAATAGGCTAACCCGATTAAAGAACCAAGTTGATGAAATGAATGGCAGTATGTTGAAACTAGTGGATTTATCACATTCTCAAGAATCCCTAAAAGGGGAAATTGAATATGAAATGAAAAATAAGGTGGATGAAAATAGGAAAGAGATGGAAAAGAAGATGAATGAAAATAGTGCACATATGGAAAATAAGATAGATGAAACCAGGTATCAAATCGAAAATAAGATGAATGAAATGAAAAAATCCATGAATGAAAATAAGGAAGAAGCGAAAAAATCCATGAATGGAAATACGGAAGAAATTAAAAAATGCATGAGGACCCTAGAAACCATTCTCTTAGAGAGGATCTCTCATAGGGATATGGAGATCCAAGGAAAACATTAAAATAAGGAGAACAGTGGTGTTGAGATTCGATCACATATGGGGTATTTTATCACATTTGGAGAGAAAAAATATTGAATCTCAAATTCAAGATCATTCATTACTCCAAGATCCACATGATCAAGGCTTCATGTCAACACCAAGGAACCACTTCATTCCAAATATCTATATGAGGAAGTTTGATGGTAAGGATCCTATAACATGGATATTCCAGATGGAGCAATTATTTGATCTACACCAAACTCCAAGATTACAAAAGGTACCTATTGCACCCTTGTATTTAGAAAATGATCAATTTGTGTGGTATCATTGGCTTTGTGAAAGAAAAAATAATTCTATTATCTCTTGGCCCATTTTTACAAATGATTTGATATCACACTATGGGCATATTAAGAAGAATACATTCTTTAGTCAATAGATAAATCTTCGGCAAAAGGTCCAATTACAAAGCACATTCAACAATTCCAAATCCTCAGTCTGGGGGTAAAGAAAATTTGTGAGGATAATTTTTTAGATATATTTATGGGCACTTTAAAGGAGAATATTCAACATGAGGTGTGTCTCTTCAAACCTAAATCCGTAGAGAAAGATTTCAGTATGGAAAGGAAAGTGGAAAACAAATATATGGCTACTAGAAGGGTGGTCATTGATAACTTTAGAGAGCACCATGTTCCCTCTCTTAAACCAACAAGTTTGACACCTCAATAAATGGATGAAAGAATAGCAAAGGGACTTTGTTTCAATTGTGACAGAAACTACAGTAAAGGGCATAAATGTAGTGAGAATAAATTATTTTACATAGACTATGAAGAGGAAGAAGATCAAGAATTGGAACCATCACAAGATCCATGTCTAGAAGAGAATACTCCAAAGATATATTGTCATTCATTGGCCAATATTTGTACTCCACAAACCCTCAAGATACAAGGATACATCAAAAAGAAAAAGGTAACAGTATTGATTTATTCTAGTAGTATTTGTAATTTCATCAATTACAAATTAGCAAAAGATCTCAATTTCTCTGTATATCCAGCACCATAATTTCAAGTAATGATTGCAAATGGAGGTACCATAAATTGTTCTGGGAAGTTCCATAGTATTAAGCTCAACATGGGGGAGTATTTTTTGGATAGTCCCATGATTGACATCCAAATAGGTGGTGTTGATGTTGTATTAGGGGTCGAATGGTTGCAATCATTAGCAACAATGGCCCTTAATTTTCAATATATTTTCATGAGATTTTCCTCAGATGGAAAGGAAATTGAGCTTAGAGCTATCCAACAGAAACCCTCTAAGGTGATAAGATTTGTTAACATGATAAAATTACTCAAAAAGGGACATCGTGGTGTAATTGCACAATTGTGCTCACTTGATGTTCAAAAATCTATATCTTGTGCTCCATTAGATCTCCAAATAGTTATCAACAATCATTCCAAGGTATTTGGTGAAATTCCTAAGGGTCTTCCACTTTCTCAAGATCATGACCATGCTATTCATTTGCAACCAGGAAGTGTACCACCTAACATTATCCCTTACAGGTATTCATATACACAGAAGAGTGAGATTGAGCATATGAAACAAGAAATGTAGAGTTCAACATCATTCAACCTAGCTAAAGTTATTTATCTTCACTAGTGGTGATGGTTACAAAAAAGGATGGTTCATGGAGTATGTGTCCAGATAGGTTGAGGTAGTTGTTTTGACATGGGTGATGGCCTGAAGAAACCCTAGGTCAGGTAAGGGCAGAGGCAATTTTTTCGGTGTCTTTTCTAGAAGCCACAGGCAGTCTTCTCAGGGATTATGCAGTCTATTGTTGGTGGTTGGGAAGAAGAGGAGGAACTCCTGGACTACAGTGCATACCCGATGTAAGGAGAGGATATCTAGGGCGTTTCAGCTAGCTACCTGACAAGTTCCCCATTGGACACATCTTTTACATGGGGTGACAGTTCTCCTAGGTTGTCGGGACGGGGATCCTCATCGTCAATTCTGATTCCAGGCCCACTTTCCCCCGGTAGGGATGGAACCATTTTCCCTTCTCATTCTTACCCTTTTTCTTCATGGGCAAAGACCCCCTGGGTGAGACTCTAGGGAAATATGAGCATGCAGGGTTGTCAGATTTTAGGTCTTTTCAAGGAGGTTTCGGACTAGTAGCCTCTTCTCCAGCTTGGAACTCTTTTGTGAGCCCTATGGAATTTTTCTCTTGGGCAGACCTAAATATCCCCCAAAATGGTTTTCAAGACCCTCTTCTGTATGTAGAATTCATTGATTCCATGTTGGTGCACGATTTGCCTTCTGGGTCATCCCTGCTTAGGCTAGATATGGGCCCATGCCCAACCTATGGGGGGGATTCCATATCTCGGGAGAAAGAGTTTCAATAGATCCCCCAGGTCCAAGTTATTAGTGTTCGGAAGGAAAATAACAAGTGTGTGGGGTCAAAAAAAGGTCTAGATAGACTGGTTTGCGGGGAGGACATCACAATGGCCCAAGTCTTGGATTTATCCACCACGGCGGTGGTTGGAAATGCCAGGGGGCGTCGTTTTAATGTTAAAACCCTCAAATACTAGGCATGTAATTTATGGTCGAGGCACTAAGGTTATGTGTCGGCGGTGAGGATTATGAGGAGGGGTTGGTTCTTATTAAAATTTATGAGAGCAAAAGATGTGCTCTGGGTTCTCAAAACCCCATGGAGCATCGACTCAACCCCAATCCTTTTTAATTTTTTGACGCCTCTTTTTCATGGCAGTAAGGAACGGCTAGACATTGTTCCTATCTGGGTGAGGCTTCCATGTCTTCATTTGGAATTCTAGACTAAGGAGATTTTTAGATTGATCGGGAATATGTTGGTTTTGGAGCCTAGTTATCTTCCTGATTTAGAGGTATTTGTTTTCAATCGTGTTTATACCCCATGAAGACTGTACACCATGAAAGACTGTAGACCCCTCCACGTGGGTGGGTTGCAGGGGGGGCTTGCCCCCCCTGTGGGGTTCGAGGGCCAGTGGGGGTTTGGGGGTGAAGCTCCTGAAGGAAAAATTGCCTTGTAAATGTATATTGGAATTTCATAGACAATCTTGACCATTCATCATTAAGTCACAGATCTGACGGTAGAGATTATGTTAGGGTGTTTTTCCCTAGAAGGAAACCCTCTTTTATGACGGAATTATATTGCAGCTATGTATTATTCTGAATATTGTATTCTTAGAGAGGATATTGTGAGAGAAAGAAGAGGAAGTTACATCAGGTGTGTTGTAGGTTGTATCCCTTCATTTTGATAGATAATAAAAAGGAAGAACCTGGCAATTTCTTTGGTGGACGTAACCCACACTGGGTGAACCATGTATATCTGTGTCTCTATTATATTGTGTATCTTTTGTGTTTTTTTTCCACATTTGTTTTATTTTATTGCTCCACGATCATATTTTTCTAACAATTGGTATCAAAGCGAAAGGTAACTGGCGGGAAAGAAAGAGGGTTTCTGGTTCAAGTGGAAACAATGGCAGAAGATGGAAAGTTTAGGGTCGATAAATTTATCAGCCAAAACTACCAGTTATGGAAGATGCAGATGGAAGATTATTTATATTATAAGGATCTATTCCTACCATTGGGTAGAATAGAAAAGAAGTTGATGGCCATGAATGACGAAGAATGGGAGGTTATTGATAGAAAGGCACTGTGAACGATAGGACTGAGCCTGGCAACGTCGGTGGATTTCAATATTTCAAAAGAAAATATAACGAAGGAGTTGATGGACACATTGGCTAAACTGTAAGAAAAACCCTCGGTGTCCAATAAGGTATTTCTAATGAAGAAATTATTTAATATGAAGATGTCAGAAGGTGGGTCTGTTGCAGTTCATTTAAATGAATTTGATACGGTTACTAATCAGTTAAGTTCTGTAAAAGTGGACTTTGATGATGAGGTTAGGGCTCTTCTAATCATGTGCTCATTGCCAGAAAGTTGGAATGGATTGGTCATGGCTGTAAGTAAGTATGTATCTAGTTCAAACACTCTAAAATTTGATGATGTTGTTAGTGTTATCCTTCGCGAGGAAATGCGACGAAAAAGCACAGGTGAGACATCAGGTAATGCGTTGACTATGGAGAACAGAGGAAGACAAAGGGATAGAGGAAAGGGCTCAATGAACCGTGGGAATTCTAGGAAAGGCAGATCCAAATCCAGACTGGTAAAGATAGAGTGTTGGAATTGTGGGAAGAAAGGACATCTAAAGAAAGACTGCAGAGCTCCAAAGAAACAAAGAGATGGACAACAAGAGAAAAATCAAGAAGCAAATGTAACAGGTGATGTGTTACAAGATGCTTTGATTCTTTCTCTAGATAATATTTCTAAGTCTTGGGTAGTATATTGAGGGGATTCATATTATGCCACACCCCATAAGAAACATTTTCTAGATTATGTTCAAGGTGATTTTGGACAAGTTCATTTGGGTGATGATGCACCATGCAAAATTGTTGGAATGGGTAAGGTACAAATAAAGAAAAATAATGGAAACCAATGGTTATTGAAAGAGGTAAGACATGTACCAAATCTAAGGAAAAATCTAATTTCAATAGGGCAATTGGAAAGTGAAGGTTATATATCTATATCTACAGATAAGGCATGGAAGGTCACTAAAGGATAATTGGTGATAGCAAAAGGAGAGAAGGTAGGTACATTGTATTTATGTACTGGTAATACTAACTCTTCTATCTCTTTAGCTTATACAATAGTGGATACAACATTGTGGCATCATAGGCTTGTACATATGAGTGAGAAGGGGATACAGATACTTCATAAAAGAAATTTGTTTCCATATATTAAACAAATTGATTTGGATTTCTGTGAGAGTTGTGTTTATGGAAAACAAAAGAGAGTCAGATTTCTCAAAGTTTGAAAGGTAAAGAAGAATGAAAAGTTAGATCTTGTGCATACATATGTATGGGAAACATCTCAGGTATCATCTCTTGGTGGTACCCGTTATTATGTTACTTTTATTGATCATGCAACTAGAAAAACTTAGGTTTATTGCATCCAACAAAATCCTTATGTTTTTGATACTTTTAATAAATGGATATATTTGGTTGAGAATGAGATAGAAAAAAGGTTGAAGTGTCTCAGATCAGACAATGGAGGTGAATACTGCAGCAAGGTGTTTGATGATTATTGTTCATACCACGGGATTCATAGAGAGAAGAAATTTCCAGGAACACCACAAGAAAATGGTGTTTCAGAAAGGATGAACAAGACTATCATGGAGCGTGCAAGGAGTATGAGATTGCATGCAAGGTTGCCCTTACAGTTTTGGGCAAATGTTGTAGATATTGTTGTTTACTTGATAAACAAAGGACATTCAACTTATTTGGATGGTGGAATTCCAGAGGAGGCTTGGAAAAGTAAAAAGGTAAAATATTCATTTCTGAAGACTTTCGGTTGTGAAGCGTTTGTCCATATTAATAAAGAAAATAGAACAAAGCTTGAAGCAAAATCCAAGAAGTATACCTTTATTGGATATGGTGTTAATGATTTTGGTTATCTCTTATGGGATTATGAAAATCACAAAATCATTACGATTAAAGATGTCAAATTCAATGAGAAGGTCATGTATAAAGATCAGTTGAAGGGAAGGAAACAGGAAAAAGAAAAACCAAGATACACAATGCTTGATGAGATCACTGAAAAAGAAATTCCAAAGTTACCAGAAAATCAAAATGTACAACAACAGGAGCAGCATGTACCTCAAACTCCTGCAAGTGTTGTTAGAATATCTACCAGGTTGAGTAGACCCCCTGAACGATACTCTCCTTCATTGTATATTTATTGTTGACTGATTCTAGTGAACAAGGAAGTTATGAAGAGGCAATGCAAGTAGACACTAAAAGGAAGTGGGAGAAAGGCATGAAAGAGGAAATGGATTCCTTGGTAAATAACCAGACTTGGGACTTGGTTCAATTTCCTATAGGAAAAGTTCAGTTTCCTATAGGAAAAAGAGAATTTCAAAATAAATGGGTTTACAGGTTGAAGGAAGAAGATAGAGGAAAAAATCAACACAAGGAAAGACTTGTTGTAAAGGGGTTTACACAAAAGAAATGTATAGATTTTGATGAAATATTTTCTTCTGTTGTTAAAATGACTTCAATTAGGACCATTTTAAGTCTTGTGGCAGTAGAATATTTGCATCTTGAACATTTAGATGTTAAAACATATTTTCTCCATGGGGATTTGGATGAAGATATTTATATGCAGCAGCCACAGGTGTATGAGGTCAAAGGGATGGAAAATTTGGTATGCAGGTTGAAGAATAGCTTGTGTGGCCTAAAGCAAGCTCCAAGGTAGTGGTATTTGAAGTTTAATGGGTTTATGACAGAACAAGGTTATAGTAGATGTCATTTTGATCAATGTGTTTATTTTAAAAGGCTAGAAAATGGAAGCTATATTATCTTGCTAGTGTATGTAGATGGCATGCTTGTTGCAAGGTATAATATGCATGATATAAATGTTCTCAAGAAGAAATTAGCTAAGTCATTTGCGATGAAGGACTTGGGTGTTGCAAAGAAAATCCTTGGTATGAGAATAACAAGAGACATGAAAAATCACAAATTGACATTGTCTCAGGGTGAGTACATAGAGAGGGTGTTGGAGAGCTTTAGAATGTAGAATGCAAAACTAGTTATTACACATTTGACCAGCCATTTCAAATTAACTAAGGAAATGTGTCCCAAGACACGAGAGGATAGAATACATGTTCAGGGTCCCTTATTCATCAACAATTGGCAGCTTGATGTATGTGATGGTTTCCACAAGACTAGATATTGCACATGTAGTGGGAGTTGTGAGCAGGTATATGAACAATCCAGGTAAAGAAAATTGAGAGGCAGTAAAGTGGATTCTCATGTATTTGAGAGGTACTTCTACTCATGCATTATGTTTTGGAGGTTCGGACATTGTTCTATAGGGATAGGTTGATTCAGATATGGCAGGTGATAAAGATAGAAAGAGGAACACCACATGGTATGTTTTCACTGTAGGTGGAACAACAATAAGTTGGATTTCAAAACTACAAAATGTTGTTGTACCTGTAACAATAGAAGCAGAGTATGTTGTTTCTATAGAGGCTAGTAAAGAAATGATTTCGTTACAGAGGTTTATAGAGGAATTGGGAAAGAATTAGGAAAATATTAGGTTGTGTTGTGACAGTGAGAGTTCCATTCATCTTGCAGAGAACTCAGCCTTCCTTTCAAAGACTAAGCATATGCAAATCAGGTACCATTTCATACGATCTGTCTTGGAAGATGGACATTTGAAGTTGGAAAAGATACATACTAGCCAGAATCCTGCAAACCTGTTAACAAAGGGAGTAATCAGGGAGAAACTGAGTTCATGCTCAATTTCAGTTGGACTTCAAGCATGAAGGTGAAGATGAGAAATTTTCTAGGTCCAAGAACGATCATATTCTAGTAGATACAACATCAGTGGAGTTGTTGTGATCAGTCTCCAAGTGGGAGATCATTGGTTGTGGAGCCTAGTTATCTTCTCGGTTCATAGGTCTTTGTTTTCAGGCGTGTTTATACCCCATCAAAATTGTACACCCCTCCACGCAGGAGGGTTGTAGGGGGGCTTTCCCCCCTTGGGGGTCCGGGGGCCAGCGGGCCCCCGGCAAGGGTTCCTGGGCAGCGTTCCCCGAAGGAAAATTTTCCTTGTAAATGTATATTGTAATTTCATAGTCAATATTGAGCATTCATCATTAAGTCACAAATCTGACAGTAGAGATTATGATAGGGTTTTTTTCCCTAGAAGGAAACCCTATTTTATGAGGGAATTTTATTACGGCTATGTATTATTCTGAATATTGTATTCTGAGAGAGGATACAGTGAGAGAAAACAGGAAGTTACAATGGGTGTGTTGTAGGTTGTATCCCTTCATTTTGTTGGATAATAAAAAGGAAGGACCTGGCAATTTATCTGGTGGGCGTAGCCCACACTGGGTGAACCACATATATCTGTGTCTCTATTGTATTGTGTATCTTTTGTGTTTTATTTCTGCATTTGTTTTACTTTATTGCTCTGCGATCCTATTTTTCTAACAGAATACTCTCGACACTTTTCTTGATGCTAATATGTCCTTTTTACCTTCTATAAGTATGTAGGGGTGCGGGATTTAGTTAAACTTAACTTCATATATGGATTGGCGGAGAAATTGGAACTTCTGTCAGGAGGAAAAATATTCTTACAAAAGCTCGATTATGAGGGAATCCCCTTCCAGTGTTGAAGGTGTCATAGACAAGGTCATGTCGTGAGTTAATTCCCTTTTCCTTTCAAGCCAAAGAAGAATCACTTAGTTCCACTTGCGGCTCAATCTTAGAAGGATTGCAATAAGATTCAAAAAAATCCTCTCTATATCCATATCTAATGAACAGTTTGGTTTTTTGGAAGGAAGGAAGATTCATGAAACTATTGGAGCGGCACAAGAAGGAATATGTTCTATAAAAAGGAAGAATCTCAAAGGAGTCGTTCAAAAAATCGATCTTTCCAAAGCATATCATCGTGCAAATTGGCTCTACATCATGCTTCTTTTAACACACCTTGGTTTTGAAATTAATTTTATCAGGTGGATGATGAGATGTATAACAACAACCTCCTTTGTTGTCCTGATAAATGGGTACGCATCCCTTTTTTTAAAATTTGAGTGAGGTCTTTGACATGGATGCCCTTTATCGCCTTTTATTTTCCTTTTGGTAGCGAAGGGTCTCAGTAGGGCTTTGGAAGTAGAAAAAATAAACTGATATTTTGGAGGGATTTCCATTTCCCCCATCATCTGGATATCCCACATGTTGTTTGTGGATGGTGTTTTGATTTTCTGCAATGGATTACGAGGGGATGCAGAAAAACTTCGTGAAATCCTTGATATTTTTGGGAAGGCTGTCGGGATGATGATAAATTATAGAAAATCCTCATTGTTAATCCAAAATTTGGAAGAGGAGAAGATTAGCCTATACAGATCCCTCTTTCCTTTTGAGATGAAAGAGTTCAATGTTGGTTTGAATTATAAAGGTTTCCATCTCAAACCAAATAGCTACATGAAGATAGACTAGCTCTGGATGATAGCCAAACTAGAAAAAAGGCTAAATATATGGAGCCACAAATGGCTCTCTCAGGAAGGAAGATTGGTCCGTATCAAATCTATTCTATATTCCATTCTAGTATATTGGATGTCCTTAGCTTGGATTCCTAAAGGGATCCTGGAAAGATTAAGGAAATGTGCTCAAAATTCTTGTGGGCAGGGATTCAAGAAAAAGTCATTATCCCATGGGTGAAACGTTCCTCCCTGGCTCTCCCAAAATCCCTTGGTAGGATGGGGCTAATCTCCACTGACAATCTTTGGACCCAGGTAGTGACCCAAAAATATATCCAGACGGACTCTTTATTGGAATGGATTAGAAGTCCCTCAAAAATTCACCATGTAGCATCTACTATCTGGAAGGCAATGGCTCTCTCTTTCGATGTGATTGGAGATGGTTTGGCATGGAAGGTTGGAAAAGGGGATAAGGTTAGAGTGGGCAGGGACCTGTGGCCAGGCATTTTGGGCTCCCATATGTTGTTGAATGTTATGAACATAAATATACATAAATAGATATTCATAACATAATAATAGTTAATAAATAATAATTATTAATAATGAAAGGTCATGTCTCAAAGGACACGACTATTGGTAAAGGGCACCCCTGCGTGGGTATATAAACGAGCCCTCATTCTCAATTGTAAATCATCTTATTATTATCTTATCTATTCATATTTTATACATTATTCCTACATGGATTATTTTGTTATATTCCAATTATTTTGGATAATTCTTGTGTGAGCGAACTTTGTTCATCTCATTTGGTATCAGAGCAAGTTTGATCTCGGCCCTTGGCTGCTAGACCATTGGTCAAATTTCGTTGCTCTTGGCAACATATTTATTGGCTTTTGGCCACAACTATAGTTTTTTTTAGAGTTTCTCTAATCTGGTCTTTGACCACACCAGGCTTTGGCCATTTAAAAATCAATTTCTTTGAGGGAAGAAATTAACCTTACTTAGAAAAAAAAAAAAATTATA
>ML781885.1:581598-627726 GCA_009831015.1 Picea engelmannii | reverse complement strand
CCAATAGAGAATTTATCCGACACTCAAATCTCGACAGTAGAAAAAGGAACCAATACAAAGTCAAATAATGGTCATATTCAAAAGAATGCTTACGTGGATAGATCACTACAAACATCAAAAGAATATGATTCCAAGGAAAAGTCGCAAGAGATTAGGATTCCTTATCATCATCCAAATCACAAGATTCCTTCTGACCAATGACTAAGAAAAGAGGAAAATAAGCAATCTTCTTCTTACAAACAAATAAAATACCACACTGAAAAAGAATGAAGACAAAATCAACAACTTGGACCAATCAATCATCAAACAATTCCAATGAAAGTAGATTTGGGATGGATCACTCCCCAAAAGATGCAACACATTAGTTTGGGAATTCGAAGGTTATATCATCTTGTTTCATCAAGCGTCGCAACTACAAGCACAGAAGATTTGAGAAGACATTGTGTGCTAGAACAAAAGTTCAAAGGGAAGCCTTCCAGTGCTTATGCTTTGAGGACAAAGCATTTTTAAGGGGAAGGCAATGTTATGAACATAAATATACATAAATAGATATTCATAACATAATAATAGTTAATAAATAATAATTATTAATAATGAAAGGTCATGTCTCAAAGGACATGACTATTGGTAAAGGGCACCCTTGCATGGGTATATAAACGAGCCCTCATTCTCAATTGTAAATCATCTTATTATTATCTTATCTATTCATATTTTATACATTATTCCTACATGGATTATTTTGTTATATTCCAAGTATTTTGGATAATTCTTGTGTGAGCGAACTTTGTTCGTCTCATTGAACAATTTGGTGTTGATTATACAACAAGAAGTAATTTTTTATCTTAGCAAGGTTGGGGATCCAGTTAACACTTCAATTTGGGCTCAGGAATGGAAATATCACCATGACCTTGGTTTGGATGATGGCTTTGAATCCTTTTTGGCTTCCTACACCAGGTCCCTCAAGCTTGCTCACATTCGTCTGAAGGACCAAGAAGATGAGGTTTTTTGGGATGCAGAACCTTTTGGGGTCTATACTCCAAAGGTGGGGTATATTCATCTCAATATGGATCTCTATCTCAAAGAGCCGAAATGGTGGCGGAAGTGGTTGTGGAAGTTAAATTTCCCTCTCAAATCTAAACTCTTCCTATGGTGCCTCTTAGTCAAAAAAGTTCCAACTTGGGAATTAATGAAAAAAAGAAAAATTGTTGGACCAGGGTGGTGCGCTCTCTACATGACTGATGAGAAATCCTAGGCTCACCTTTTCCTACATTGTCCCTACATCAAGGCAGTTTGGATAAAAATTTCCAGATTTCGGGGTCAAATTTTCCTTTGGCAAGGGAAATCAATGGAAGAAGCATGGAAATATTGGGTCTCAGATGTCTCCTTATCAAACATCAAATATTTACTACTTCTAGTTTGTTGGGGCACCTGGTTGGCTAGAAACTCAGTAATATTCAAAAGCAAAGGGATTCCCTTCGAAATTATTGTTGCACATTGTCTTAGTATCCTCGCTCATTTTCCTCAATCAAAAGATATGGTATCCATAAGGGCTGTTCATCTAGAAAGAATAGACCATCATCGACCTTAAGATTTTTTTGATGGGGCCTCACAAAACAAGGGTCTTCATTGTGAAGGGGGGGCTATTTTGCATCTATCAGATCGAGTTAGAATCAAAATAGAAATGGGATAGGGGATGTAACAAACAACTATGCTAAACTAATGTCTCTTAAGCTTCTTCTTCTTTTTGAAATTGAAAAAAATGTAAATGTTATCAGGTGTTTGGTGACTCTCAAATGGTTTTTAAATGGATCCAAAATATAAATCATTTTCGCAATATTCTTTTGATTCCTCTTCTTGAATAAATTCAAAGGCTTGTGGCTTCTTTTGATTCTTTCGATACACAACATGTTTACATGGAAAGAAATATGATGGCAGATCTCTTGTCAAAGGAGGGGCTTCAGATGGAACATGGGCAGTGGATGATTTCTGAAGAAAACAATGGCTTGTTTTATGAGTATTACCATCGTCCCTTTATTGATCAGACTTTCCAGGCATAGTAGATTTAATTTTAAAGGCTCTCTCATTTTTATTGTTCGATGGATTCTTGACACACCAGAGGATTTGGGTTCGGCTAAGTGATCTTTCAACATCTTTTTGGATATATTTCTTTGTGGGTTTCTGACAGGTCTTTTTTGTAATAAATTATACTTATGAGCTTTTTTGTATATGGACTTCAATTTTTATTTTTTTTATTTCAACCCATGTGGGGTTGCTTACTGTCACCATGGCCAGACTCTGGTTTTTTTCCAGCAATGCATACCAATATGCATCTACAAATGTAATTTTCTTTCTTATGAAATAAAATTACACTTTTTTTCTGAGGAAAAAAAAATGTGTCCTGATTATAGACAACTCAATAAAATGACCATCAAAGATAAGTTTCATGTTCCTTTCATTGATGAATTAATAGATGAATTGCATGAAGAAAAAATATTTACTAAGTTGGATCTTCGTTCATGATATCATCAAATTATATTGAGGTAGGAATGCATTCCCAAAACAACTTTTAGAACACATGAAGGTCATTATGAGTTTTTGGTTATGCCATTTGGACTTACTAATACACCTTCAACATTTCAAAGCTTGATTAATTCTATTTTCAATCCCTTCCTTAGAAAATTTATGTTAGTAGTTTTTTATGACATACTAATCTACAAAAAAATCTTGGGAAGAGCATGTACGACATGTTGACAGAGTATTACAACTATTGGAAGAGAAACAACTTTATGAAAATCCTTCCAAGTGTGCCTTTGGGGTTCAATAAGTGGAGTATTTGGGTCATATTGTATCTCATGAAGGTGTAAAAGTGGACCCTAATAAAATTAAATCTATGAGGGAATGGTCAATTCCCAAACCTTGAAGAAACTTAGAGGATTATTAGAATTGACGGGCTATTACTGTAATTATTTCAAGAACTATGGTCAAATAACAACACCTCTAACAACATTATTAAAGAAGGAACCATTTTCCTAGACTGAAGTGGTAACCAAAGATTTTGAAAACCTTAAGGAGGTTGTGTTTTCAACTCCCATCCTGGCCACACCTAACTTCACAAAAACATTTATTGTGGTGTGTGATGCCTCGGACCATGGAATTGGTGCAGTTTTGATGCAAAAAGGAAGGCCCCTTACCTTTGAAAGCAGCCAACTTAAAGGAAAAAAATTACTCAAACCCATTTATGAAAAAGAAATGGTGGTCATAATACTACATGCAGTTCATAAATGGTGCCCTTACCTAATAGAAAGGCACTTCAAAGTAAAAATAGATCATGATAGTTTGAAGTACTTCTTGGAGCAACGATTATCTTCAGAAGAGAAACAAAAATGGGTTACAAAGATGTTGGGTTATGACTTTGAAATTATCTACAAAAAAGGAAAACATAATTTTGTGGTAGATGCCCTTTTAAGGAAATAAAAAGAAATAGAAGGTTCATTATGTGTTATTTATATTCCACAACCTGATTGGATGGAAGAAGCAAGGATAAAATGGAAGCAAGATCATTCAACAACTACAAGAGGACCCCGGTTCATTGGATAATTTTGTATGGAAAGATGATTTTCTATGGTATCATGATCACCTGTATTTATGTAAGAATTCCCAACTCAAACAGAAGGTCCTTCTGGAATTCCACACTGCTCCCATAAGAGGACATTCGGGATTCTTGAAAATGTACCACATGATCAAGAAGGATTTTTTCTAGGAAGGTCTTAAAATTGATGTTCAAAATTTTGAGTATGAATGTTTAATTTTCAAACAGAATAAGGGAGAGACGATCATGTAGAATTTTTAATACAAATTATGTATTGTCTGGATTCTCATGATCTAACAATTATATGCCACTATTAAATACAGAATCACTTCTACAAATATTCTTGGGGAATTTAAAACACGATCGCCAATTGCAATATCAAGAAGAAAGATCAATCACACATAACACAGATGTTTTATCGAGAAATCATAAAGATAAAAGCCCAACTATCATATATTATGTATATATCATGGATCATGAAACAATCTCATACAAAACTCTAATCCAATATCTCTCAATACAATATACAATCGTCTCACACTGTCATACAAAAATTGGCAAATTCATGTGCTAATTTATTGCTTCCAGATAGCCTGCCTCCTCTGTGCAATCCCTATTGATGGAAAAATCCCTACAATGAATGAAATCCTCTTGCCTAGGTTGTGCATTCCTCATGGACACATCCAATGTGTGTGTGGTTGCATGAGTTCACTCACTAATGTCACAACTGATATTGAAACTGTCCTTTTCACCTATTATCTCAACTGGGTCTCCACTGGATCTTACATGCATGTAGTTAACAGTGGTAAATCTTCAGTTGCATGTGATATCAATGATTGTGAATTAATTAATAATTAATTCACTGATCTCTCACTAGTGTAAGTTCAGTTACAACTAGTACAACTGAGCTTAACTCACTTAATTGAGTTAAACTACTTTACAACTCACATAACTACACATCAAACTCTGTTACAAGTTCGAATCACTCAGTTACAACTAATTCGACTTGCATGTCCCACCAACCAACCTTTAAACTCGAATTTCCTATAGCTAACTGATTTGCCACTTCAGTTAACTATTTCCAAGTGCTCATTGAGAATGGACTAATATTTATTGTCCAACTATTATTAAGGGATAATAATAGTCGACATACATCTATAAATAGAATTCCCTCACCATCTATAAATAAACATCATCTATAAATAGAATTTGATCATCATCTAAAAATAGACTTCCACCTAAAAATAGCTTGAGGCTCCATCCTAGTGTAGGTGCATAATTTTCACTAGGATCTTCTTGTTGAATCTCAACAAATCAAGATGTTGGGTCTCCTACAACCCTTATCTATACCAAATCAACATTGGGCAGAAGTTTCAATGGATTTTATTATAGGCTTACCGAAATATAAAGGAAATATTGTCATCATGGTAGTAGTGGATCGACTATGTCTATTTTTTCTCTCTTTCTCGTCCTTTTAAAGAAAGTATAGTAACCGTAGAATTCAAGGAAACAATTCAATAGATACATGGATTCCCCGAGATTATTGTAAGTGACAGAGATCCAATTTTCACCAAAAATTTTTGGACTGGATCATTTTCTTATTTGGGTACTCAATTGGCTCATAGCTCATCTTACCATCCTCAATCGGATGGGAAAACTAAGATTTTGAACAAATGTATAGAAGCATATATGTGTTTCTTTGCATATGATAAACAAACACAATGGGTCAAGTGGTCGCCCTTGGAGGAATGGTGGTACAACACATCCTTCCATACTTAATAAAAAAATGTCCCCATTTCTGGCACTTTATGGATATCATCCTCCATCCATTACATCACCCTTGAAAGGGAATACAAATGTCCAAGTAGTGGAGTACCACATAGGGGACCAACAAGAGGTTCTCACACTATTGAAGGACAACTTGGTTATAGCACAAATAGGTTAAAACAACAAGCAGATCAACATCACAGTGAAAGAGAATTTGAAGTGGGGGATTGGGTATTTCTGAGGCTACAACCATATAAACATATGTCCCTCAAGCAACAAAAGAAGGACGATAAATTAGCATCCAAATATCATGGCCCCTATAAGGTTTTTCATAGGATTGGAAGTATGGCTTTCAAATTGGATTTGCCTCCATCTTCATGTGTACATCTGGTCTTCCATGTTTCTTAATTAAAGAAGGTCATCGACAGCAAGATCCCAGTCCAAACTATTTTACTAGAGATTAATGAAGAAGGTAAAATCATACTAGAACTAGAAACAAACCTTGAAACAAGGATTGAGCAGCTAAGAAATTGAGCAGTTACAAAGTACATCGTCAAATGGAAGAACCTATCAGTGGAAGAGGAAACATGGTAAGATGAGTTCTTCTTGCAAAAACAACCATGATTAGTCAAATGTTGAGGACAACACTTGTTTGAAGGGGAAGGGCATGTTAATCCCTAGACAAATCCCCATGTTAATTAAGTATATAACCCCTTATTAAGCCCTAGATATTGAATTATTATATTTCTAGTGTTATATTTATATGTAGGATAGAACCCTTCATTGCACGCTTTCATTATAATTGTACACTTTGTCTCATATATATATATATCAAGGAGACCTAGTTTTAGGATCATCTTATCTCATTTCATATTGTATTTTGAATTGGATATATTGTAAAAGAAGGTTTCCCCCTTGAAGTGGATTGTATTCATTGAATTATTATCATTTTTAAGGCAGTGGATCATAACACATATTGTGACGTTATCAAGTACAGAAGGCCTAAAAAGCAATTCGATAGCGAAATTGTTATTCAAAGGAGTAAATCTAGGTGTTGAATTAGCTAAAATATCAACATCAACATTTTGAGAAGGAGGGATAGAAGTGATGTTAAAAGCACCGAAATAATTTAGAATCTTCCATACCTCTTGTTGATAGCTCTTAAGGTGAGGAGACGGACAATGTATAAAATTATTTACCTATCGGCCAATGATTTATAAATCACCAAAAACCATTAGATATCATTCCTTGAGGTCAATATCCTTTTTCAAACTTGAAACAAGGCCTCATATTTAACTGTGTTATTATTGCATTCAAACTCTGTGTGGTGGGATATCAAAAGCTTATGTTTTTTAGGGTCTATCAATATGCAACCTACCCTGGATCCTTCTTGTGATATGGAGCCATCAAAAAACAAGGTTCAAATGTCAATCTCTACAATTGAGTTACTAAAACAAAAACTATCTATTTCTATTATTGTACAGACATTTTCACCATTCTAGGTGCAATGAAGGAGTTCAGATTGTTCATCGGTTTGAAATGAAGATGGTTGTGTTGTATAATAACCATGGTCAGCTTCTAAAAAGCAATTCCCAAGACTGTGTGAGAAAAATTGATTGATTTGTTCTTACCTTTGAGCTTCGTTATAGTGTGTTTCATGTGGACTTTGTTGTCTACCTTTTTCTGGTTCATCTGTCCTTTGTATGGAAGCCATAGGTGTGACCAATCAGTGGATAAGTCGCCTTGTAGTTTTCAAACCATGCCATGCTCAAAAACAAACCATAAGCTTTCAAAATATCCAATACCGTGATATCAATCACCTAATGAAATCTGGGATTAGAAGCTAATCTAATCATGACATCTTTGATCTCACCCATAACCTGAATATCAGATCTTTCCAATTTTATAATTATGGTTGTACTTTTCTCTGGAACAACGTTAATCTTTTGGCAGACAGAATATGGCATAACATTTGATGAAGCACTAGAATCCACTAAGAAGTTATGTACATTGAAATAATAAATTTCGAATGTTAGAAGAAATGGGGGGAACTGGGACCTAGAGTGTGTGCCTATGTTCATTGTGTTTACAATGGATTTAATATCATTTTGATCTTCCTTTTTGGGTTTGGTGGTTTTGGAATTGTTCTTTTCTATTGTTGTTGTTTTATCCTGAGAGAGTGAAGATTTAAACGTGTTGAGAATAATCTATCTCTACTACAGAAGAGCACAAATGTCAAACAATGAGATATCAACCTTAGTTTTATTCAATTCATCGATGACATTGTAATCCAAAGAGTAAATTAGAAATCTATTTGGGGATTTGTTTTGTTAAAATTTTGGTATGCTCGTTTTACCATAGACAATGTTACACCATTGTCACCCACCATAGGCACTTACATGTGCCACCCCCAAGCAAAGTAACATTTTCTTAGATAGATTCTATACACGAAGCAATTCCTATCAGATAAACCCTAGCCAGAAATACCAACATGGTTGCAGCAGTATCACAATACCAATATAGTGTACCTTTACCAAGAGAAGCGCACAAGATAAAGATACGAGAAATACTGAGCAAGGAGAGACTTCACCACTGTAGTTGTTGTGTCACCTTCCTCAGACTTTTGCCTCCTTTTTCCCTTTAATGAACTGCTACAATTGTTGCACCTTCTAAACCTATGCCTTGATTTCAAAGTGAGTGACTATGTGTCAAATGGGACAGTGTCTGCCTTTATTTATACTAGTCCGTCATGTGACTTTTCAAGTGGGGCCGGATTCTCTTTCTGGAGCCTTCTAATCCTTTATTATTATTCTCCTTGGGCTGACCTCTCTTCTAGGGTATTTCCACATATTTTTAATGGTTCTTTGGCTTCTTCTTCTCTAAGCACAAAGGTTGTCCTGGAGGTTAATACCTCCTGCATCTACCAAAACATCAACACTCCCTCTTAGCTAGGGAGGTATTATCCATGATGTTCTTCATCTAATAGTTGCAATCACATCCATACATGGCATGTACAAGACTACCACCAATCACATGGTCCTATAGACCAGTCTACATGTAGCATCACCATAGCCACACACGCTATCCCATGATCTCACAGATCATGTCACAAGTATCATCATCATAGCCACACGGGCTATCTTCAATGTCATGCATTTGGGGCCTCGTCATCATATGTAGCATCTCTCTAGTGGGCACAACCTCATAGTTCTTTCAGAACGCATGGGTCTCATTGTCCTTTCGGACCTCATGGGTCTCAGCGTCCTTTCAGACCTTATGTCATTACAAGACTTTATCTAGATCACACAAAACTAGGCATATAGCTCACACAAAATTAGGTAACTATCACAATTATCCAGCTCACGTAGAATCTGGAAAACTAGCCCTTCTAGTTGGCACACCAGGCATCTAGTCCACAGTGACTAGGCATCTAACTACAAGGATTAGGCGATATAGTGTGTGCACACTACCCATCTATCCCAAGACTAGGAACACCTCCAACCAAACAAGTTGTCCCTCCAGCTTGAAAGTTGGGCCTTTTCCAGCCCCGAAGGCTCGACATATTGTTGACCATGTGTGAGTTCATGCAGACTTGTGCCACAGCCAGTAACGTTCCCGTGAATGACTACCCGCTGCTACCACACTCTGCATGGTACTATCCCCCGGAATCGTATTCGTAACACATCACTCCCTCTTACGAGTGAAGTCCTTCTAGACCACACCAAGCTTGTCCATGAAACACTCACACTTTATCTTCGATAGAGGCTTGGTCAACACATCGACTATATACTCGTATGTAGCAACATATTGGAGCTTTATTGCTCCCTTTTGTACCATGTCTCGGATATGATGGTACTTGATCTCGATATGCTTTGACTTGTTATGAAACACAGGGTTCTTTGATAACTTTATGCAACTCTGGTTCTCACAAAAGATACAAGTCACCTCCAACTCGAGATCAAACAACCCTGCAAGTAAATTTCAAAGCCACACACAACTTCACAACTAGCTAAACATGTTTCTATGTATTATTCCTCAGTCGTACTAAGTGCCACACTCGTCACTTCCTGTTGAGCCACGATATCATGGTTGATCCCAAACTGAAGCAACATCATGATGTACTCTTATGATCTGCGACACTATCGACCCAATCCGAATCAGCATAGCATTGTAGTATTATCTCACGATCTAAAACATATATGATTCCATAGTCAATTGTACCTTTCATGTACCTCAATACATTTTTTGTCGCCATCAAGCGAACACGTCTCGATTCAAAAATATATTAACTCAATGTTTTCATCGCAACACATTTATATGGCCTTGTGTTCATCAAATACATCAACAAACCAATCTTTTGTCTGTACATGGTGGCATCCGCTATCTTTGAAGATGTATCACTCAATAACTTCAGGTTTGTCACCATCGGTGTAGGCATGGATTCACAATCTATCATTCTGAATCTCTTTAGGATTTCTACAATATATTTTTCTTAGGTAAGGAAAATCTCATCCTTTTTTTTCCATACCTCTAGACCTAATAAATAATGCATCATATGTAGGTATTTCATCTCAAACTATGTAGCAAGATTCCTCTTACTCTCAGTGATGAGATTCTCGTCTCCTATTAGAAACAAGTCATCCACATATAACAGTAACATCATTGGTCCACCATCCACAACCTTGTATTAAAGGTTGGAATATGCTTTACTCTTGGTAAATCCCAATCTCATCAGAAAACTGTCAATTCTACCATACCATGCCCTAGGTGCTTGCTTCAATCCATACAAGGATTTCTTCAACCTGCGCACATGTGACTACTTGTCATGTGTCTTGAAACCTTGTGGCTACTCCACATACACTTCCTCTTCTACTACACCATTCAGAAACGGTGTCTTCACGTCCATCTGGTGTACCTTCTATTTCATTACTACAACCATCACAAGTATAGCTCTAATAGAATTATATCTTGCCACAGGAGCAAATGTCTCCTCATAATCTATTCCTTCTTTCTAGGAGAAACCGCGGGCCACAAACCTTGCCTTATATTTCTCGACATTGCCATCTATTGAATGCTTTGTCTTGTAGATCCATTTTGAGTTGACCATTGTGTTGACGGGTCGAAATGAACCGTTCAATCAATTGAGGGAAAACACCTAGTGACATGTCCCAACTAGACCCGCTCTCGTTTGGGATAGCTCTTTCGACCATATTTTGGCCTGGTTACCAACTAACTAAAATAATAACAAAAAGATAACTAAATACTAACTAAAAAATGAATCTGAGAAACAAAGGTTCTCAGATGAATTAAAAAATAATGAGGAAAAGGAAAAAGTACAACTTACTCATATTAAACTAAGAGATACGACAAGTAATCTAAGATGCAGTTTAAAACTAATGTTATTTAATCTAACCTATCATGATCATGAGAAAAATAAAATAATAAATGAATACAATGAAAGATGTATATTACTTGATTAGAATAAGTTCATGACACAAGTTATACGAATATTTGATAGCATAATCTGTTAGAACCAAAGAATTGAGAAACTTAACGCGATTACACTATTGTTGTACTCGTCCTGAGAAATCATGATAGCTGTAAAATGCAAATATTAATTTTGAAGTAATTCATCAACTAACACTCACAGGATACAAACGGAGAAATGCATAAATATAATAATCTCATTCACGCATAATGATACCATAATCTTCAGATTCAAAATGTCTTTTGGATTAAAAAAAAAAACTTTCAGTAACAATAATGTCCTCTTAATTTCAAAGCCCAAAATCCATTTCAAATGGGCATAGATCCATTTATAATAACAAAAAGCTAACTAAAAAATGAATCTGAGAAACAAAGGTTCTCAGATGAATTAAAAATAATGAGGAAAGGGAAAAAAGTACAACTTACTCATATTAAACTAAGAGATACGACCAGTAATCTAAGATGCAGTTTAAAACTAATGTTATTTAATCTAACCTATCCTGATCATGAGAAAAATAAAATAATAAATGAATACAATGAAAGATGTATATTACTTGATTAGAATAAGTTCATAACACGAGTTATACGAATATTTGATAGCATAATCTGTTAGAACCAAAGAATTGAGAAACTTAACGCGATTAAACTATTGTTGTACTCATCCTGAGAAATCATGATAGTTGTAAAATGCAAATATTAATTTTGAAGTAATTCATCAACTAACACTCACGGGCTACAAACAGAGAAATGCATAAATAGAATAATATCATTCATGCATAATGATATCATAATCTTCAGATTCAAAATGTCTCTTGGATTAAAAAAAAAAAAAACTTTCAGTAACAATAATGTCCTCTTAATTTCAAAGCCCAAAATCCCTTTCAAATGGGCAGAGCTCCCTTTATATAGTGAGGGGGCTCTCTTTACAATCGTGTTTTGTGATGATTATAGAAATTTGAGTCATTTAACAAAAAGGACTCTTCATTTTCCAGCAAAGATTACAATATCAAAAGAAAACAACATTTGGACAGAAAATGGAAAATTTAGCAATCATGACATGGTATGCTCCTGTTGTTGGTCTTGGTGTTCCTTCAAAGTGGAGTAGTCGTTAAAAATGCTCTCAATCTTGCTCGATTGCAATCTCTCTAAGACTGATTCTCTGTAACATACTTTCGCGGCCACTTCTTGTTGTAACCGCTCAACCATGGCATTTACAAAGGGTCGAATCTTCTGGGTAAGTCGAGTAGGAAAAGACACATGTTCACCAATTTATTTTTCATCAAAAAACATCAAATGTTGAATGTTTGTCTGACTGGCCTTCTTTAAATCTTCCACTTCAACCACCCTAGTGCTAACATAAGTTGTTTCGTCTATTGATTGCAATGGATGTATTCTTTCCCCTACTACGAGATCATTAGCATTTTTCCACAGTTGTGCACATGTTTCAGCAACCACCCCTTTGGTGGAACTGATCCTCTCGAAGAGAGATTTGTTGGTGTCAAACAACATTCAGTACCTAAGTGTTTCTCTTTCTAAATACACTAGTAGGGAGGTAGGTATAGGTTGTATCTTGTCTTGGCATTTTACCATCTCCTCAAAATCCTCACTAGCTTCTTGATACCTCATTGAGTCTCAATCAGAGTACTCTGCAGATTTAATTGTTCTTGTTGCTCTACTCGTATATAGATCAATAGACCAAGGAGCTCATTCTTTACCTTAGGTAGATCTTCGTTGAAAACCAACGCTTGAGATTTGATGGACTCAACGGTACCTATGAGTTTATCTTTTTCTGCTTCCAACTCTTCCATGTGGGTGTCTCGTAGGATTTTCATCCTCTTTTCAAACTCTTCACTCAAGTGGTCTCTTTGTGCCTGTAGGGCACCATTGATTTTTCTTGAGTTTAGGATTTCAATTGCACTGACAGCTTCCTAGACATCTATGTTGAAATGATCTCTTACGTCTTTCAACTTCGTTCCAAGCTCTGTTACTCGGGTCCTGGAAGTTTTCAAAGCATTAGTCACCTCCAAAACAGAAGAGGTATTTAATCCTGCGAAAGCATTGAGCGCAGAAGCCGCTTGAATTGTGTTCTCCTCAGGATCAGGGCCGACCTTCCATTCAAAAATCCTTCCTGCATGCGACTTTGATTTGGAGTCCTCTCCAATTTTTCTTTTTCGAAGATCTCTTCTTGATACTTCTAGTTTTGTTGTCGAAATAGTAGTCTCTAATGGAAACTATAGATCCTTCGAAATTTAGAACCTGAGAAGAAAGGGAGGAATCCCTTGGTATGGATCTTATGGGGGTATACTCTAGAGGAGGTATATTCATGATGCCTAGGGTGGTCGTCGACGGGGTGTCTGGGTCCTCGTTTAGATTTTTTTTCGAAATCTCGTCAACTTTCCTCTTTGCTTCAGCTTCTTCGGACAATCGCTTTGCCTCTGCCTCTTTAGCCATTTTTTTGTCTTGTGCTTCATCAATTATCCTTTTCGCCTCCTCGTCCTCCACTAAATTTTTAGTTTCATCTTCTTTCTTCTTCTACTGTTCAACCTGATGTGTCGCATGTTCACGTTCTATTATGATCTTTTCCTCCGCTTGTCTTCTCTAAAATTCTTGCTCCGCCTGGAGCCTTTTCTGCTCAAGTTGTTCTTCCTTTTTGGTCTTCTCCTATTCTTTGGCACTATTGGTATCTTTCTCTTGCTGACACAACTTCTGGAATTAGGCCAAAATTGCCATTTTGAACTCTTCTTGTTTAAGATCGAGTTTTATCTTTGCAGTGTCATGGGGTAGATGGTCTAGGACCTCATCATACGAGAGTACTCCTTTAAAATTATCCTCCTCAAAATCCACAATGTGAATATTTGGATGAGTGAGTCTGATAGACCTAATGTGACTGATAGGCATTTCATGAGGATCGTGGCCTTTGGGTTCACCTGAGCATAGGATTAACTCATGTAAGGTCTAAGCTTCCTTCCTTGCATGTTGAGCATTGGAGATGGAAAAAATTCCAATGTGGAGAGGAGCGACTGGCCACGGTCTTTTACTATTGGTTTGAAACAATGGGGTGAGCCCGTATCCCATTGTTTGATACGTTATTTCTCTCATCAACAATCAGTCTGGGACGAAATAAGGCAAGAGATGTGGGGACTCGGTGGTCTCGTAAACCCCAATGAATGAATAATACTTGTAGAAAAACCAATCGGCCACCCCTTTCATCCCATTTCTGGCCTCAAAGGATATCTTATGTCTAGGTAAGACGAAAAGGACTGAATGTAGAGGTGTGAGGAATAAATTGAAAATATCATAAAAATGTTACTTGAAATTTACGCTCCACAATTGGGAGTAATACACATGAACAAGGGGCAGACTTCATTTCCAATTCCATCCCAATTCGAGAAAATGAACTGATAAAAAAATGGTGTCTATCATACAAGTAGACATATAAAAACATGGCTTCTTCATACCTGGGAGATTTTTAGCATGTAGGCAAATGTTAAAGGCCAACATATCTGCCCAATTAAATATTTTCCATGTCTTAACGATGTTGTGCGCTAATGGAAGCCAGACAATTTGGAAGTGTGTATTCTTCTCTTCTCCATATAATCGACAGAGCATGGTCTTCAGTAGCTTGTAAGGGGTTTTGTGGGGACCATTTTATGTCCTTGTTTACGAGTCCCATCCTCATCCTCCCACCAGTGTTTCATTGTTTTTCCGGTCCTTTGCTTATCTATGAAAACCCTTTTAGGAAAGGTTCATTCAGCAAGAAAGTAGGAGTGGCAATGTGATACCTGGAGCTAATATCCTCTAGTCTAAGAGAAGCTAATCGTGCTCCTTGTTTTCTCATGATGAGCACTTTGGAAGCATCAAATTGTTTGAGGCACCACTATGTTTCCTTGTTATCTGTGAATAGTTGTGGCTGGAAGCTATCTAGTGAATTTCGCTTTTTAGGATATTCTGCTACACCTCTAAGACTTCATTGTCTTCAAGAAACTCTGCGGATTTGAAAATCCTGTAGATCTCTTCAAATCCGGGGCAGTGGTCCTCGCCAAAATAAGGAATCATATCAGTCACCAGAGTTTAGACCAGTCGAGACGATGATTCGGGGCCTGCGGGACCCTGGAAGTAAACCAAACTCCTAGGTCTTTTGGGATTCTGGATCGCCATGATGAATAACCAGATTAAACTACAATGACACGTTAAAGAAAATATAATCTTATCTTACGTATAACGCATTAGTTGTAATAATGAAAACTGGTTAAACGATAGAAAACAAAAGATTATCGATAAGCAAGAAGTTACAGTAACAGAGACGACAATCTCAATGAGAGAGGGAGTCTAGACAAAACTCAAACTTCGTGGACTGAGTTTTGAAAGCTTACGGTGAAAGCTATGTCCTGAAAGGGTGTTTTTATAACTCGTAATGCACATTCAATTAGCACGGGTATGCCATAACTTGGGTGTGTATGAGGATCTTGTCAAATCTGATTTAGCTTTTCCCGTTAATGCGCTTTATTTCCAAAATTAAAGCTTATTAAGTGGGTTAGTCACATTGGTTAAAACATCGAGGGGAGCGCTAAACCACATCCTCGAATAAGACCATTATCGGGGTCGAGATTTCAGAGTATGAAAGATCATTTTTTTTTTCAATTTCGACAGGAAAAGGTATCGAAGGTATATTCCCTAACACGTGGGCCAGTGTGCGAGCACGACGCGTCAGCCAATGAATAGTAATATAGATAGAGGTGGGACCTATCAGAGTATTGGCGTCGGGGTAAATCATGATGATTGCGGAATTAAAACTTGGGGGAAAAGTATCGATGGAATATTTGTTTCTTAGACATGTGCACTAAACCATGTGTTCTACCGGATTTCGGGGTTTGACTTTCGGGGTTTTGAAAGATATGAAAAGTTTGAGCTCTGATGATAAAGGTATCGAAGAATATTCTTTCGACTTAGGAGAACGTGCGGGACACGCACGAAAAGGATCAAAAAATCCATTGGAGTTTTATTTTCGGACTGCGATGAGATGATGTTTAAAAGGGGTCCCGACGAGGATGGTATCGAAGGTAATATTCCTTCGATACCTTAGAAAAATGATTATATTCTGCGAGCAATAAAGACAATTTGTTTAAGAAAGGAATAAAACGAGGTAGTCAACAGTCTAATATTTGGATGCCACTTGGGCAAGTGGTCACTTGATAGGTTAGCATGAACTTTGGGGAGCTGCGTAAGAAAGCAGGATAAGAGTCGAAATGATCAGAGTGCGAAGATCAGAGTTTAAAAAAAACACATTAAAAAGGGATTTCGACGAATGTGATATCGCAACATAGTTGGTTAGGGCTGTGGTTCTCTTAGATAATTAAGGATACCAGTATTGTAGGGAAAAAGATAGGTGCAAAAAGAAAAACGAGAAAATATTTTTTGGGGGCCCCATAAAATATAGAAAGATGGGGGCGTTTTTGTGGGATGCCCCACAACACATTGTCTTCTCCTTTGGTCTCAGAACCACATCCCAAACCTAATTCTTCATAATGGACTAGTACACCTTAATCATGGCATCCTTCCATACTCTCTTCTCTGCAACCTCTTCATAACAAGTGGGCTCTGCATCGATGATATCACTTAGCAATGCCATGTAGCTAGAATATGGTCATGGTTTCTTACTTTCTCTTAAAGTTCTGTCTAGAGCACCATACTTCTTTGCATCCTAAATAATCTCCTGAGCCCAAGCTGGTCTTCTCTTATTTTTAATCATCTCTCTGGTGGATATGCAGGTCTTTGTGGTTTTTTCATATCATGATATTCTAGGACATACTCTTCTGGTACAACTTCATTGCATGTATCTGTATCTACAACTCTAGGAGCTTCAAGATCCTCATCATGGACCTGATATGTAAGATTATGCCTTGATCTACTGAAGGTTGCATCCTCATCGAAGGTAACATATCTGTTAGTCTCAATTTTCCTGTGACCAAGGATGTAGACTCTATATGCCTTCGATGTCTCACTATATCCAACAAATATACCCTTCTTTCCTAAAGGATCCCACTTCGATTTCTTATCCTTGGGAATATGCACATATACTAGACAGCCAAATATCATTAGGTGGCTGACCTCTGGCGTTTCTCATTTAAACATTTCTTCTAGTGTCTTGTTCCCAAGTATATGGTGAGGACTTATGTTCTACACATATACAACATTCCTAGCTGCTTCTTCCCATAGATGCATTGGTAAATCTTGATCATGAATCATAGCCTTTATTACTTTCATTATCGTCTGGTTCTTTCTTTATACCACACCATTCTACTGAGGATTGTAGGGAGTAGTGAGCTCCATCTTAATACCGACTTCTCTACATAATGCCTTGAATTCATCCAATGTGAACGCTCCTCCATTATCTGACCTCAAGATATTTATATTCTTATAAGAAAGATTTTCTACAAGGGATTTGAATTCCTTGAACTTGTTGAATACTTTGCTTTTTATTTTCAAGAAATAAATCCAAGTTTTACGTGATAATTCATCAATAAATGAAACATAATATACATACCCGCTAAGTGAAGTGGTTTCCATTGGTCCACACACGTCTAAGTGCGCGATGTCCAAAACTCCTTTGGCTTTGATGTCACTTCTTGGAAACAGACTCTTCACGTTCTTTCCTTGTGAACATCCCTTGCATATACCATCATGATTCACTTGAATCTTTGAAAAACCTATCACCATCTTTCTCATGACTGGTAATACTTTGTAGTGTATGTGAGCAGGTATTTTATGCCATAATTGTTACGAGGAAAATCACTCTATGGCATGGGGTAAACCACAACAGATAGAAATGACTGCAGAAATCAACTCTAATCTCAAGTATGTTATATAAATAATAATACTATCAAGACAAGATGAAGAGTCTACCTCATTCAGACGTTCGGAGAAAACCATCGTTGAGCACTCAACTCAAAGCTATACACCTGCAACTTGTCCTCAACAACCAAGATGCACAAGCATATGGTGATAATATATGAAATTAGCACATATAATAGCATAATCCATCAATATTCATAACAAATATTCCCATGGAATAACAATTCAAATATTTGCAAGACATTAATTGGATGAGAAAATATAAACAATAGAAGTGTATGAAGGACAAACTTTTGTGTCGACACGTCTCAAAACCGAGAAACTAAGCCCCTTCTAGTTGGGCCTCCACCACTTCAATCCTCCACCAAAGGCAAGCTCATATTAGAGAGACAATAAGGTTCTCTATCAAATAGGGAAAATCTTGGGGGTTGAACAATGTGTTCAGAATGTCCCCGAGGTGTAGGAAAGTGAGTGACGGAGTGTGTTGTTAAGCCACTCCGTGTTGTTAAAGTCACCGGTTTGAAACCTGCGGGGACAAAAAAATCCAACCATGTTAAGGGTTGGTGTGGCTCAGGCCGGGTGCGATCCCTGGGTGATTTTGACGGCTTAGATGCCCCTGAGTCGCGATTTCTCAAGCCATGGGTTAATCGCATTGCCAACAGGTCCCGCACAAATTAATAAACAAAAAAAAACAATGTGTTCAGAATTAAAAGGACAAAGGGATGCAGACTCAATATGAAGTGAATAATTTCTCCAAAGTAACTTTGCTCTCAAAGTTGAATTCTTTCTCCTCTTTCCACAGCTTGGATATGGCCCATTTATATCCTTCAAATGGAATTGAATGGTTGAGTCGAAATGTTTCCAGTATATGGAAGGTCAAGGATCATGGATCGTGTGACGTGACATGGAAACCCAACGCCATTTTTTAATTTTGGGTACAAACTGGATGTACACTGGATGTAATGGTGCAACCTGCGTATACGCATGTTGTATAGTTGTTAGGGCACGTATATGTGGAAAAATATTATTTTTATCTCTAGGAATTGAAAAAGGGGACTTTAAGTCTGCATAGGGAAATGGAAAAGGCCTTCTGAGCAAGTTGCATGGGGTGAGGCAAATCTTTCTATAACATATGCCCCCTAATGTGTGAGGTCGGAGGAGTATTTGCGATGGCCGAAATACATTATAATTCCCATAAGTGGAGTAATGGAGACCCAGCTGGATGAACTAGTTGCTCATAAGAATATTACAATCCATAATGACTTTGTACACATGGTTTCCAATTTTAATTACACTGCAGATCCATGTGGAAATATACCAAACAGTTGTTCCTGGCCATGAATAGATAATACAAAGTAGATACATGCCATAGGCTGTCATAGTCACGAACAAGGCCCAGTGAAAACCAATCTCAAAATCAATCTAAAGATGTATGTATACAATGGGGACAATCTGATCTCCCATGATCATTGAATTCATATAGGTATTGGTCCAATGAATGATAGCAACAACTCAGGAAAGCTACAACTATAAACTAATGTCTTCAAGTCTTCTACACGATCCACCAAAGGTGCAAGTCTACATTGTGTGAAAAGAGAAGTTGAGGTTGAACATAATAAGACTTCATTGGATTACTATTCATTAAGGTATACCGTTAACAAACACGAGACAACCTATCGATAATGAAAGTAGGTATCAAGGCACCGAGGACATTCTTACAAGTGTGACTAAAGGTGTTGACGTCGAACACTTGAAGAATCCATCGATCCAGAGACATGGGTGTATTCCCAACTATTGATGGCAAGAGAACCTGCCACTGATGACTACAAGCCTCTAGGTACTCATAGGACTCTAGGCCTCATTTCTAGAATAGATAAGTTGAAGTCGATGGAAGGAGACCCACTGAAAGGAGAGCATTAAGGCATATCTCATCATTCAGCATGAGGTACAAATCTATAGCTTGATGATTTGGAGGAAATTGGATGAAGATGATGTTCACAAACCAACGAACCTGTGCATCTCTCGCATGCACCAGATGCAAGTAGTGCACGAAAGAGACCCTCTAAATAGCATCCAATAAGGAAAATTATCGACAAAGGCAAGGAAACCACCAATAAGGCTAATGGAATCCAAGAAACTGCATGAATCCTAATGTGTGAATATATTTCTTGTCATCGAACACAAGGGAAACCCCCAAGTCAGCGACCAATGAGGAGATGTCGACTATTGGGTTCAATCTTACCTACCCATAATTAAAGTAGGACCAGGGTGCACGGTAGGACTACAGCTTCATGTGACTCTAAGATACACTAAGGGTATGGCCGACATGAAAAGTCGAGAGTTCCAAAAAATGGCCGACACAAGATTATAGACATCCTTTGAACAAGAGCATGAGACATATGGAGGTCTCCGGTAGCATAGACTTGATAATGAAATTTTTTGATGTAGGAGGCACCAATCAAACTCTCCATAGGGACTGGAAGAGTAACCAGTCGGAGGAGTAAACTCTAAGTAACGAGCTCAGCTAAACCCAAACTTTGGATGAAAAGTGGACTCAAAACTTTGTGCTCTGTTCAAAGGCAACACGACTGCTGCCAACATGAGATAATATTCATTTCTGGCCCGTCTTGTTTTGTTTTTTCATAATGTTAGCACTCTTTCTGTCTTGTGCATTTTCAAAGAAAAAAATTCGCTATAGGAACTTCTTGTAGTGCCTTCATCAAATTTTGGCAGTAAATGCTCGAGATTCACATTCTTGGTTAAATTTTACAAAAAATTGGGTGCAAGCTTATTTTCTATCATGTCCAGAGCTTGGATTTATTTTGGCCAAATATTAAATTTTTTATGGGATTTTGGCTTCTTTTAAGCCAAATTTGACTCTCGACCTTTTATGCAGGGTTTAATTACTTTTATTTATATAAAAAAATAAAGTATTGGGCCCAAAGGCCTTATCTCCAATTATTCGAACTGTTGATCCAAGCACCTACACCAACACACAACATGGGTTAGCACCACATAGCCCAGCGCACATGTTCAAGCACCAAGCCACCAAGGAGGAGCCAAAAGTGTGCACAACGTGTCAGATGGAGTTAAAGGAACCCAATTATATGAACACTTGGTGAATGTAATGACCAATGCATATGGGATATATCCCATAATGTGAAATAGAGAAGGCAAAGCAACAGAGAGTTCTGCAAGAAGCGTCGATTTCTTCTCTCAAGATGAAACGATTATAGACGTCCTCTCATACTGTCATATCCATATGCAGGAAAGAAGAAATGCCCATTACACAAGGTTTTTCTAGAATATACAATTTCCACATCATTGTGTTTGATTGCTCACATTTTGGAAATGATTTCTCAAAGGTCTCGACTATGCTCATCGTTGGGAATTGATTGTTCCCGGCAACGATTTATTGTCAAATTAGAGGATCACCTTCATTCTTTCACCATTTCCAGCTGAAAGGATTCCAAAGTGTGCCAACGCATCACTCCAAATGGTTTCAGTTTTTCATCTGGTTAATCCTATGGCTATGTTAATTCATGAGGACCTTATTAACATAACTAAATTTCAGGTTTGAATTCGAAGCTATGCTTGCAATAATCCTATCTTTGTGAATAAACACGGAGCACTACAGAACGAGATTAATGCCCAATTATTGTAAGCATAATCGCTTTGTTTATGTTCTTGTGAATGGTTGTTTGATCATTTTCTCCATCTGTATCCAACTGATGCAAAAATGGGGTTTGTGAACGCGAAAAAGTTTCAGGCCAGAAGACCACACACCTCAATCCAATGTGGACACTACAGGAATGAAAATGGATGTTATGCACACGTTGAAATTTCTAGTTGAAGGATATGGAGCAAGGGCGCTATGAAATCATTTGCAACAGAGTCAGGTGTCAAAGACAGTATAGGTTTCTCAATGTTGTTGATTGCACCACAGACTATGGAATACGGGATTACTTTTTGGGAAGAAGGTTGTCTTAACTACATATGGAGGATGTTTCCACAATTACAGAGTTTTGGAGAAATTAATGGTGAAGCCAAGGTTTGTCAATGCTTCAAAATGGATGTTGCTTTTTATTGCAAAAAATAAGTCAAATAACCATGAACCCAAAAATCAGTTCATGATTCTCGAGCACAAAATCAACATCTTGATTTTGATGATATGGCAGTCAACTCCAAGTTCAGTTTTCTAAGCCAGCATTCAAGGATCATATTGAGCACTCCCAACACATGAGTATTCGAGACAAGTGGATAAACTTTTTAAGGGATATGCCTAGATTGCAAGCCCTTGTTTTAGTCAACAGAAAGAAACAAACTTTCCAAATTTCAGGGCAGCAGTTGAGGGACAATAGCAATTTATTTCCATAATTCAAATAGCATCCCAATATTCTAGGAGCAGAATCAAAAAACAGTTTGTAGTCCACTTCTTCAGTAGATTTGACATCTATGAATCTAGGTTCAAATTGGAAGTTGTTCCATTATATCTTATAGTCAAAGATCATATTCAGATTCTGTGAAGAAGATCAATCCAGAAGTTCTAATTTTCTTGCAACTAATCCAAGATGAATTGATCAGTAGCCTCAGCATTCGAGATCCCTTGCTATCTTTTCCAGATCCATTTTTATTTTGAGAATTTGATTGATTACTAAGATTTAGTTTTCTCTTCCAGAAAACTAGAAACAATTAGCTTATAGTATTTACTATACATTTCATCATTTCTAATGGAATAAACGGGGGGGATTCAATCCGAGGGACCGAGAGAGAGTTTTCGAAGGTGAACAGCCTGTGTAATACTTTGAAAAAATCTTGACAAGACTTCTATGTAAAAATTTCAACTGATAACAAAGTTTATGATCAGTTTGTTTTCCTTGGTTCATCATTTCTTTCTTTTTCATCTCCTTAAATGTATTTTGTTGCTATAGGATATATGTATGCAATTTGATACTGAGAAGACTGTAGTATATGATATATTGTAGTTTTCGCCACCGACCACATTTGAGACTTATATTCACAATTAGAAAGGGTTTCTTAATGTTGAGTATTCTTCCCTATAAGTGTATCAAGGATCATGGTGGTTTTTTATTTACTTGCAGTCTTGTTTTCTTCATTTTCTCATTCCATTTCTCTATAGCCTTGGAGTTGATCTAAGTTTTTTTAGCTTGACCTATTTCCCATTGAATGTTGAGACAGGGTTATTTCTTTTAATGGACTCCATGCCCAATGGCCAGCTGTTGATTTGCATTCATCTCACTGCCTTCATGTTGATCCTACCACTCTCTAACTTTTCCTGAAACCAATTAAATCAAGGTGTGTTAGGCTTGACTCTTTAGCAGTCAAGAGTCAACTTCTAGCGCTAACACATAGACAACTGAATGCTATGATACAAAGGAGGAAATGAGTGTCGTGAGTAAACAATTGGTTCCAGCAGTGGAACATACCTATGCTGAATTCAAGGGGGTGCATGTAGGATATGGACACTCGGGGGAATGTTTCCTCGTAAGGTATAGGGTGTCAAGTTGTAAAGGATATAAACAAGGCTCTTCTTGGTTGATGATGCAAACTGCTGAGATAATAGGATTTTAATGCGAAAGTGGGAACTGGCAATAGGCTCAATACTACAAGCAAGAGAATGAGATGCAATTACAACTTAACTCCAAAGAATGTCATTTTTCATAAGTTTAGTCCCCAAGGCCCGAAAAAGTATAAAACAATACCCAGGAGAACTCTTCTAGCCACTAGTGACTAGAGTGTTCCTTTTTCGAAATTAGTCTACTTGGTCCAAAAAAGGGTTAAACTTACACCAAATAGACATCCTTTCAAATACAATTTATGAGTGTGAAAGGGACAAGTTCACTTGGCAATCTTTTCTCTTTTTGAGAGAGTTGGAAAAGAGCTTAAACAAGACTCGTTGATGTTGTTCTAAGCAGCATATCACGGGGGAGGCCAAGACTCTCGTGCAGGAGTTCTGTGGAAATTCAACAACTCACAGACAGTTGACACAATCTTGGGAAAACCCAAAGCTTTCCAAGTCAAGGAGGATAAAATAATTGCAGAGATTACTTTTTCTACAATATATCGAAGAATGCCCCTTATCTATAAGGGTGTAGAAGAAGGAAGTTGATGCTCCACAAGATCATTCCAATCAAAGGAAACCTCCCTAGGGCTTGGAGGGAGTGTACTTGGAGATAGTGGAAAGCTCCCTTGTGCAGAAGGTATAGAACTAGAAATGTTAAGGACATAGTCGAAAGATGCATCACCCCCCAAAAGAAGAGTGGGATTGACCGAAGATTGCATCGACAATATCACTTCCTTAGACTTGTCACTCTCCAAGAGAAGAGTGGGATCGACCAAAAATTTCATCAGCAAGACCACTTCTTCAACCATTGGTTGAATAGGATGAGAGACAACAAGGTCAAGAGATGCATCACCCCCAAAAACAGGAGTGGTGTTGGTCGAAGATTGCATCGACACAACCGCTGGTTGAACAGGATGCGAGACGACAAGGTCAAGAGATGCATCACCCCCTAAAATAAGAGGGGTGTCAGCCGAATATTTCATCAGCATGACCATTGTATAAACCAAAGAAGGACTAGAATGTTGGGAAACCAAAGACGACTCAGAACCTGAAGGACCCTCAGGAAAGTACCATGCTTCTTGTACCACAGCGGTAACAGGTCACAAACGAGTAAGGTGATCTCCTTTGCAAAGCCTAAAAAGAACTTGGGTTTACGACTTATACGTCGAGGCTTCTCAATCATATGAAATCCCCCAGCATGACTTGTAGAGGCTAGTATCATATCTCCAACATGACTTGCAAAGGTTGGTGATGAATGCCTAGAATGACTAGTAGAGGTTGGTGACGAACCTTCAACATGACTAGTATAGGTTGATGATGAATCCCCAAAATGACTAGCAAAGGTTGGTGATGTATGTGCAATGTGACTAGCAGTGACTAGAGTTGTGCTTCCAACATGACTTGTAGCGGTTGGTTGTTTGTCTTCAACATGACTTACAGAGGTTGTTGACCAATCTCCAACATGACTAACAGAGGTTGGTGATATAATGCCAATATGAATCACAGTGATTTGACTTGTGACGGCAATTGGTTGCAGTATTTGAGACCAACGTTCCAGGAAAGACTGGTTTGGAGAAATTGCAGGCCAGTAAGGGTTCTAGTATACACCATGGCCCTGTTCGGCAAGATAGGATCCTCCTCCAAACTGATTCATAAAGGGTTGTAAGGGCATCGTCACCAGGGAAGTCGCTTGCGAAGAGAAAGAGGCATGACAAGGGTTAATCATGTGAGGATATATGTTGCCCTCAGATGCATGAACTTCGTAAAGGGGGTTGCCCATACTATAAAATTGACACCCCTTGGATGAAACACCAGAGGACAGATGGAGGTCTTCCATGGGAAAAGCGTTCATAGGAACTAGCATAGTGGAAGAAGGATAGATGGATGGGATGTAATAAGTAGAGTGACCGTCCATTTGACCACTTACTCCTGAAAAAGTGAAGCTAGGATTGGATCTGTAGGAAGGAAGATTCCAACCTCCTACCGTAAGAGTTGGTTGAGGGATATGACTTCCACCAAAAAAAAAGGGATTATAAGGAGGCATCATGCCCCCAGACCCAAAACTAGGATTCACATAAGGCAACAAGATAGAGGATGGAAAGTGTGAAGACATGTCTAGAATATCATGAGAAAAATGATTAGAGGCCCAAGGTAATGGTTGAGTATCATGATTCAACGTACCACTTGGAAATACAAAAGGATTTGTATCCATGGAATGAGAAAAGACCATGGGTTGGGTAGCACCAACTGAGGGAGTCACGGGGGCTCCACTAACCATAGCAATGAAAACTCATGATGCAATACAAAATCCTAAGGTCAACTAATAATCAGAGAGCAGACCAAAGTAAAGCAAAAAAGGAGAATGTACACAAACATGATATAGTGGCTGAAAAGGAGCCTCCATCACTAGAGTAGGTATGCCTCGCCCAAGAGGGGCCTGAGACTCCTTTCAAAAGATCAGAGGTATCAGAATCAGTTATAAGGGCCCTCATGGGCTTAACAACGGAGTCAATCAAATTTCCCCGGAGAGGTAATCCTCCATAAAGGTTGTGTGTTGTCCGACCATTATTTGACTCAGGGTACCTGCAGAATAACCCATGCAAATAAATTATGTGGCTACTTATGTCAAGCAACTAAAGCCACCACTATATAACCAATGCATAGGCAAACAGTCGTAAGTCAGGTCGACTATATGGGTAGGGTAACAAAGCCTAGAATATTGAAAGCACCGCCTCTCACAGAGGTAAAGGTACTAGAAAGATACCCATATACAAATGGATCCCCAAAAATATCTATGATGCTAAGAAGGTATTGGAGGGATATCTCTGCAACCAACTTTGTGCGACCTCATGCTTAACTCCGGTGTGAGCGGAGCCTCCTGACGTCATCAATTATACAATGGATTTCACCACTCCCTTAGTTAGACACATATGTTGAGTTTAATAGCCTTGGAGAAGTTTACTCACAAAATCCTATTCCAAGGCTCTAAATATTAAGCTAGTTTGTGCACCCTGAAAAAAGAAAATCATGTCTAATATATTTTAAATTTATCAGCATTACTTTTAGTGGCTTTGTTTACTCAAAAGATGTGGTCGTGAAATAATGATGTTATGACTCAGCAAGTAAAAGAAATGAATATGAATATAATGCAAAGTCCTAACTTCAATTCTCAATCAATGATAAGCTTTTCAAAAATGGAACTTTCAATTTAACTCTGCAATTTCAAATAAGATGCAATCTCTCCATACATGTATCAAGATCAATAATAAGAACCCAAAAGATCAAATTCCATAATGCAAAATGTATTTTTTTTATTTTCAATATAAAGAAAAGAAAATGAAAGGACTGAACAACAACTTGATATATAAACCATAATGTAAGAAAAAAGAGACAAACCAAGCAGGATATCAAGAATCAAACACCCAACCCAAGATGCAAGGACAACCGATGAAAAAGATGATGAGAAAGAAAAAGCAGCTCGAAAATTCAACCAAAGAAAGGTTTCCTATCACTCTGCAGGCACTTAACAATCATGACAGAGACCCAAGAAGACTCAACAACCATCAAAACTTACCCAGCAAACACCAAACTCAACAATGAAGAAAATAAGGATGAGGTATGCCACTGTTTAAGAAAAAACCGCATATATATGCGCCCTATAGAAAGATAGCTTGTGTATGTACGCGATTGTCAAGGGAAAACCTGCGTATATGTATTAAAACATGGCTAGGTTAAGGATAAGGCCAAGAAACTCGGAATCAAAATGAAAATAAGTTGTCAAGCAATCAGACGACAAGAAAACTCAAGCTAACCGAGAGAAATCAGAGGAGAAAAACACTCCAAACCCCGAAAATAAGATTCAATCCCCAGTATGGTCGTCAATTCTGTTACGAGGAAAATCACTCTATGGCATGGGGTAAACCACAACAGACGGAAATGATTGCAAAAATCAACTCTAATCTCAAGTATGCTATATAAACAATAATGCTATCAAGACAAGATGAAGAGCCTACCTCGTCTGAACGTTCGGAGAAGACCACCGTTGAGCACTCGACTCAAAGCTATACACCTGCAACTTGTCATCAACAACTAATATTCGCAAGCATATGGTGATAATATATGAAGTTAGAGCATATAATATCATAATGCATCAATATTCATAACAAATATGCCCATGGAATAACAATTCAAATATTTGCAAGACATTAATTGGACAAGAAAAGAGTATTTCTATTAAAATATAAACAATAGAAGTGTATGAAGGACAAAATTTTGTGTCAACATGTCTCAAAACTAAGAAACTAAGTCCCTTCCAGCTGGGCCTCCACCACTTCAATCCTCCACCAAAGGCAAGCTCATAGAAGAGAGACAATCAAGTTCTCTATCAAATAGGGAAGAGCTTGGGGATTGAACAATATGTTCAGACTCAAAAGGACAAAGGGATGCAGACTCAATATGAAGTGAATAATTTCTCCAGAGTAACTTTGCTCTCAAAGTTGAATTCTTTCTCCTCTTTCCACAACTTGGATATGGCCCATTTATATCCTTCAAATGGAACTGAAGGGCCGAGTCGAAACGTTTCCACTATATGGAAGGTCAAGGATCATGGATCTCATGACGTGACATGGAAGCCCGACACCATTTTTTTTAATTTTGGGCACAAAACCTGATGTGTTGGAGTTACTTCACACACACCTAGGATTTATTTTTCCTAAGGTTTTTCCTTGTTTATTAGCCATAATTAATCATTATCCAGTCTCCTATATTTTAGGGGAGAATATTCCACCCGAAGAATATTCTCTTCAGTTGACACTTCAGTTTGACTAGTTGAATTGAGTCTAGATGCTGCATTGGTTTTGTCACCATGCAACGTTGGGATCATCACCATGCTAATGTGCACTTGCCTTGGGATCATCACCATACTGGTGCATTACCCTTGATTCCTTGATCTACTCCTGACTACACTATGTTCAGTAAGTTAACTGAAGACTGGTTGACTTGTTAACTCAGCTAGGTGGCAATTCACTCCCGTAATTGCCTGAGAGACTACACTAGGTGGCAGTTCACTCTCGTAACTGATGGTGTGTGTCAAGATCACTCTATACCACCACTATGGCACATTGGTTCTCCCCCATTGCGCATTCATTGAGTTATACAGAGTATATCATGTGTAAATTATTCATTATTCATTACGGTTAATGAGAATTCTTCCATTCTTTCTCTCCTTCTTCTTCTTTCTCAATTTATCTCTGCAAATGTGTGTAGTATTTTCTAGCTAGATCTATTATGTGTAGGTTCAACACATTTACATGGTATCATATCCGACGGATTTCTAAGCAAAATCTACACCAAATTATTTTTGCAGGTATTGAAGATTGAAGACAGCAGAAATATGGATTTCCAAAAAGAGTTTGTTCTTACACCTTACAACTACTTTGCATGGAAGGAGAAAATAGTCATTCATCTCTAAACCAGAGGATTGTACAGGTTAACCTTGAATACAGACACAGAACCGACATCAGCCATAGAAAAATCTAAATTACTTAAATCGAATGGATGAAGCATTCGGAACAATTTGCAATCTTATTTCTCCCGGTCTCCTTTTTCACATTCCTGTAAGACTCCCAATGAATCTTGGACCACCTTGGAAGAGATATTTGGAAAATAGGATGAGATGAGGGTACACATTATGGAGGTGTAATTTCTCACGTTGGATCCAAAAAGCTTCGACAATATCCAATATTTCTTTACAAAATTCAAGGATTTACTGTTGCAACTCAAAGCTTGCGGGGTTGATAAATCTAAGGAGGAAAAACAAATGATTCTCACCATTCTCTCCAAACCTGGTCCTGAATTCTCTGTGTTCATGTCCACATTCCATTCAGTCAGATTCTCCTCTGGAGCCACTTGGAATATGCCTTCTCTTGAGGACTTTATCGAATCCTTGACACAAGAGCAAACCAAGCTCATCAACATGGGAAAAATCAAAGGCCCAAAGGCTCATGCACTTATTATGCAAGATGGAAGCCATCAATATCAGAAATATAAAGATAAAGGAAAAAGGAAAGCTCATTCAAATCTAAAGAAGGAAGGGTACTCAAAACCCTTCACCGATGCCTCTGGATCCAAAGGGGAAAGGGGGAGAAAAGGGGAAAATTGCACGTACAGTCACAAAGGATTCCATCCAGAATCTACATGCATGCAAAAACAAATATATCTAATGACTCAAATACTTCAACAAAACAACCTTGGAGATCACATCCCCAAGGGTGCCAAGAAGAAGCAAGAAGATCAGAATCCCAAGAAAGGCAATTCTAGCCATGCCTTGATTGCCATGAACTCCTCTCTCGATGCTTGGATCATAAATTCAGGAGCATCACATCACATGGCCGCCTCAAAAGTAGTCTATTCTTCATTGGATGCATTCAAAGGTCCTCCTATTCTGATGGGGTACAACTCTTCAGTCGAAGTCACCGGCAAAGGAAGGATTGAGCTCACCAACAGAAGCTTCAAGAACGTGTTGCACGTTCCCAAATTTTTCGTCAACCTTCTCTCCGTGTATCAGATGATGAATTTTGGCACCGGAAAGAAAGTCATATTCACACCAAATGTCGTGGACATCTATGACATGCGAACCAACTCCAGGGTTGCTACCGGTAAGGTAAATCATCAGTCTAGATTGTATACATTTTCTGAATTTATTGATCCAGATTTTGCTTTACTGCTTACTCATGCTCATGAAAGTAGTAGGATATGGCCCGAAAGGTTTGGACATTTGAATTTCAAATATATGAAACAGATTAGCAAGCAAATATTGGTTGATGGTCTACCAGACATTCATTTCTCCAAGGGAGTATGTGAGGGATGTGTTCTTGGAAAACACCCTTAAGAGAAATTCGACAAAGGAAAGTCTCAGAGAGCTTTCGTGCCTTTAGATCTGATCCATAGTGACCTTATGGATCCTTTTCCGCATCCATCTATCAACAAAGTGAGGTTTGTTCTCATTTTTGTTGATGATTTCCCATGTTTACATGGATTTACTTTCTTGGGCAAAAATCCAAGGTCTTTCAACACCTCAAAGATTTCAAAGCCTTGGTTGAGACACAATCCGGAAAGAAAATCAAATTCCTCCGCACTGATAACAGGGGAGAGTATGTCAATCATGAGATCCATAATCTTTTCCATGAGGCAAGGATTCAGTTGCAGCACACGGTTCCCTATACTTCGCAGCAAAACGAAGTTGTTGAGCGGAAAAACAGATCTCTACAGGAGATGGCATCTTGCATGTTGCATGCAAAGTCACTACCATAGAGACTATGGGACGAAGCACTTAATTGTGCAACATACATCCAAAACAGATCTCCCCATAGATCTATCAAGGATTAGACCCCCTACGAGGCTTGGAGCGGCCTCAAACCGGAAGTGAACCACTTTTGTATTTTCGGTTCACGTGCATGGGCTCGGATTCCCTCTGAAAAGAGGAAGGCACTTGATCCACAGAGAACTAAGTGTATTATTGTTGGGTACCCCGACGGTGTGAAGGGATATAGACTTATTCATCTTTCCTCAGACCAGCTCATCATTGAGCGAAGTGTCCAATTCAAGGAAAGTGTCTCGCATGCACCTCAACAGCCGCATGCAAACACCTTCATTCTTCCACATGTCTGAGATGATGAGCATGCACATGTCGACTCTTATTCATATGATAGTTCTGATTCAGAGGACTCAGATGATTTATATACAGAGTCAGTACAGTCATATGCAGAGTTAGAGTATCCAAATGTAGTTGCAGAGCCAGAGCAGAGGCCCAAGTGGGCAGAGACTACTCTTCAGGATGAAGGGGATCTCATTGGTGATCCAACCGATACTAGGAAGACTTTATCTGATTTCGAGGAGCCTCATGTTTCACTCACTTCCACTTAACCATTTCCCTCCAGACATCTTTTCTTGGTTCAGTCTTCAGATCCACAGTCTTATGGCGAGGCTGCTGGAAATTCCTTTTTGGAATCCACCATGCCAGAGGAGTACAACTCCCTCCTCGAGAACCAGACTTGGGATTTGGTTCCCTTTCCTTCTGGGAGGAAACTTGTCAGATGCAGATGGGTCTACAGGACCAAGAGTGCAGTGGATGGACAGATACAAAACTAGGCTTGTTTCCAAAGGCTTTCAACATGTGCATGGTATTGTGATGAGACCTTCTCTCCAGTAGCGAATATGGATTCCATATGATTGGCACTTTCCATTACAGCAACCAAGGGATGGGAAGTCCATAAAATGGATGTGAAGAATGCATTTCTTTACGGTGATCTCTCTGAGGATATCTATATGGAGTAGCCCCAGGGATCTATGTAGGACTCATCTTTGGTTTGTCGACTGAAGAAGTCCCTTTATGGCCTCAAGCAAGCTCTGAGGGCATGGTATGCCAAGATGGACTCCTACATGTTGTCACAAAACTTTGTACGTTGTAAATCAGACCCGAATGTCTACATGCTCAGGACGATTGATTCACTTCTACTCTCATTTATGCATTTTGATGATTTTATAATCATCGATTGCTCGACTTTTGCGATTGTTGTAGTCAAGAGGATTATACATTACAGGTTTTTTATGATGGACATGGGTCCGCTACACTTCTTCCTTGGACTCGAGATCAGTCAGGATGCATCAAGCATCAAACTGTCTCAGGCCAAGTATGCATGAGATCTCCTTGAGAGATTTTACATGACAGACTGCAAGTCTGCTCCGACTCCTTTCCTATTAGGAGTCAAACTTGAGGATGGTGGGGAGAATCCACTATTTGACAACACAATGTACAGACAACTAGTGGGGATCTTGTTGTATCTCACACACTCCAGAACAGACCTCTCTTATGCAGTTGGCACAGTTTCCAGGTTCATGCAGGACCCGCATGAGCTACATTGGAAGGTTGCAAAGCGTATCCTTCGATACGTACAGGGCACCATCACCTTTGGGATTCATTATGCAGCAGACTCTACATTAGATCTCATCGGGTTTACTGATTCTGACTGGGATGGCAATAGCACTAATTGCAATTCCACATCTGGTTACTCACTTAGTCTTGGTTCCAGGCCTATCTGTTGGTCGAGCAAGAAGCAAGTGGACATTGCTCTATCTTCAGCCAAGCCAGAGTACAAAGGGATAGTTAACATAATCATTCAGGCTATGTGGCTACAACATTTTCTCACTGATTTGGGCATTCAGTTTCATGGGTCGATCATCATCTGGTGTGACAACCAGAGCACTTTGAAGTTCTGCAGAAATCTAGTTCAGAGGCAGCGGATGAAGCACATCAAGATCCACATGCACTACATATGGGACTTAGTACATGAGGGGATCATCGACCTACAACTATGTCCTTCAACATAATAGACGGTAGACATCTTCACCAAGCCCTTCACTGAGCAGAAGTTCCATTCTATGTGAAGTCATCTTGGAGTGAAGGACATAGTTGCCTAGCAACTGTAGTTCTTCTTTTTACATACATTGTACCTTGAGGGGGGGGNTTTCATTGTATCTTTTGTATTTGGGTACCTAACATGGTTGCGCTGCTGGGACCCATTCTTTATTTTCACCATAGTGATGTTCAGGGGGGTGTTGGAGTTACTTCACACACACCTAGGATTTATTTTTCCTAAGGTTTTTCCTTGTTTATTAGTCATAATTAATCATTATCCAGTCTCCTATATTTTAGAGGAGAATATTCCACCTGGAGAATATTCTCTTCAGTTGACACTTCAGTTTGACTAGTTGAGTTGAGTCTAGATGTTGCATTGGTTTTGTCACCATGAAACATTGGGATCATCACCATGATAATGCGCACTTGACTTGGGATCATCACCATGATAATGCACACTTGACTTGGGATCATCACCAGACTAGCGCATTACCCTTGATTCATTTATCTACTCCTCACTACACTCTGATCAGTCAGTTAACTGAAGACTGGTTCGCTAGTTAACTCAGCTAGGTGGTAGTTCAGTCTCGTAACTGCATGAGAGACTAGGTTGGGTGGGAGTTCACTCCCATAACTATTGGTGTGTATCCAGATCACTCTAGACCACCACTATGGTGCATTGGTTCTCCTCCATTGCACATTCATTGAGTTATACATAGTATATCATGTGTAAATTATTCATTATTCAGTACGGTTAATAAGAATTCTTCCATTCTTTCTCTACTACTTCTTCTTTCTCAATTTCTCTCTGCAAATGTGTGTAGTATTTTCTAACTAGATCTATTATGTGCAGGTTCAACACATTTACATGATGTACGTAGGTTGTAATGATGCAACCTACGTATACGCATGTTGTATAGTTGTTAGGTCGCGTATATGTGGAAAAATATTATTTTTTTCTCTGGGAATTGCAAAAGGGGACATCAAGTCTGCATAGGGAAATGGAAAAGGCCTTATGATCAAGTTGCATGGGGTGAGGCAAATATTTCTATAACAATAACTCACTCAGATTTACTGTATTGTGAACTAATATTGAATCTGAGTGCCCCATTAGTTTGTATAGACCTCCTTCTTGAACACCAATCCCAATATCATCATCAATAGACTTTCCTCTTGGCCACATAAGAACTTCACCATCAATGAAAGCAACCCTGAATCCTTTCTCATCCAATGCTAAGATAGAAAGGAGATGTTGGCCCTTGACCAAGTTTTGTGGATATCCGGTCAAGTTTGACCTATTTTCGGACTTCGACAACCTGTCGAAGGAGGAGCGCAAGACGAAGTAGAGACCACGGGATCTCGGCCCCTTTTTGGGTCCTTTTTGGGTCCTTTTTGGGATGTGGGAATATGTAACGGGAATGGGATGTCAGCCCATGGGTTTACCCATGTTTAGGCCTATTTTGTATATATAAATAGATGCTTAGGCTAGATAGAAGTAGTGGTGCATCTATGTGATGTGAATGTATGCTAAGTGTAAGTAGAGTCTGTAAGTGCTTTGTGCATGACTGTGTGAGACTTGCAGAGCTAAGTGCAAGTCATTGTAGCAAGATTGTGGAAGGATTAGTGTTGGAATGCAAGGAAGAAGGATCTAGCGAGCTGCGCAAATCTTTTGTCCTGTGCGGAGTAAGGGTTTTGAGGCTCTGTGCTTGTAACCAATTGACCGACGACAATAAAGAAGAAGAGTTGGCGGACGTATCCCCAGGGTCGGGGTGAACCACGTAAACACTGTGTTGTTATGCTTTGTGCTTGTCTTAATGTGCTTATGACTCTATTTTTAAGTGATTTGATAGAGATAGAAACATCTGCTCATGGTTTGTGCTAATGATGTGTAAGAATGTTAGATCTAACTTCTATGAATGTGCTTAGTGCTTGCTTATGCTAGATCTAATCCATCTTTTTGTGCTAAGTGCTTAATTACATTAGATTAGTGTGAATGTTGCGAAGATTCGTTTTATCAGTGAAGTAGATATTGATTGCATATTAAGGATCTGATGGTGCTAAGTGCTCTATTAAGTATCATAATCACAGATTTGTGTCCTAGCTAAGGTTGCAGACACTTGAGTCTCGCAACCACCCCTACCTCTACCTCGGGTGAGACTTCATCTGTTTTGCAAGTGTTGTCGAAAGGGCTGGTAGTTAGGGTTTTTCTGGTGCATTGTTGTAGCGTTGACCCCTAGGTCTGCCCCTCTGCCAACAAATGGTTCTGTTGACTGCAGAGAAGCCCAAGATCAAAGGTACAAATTCCACTTCAGCTGGCTATTGATCCTGATTGCTTTCATCGCCTGGGAGATGTCGGAAGGTGCAACCTTCCCCGACATCGAGCCCTTTGAACCATTGGATGTGAAGTTCGGCACACAGTGGTATTCAAGCGACATGAATAAACAGTGGTAGTCCAATGTTGTATTTCATGCATACTACAACCAGTTGAAGGTAGCCATACAGTTTGTGCCTCACATAACTCTGAATACTTTACACAGGTTCAGGCCTTTGATGAAGTTCAGTGCAAACCACCATTTCATCTATATCATAGTGCGTGTTGACAGGCACAAGCAACAACTTCAGTCCTACTACAATCTAACGGAGGAGGACTTGGAGGAGATCACCAAGGACTGGTCGGCGGACCTCCTCATTCCAGCAGACCCTACGGAGATATCCGATATAGACAGTCTAGAAACTGCGCAGGATACACCCGGGCCGAGCAAGACAAAGAAGACCGAAGAGGTCCATGATTTAGACAGCGCATTCGTGAAGACCACTTCCATCTCACCCGAGCAAGGAGGTGATGATGCATATTTGAATGACACAGAGATCGAGCAGCAGCAGGGTGACGAGGTTGATCCCCTGAAAAAGAGGAAAGGTTCACCTATGAAACCTTCCTTTCGGAAGAAATCAAAGGCCACTATGACGAAGATGCAGACTGTCGTCACCTCTGATGACTTCAACTTCCTCGTAGCAGCCCTGAATGATGCTTCACTGGAGATAGCAGAGAAAAAAGAAGCAAAGCAAGAGGATTGGTATGATCGAATCATGATTGAACTCCGAGGAGTACAACAATCCCTACAATCCAGCAGCGTAGTCTTCACTACGTCGAGAGAGCCAGAAGTGGGAGATGAGCCAGCTCAACTCCACCGAATAGTTGATATAGTCGAAGCTCGTCTTCGACGACCACATGAGGAAATAGCGCAAGCCACCCAAGCTTTGGTACAAGTACAAGGAGTACTTGTAGAACAACATTGAGCTGTCGAACAAGAAAAGAGCACTCTTAAAGCGAAGTTTGATGAAGAAAAGGCACAGCTACAGCAAGGCCAGGAACAGGTGCTCGCCAAGCAACTCGAAGTGAAGGAAACGGTCAACAGAGCACTTCGCTCTGTGACTATCGTAGAAGTAAAGGCAGAGGATCAAGTCACGAAGCAAGTAGCACAACTTGAAGAAGTGATCAAGCAGCTCCAGCAGCGCATAGCAGATTTAGAGCTACACATTTTGCCCGAGACTCCGCAGGAGGTAAGAGACCGGCGAGAAGCCACTACCCACAGCGCAGTTGACAGACTGAAGGCCCTTAACTTCGAATGCAAGCAATTTGTTGATCACAGTGCCCATACATATGAGAAACTTATCGAGAACCCAGAGTTGCAAGCACTGGAGTCGCAGCTCCAGAAAGCGAAGCAACACGCAGAAACAATACAGGCGCAGCTGAAGTCTCTGTCAGCTATGGAGAGAATGAAGATATCTCAAGAGTAGTGAACCGCCCAGCAACAAATCCATAATATCCAAAGCAGAGTTATGGATATAACTTAGACACTCCAACCGCTACAAGATAAGGCCTATCAGTGGTTTACAAAGGTAGAAGGTCAGGGAGCAGAACTGGAGCAAGTTAGCACCGCGACATAACAGCGCCTGGAAGGACCTGTGAATGATGCAGTCATTCAAGAATTTGCTGAAAAAGAGCACGTAGCACAGTAGCAATTCGAAGCAGTTTGACCCAAGCTCGAAGCAGTTTGACCCAAGCTCGAAGCAGTTTGAGCCAAGCTCGAAGCATTCGAAGCAGAACTTCCTACATCAGAGTGACTTAGGACGAGTCATAGGTGAGTGTTGGGGGGTTGTTGGCCCTTGACTAGGTTTTGTGGATATCTGGTCAAGTTTGACCTATTTTCGTACTTCGACAGTCTGTCGAAGGAGGAGCGCAAGACGAAGCAAAGATCGCAGGATCTCAACCCCTTTTTGGGTCATTTTTAGTATGTGGGAATATGTAACGGGAATGGGATGTCGACCCATGGGTTTACCCATGTTTAGGCCTATTTTGTATATATAAATAGATGCTTAGGCTAGATAGAAGTAGTGGTGCATCTATGTGATGTGAATGTATTCTAAGTGCAAGTAGAGTCTGTAAGTTCTTTGTGCATGATTGTGTGAGACTTGCAGAGCTAAGTGCAAGTCATTGTAGCAAGATTGTGGAAGGCTTAGTGATGGAACGCAAGGAAGAAGGATCTAGCAAGATGCGCAGATCTTTTGTCCTGTGCGGAGCAAGGGTTTTGAGGCTCTATGCTTGTAATCGATTGACTGAAGACAATAAAGAAGAAGAGTTGGTGGACATAGCCCAAGGGTGGGGGTGAACCATGTAAACACGGTGTTCTTATGCTTTATGCTTGTCTTAATGTGCTTATGACTCTCTTTCTAAGTGATACATCTATTCATGCTTTGTGCTAATGATGTGTAATAATGTTAGATATGACTTCTATGAATGTGCTTAGTGTTTGTTTCTGCTAGATCTGATCCATCTGTTTGTGCTAAGTGCTTAATTACATTAGATCAGTGTGAATGTTATGAAGCTTTGTTTTATAATCGAAGTAGATATTGATTGCATATTAAGGATCTAACGGTGCTAAGTTCTCTATTAAGTATCATAATCACATATCTGTGTCCCAGCTAAGGTTGCAGACACCTGAGTCTCGCAAACACCCATGCCTCTACCTCAGGTGAGACTTCATCTTCTTTGCAGGTGTTGCCAAAAGGGCCGATAGTTAGGGTTTTGTTGGTACATTGTTGTAGCGTTGAACCTTGGGTCTGCCCTTGTGCCAACAAGAGATCCTTCTTCAAACTAGGTACATACAAAACATCTTTCATCTTCATAGGCTTTCTGGAATCCAACCTGTAGGAGGCTTCTCCTACCCTTTTAATGGGATACTGACAATCATCACCGAGCTTCACCTTATGAGGTGAATCCTTTTGAACCAGCTTTGAAAGAGATTCCTTGTAAACAGTCATGTGCTTAGAGGCACCATTATCAATAATCCATGTGTCACTTCCATGAGTGTTTGTTCCTATAAGAGTTGATATGAATACATATTCTTCACTTGAATCGTCTTCTTTTGATTTCTTCTGAATAGGTTCATCGTCTTTTGTGGCATGAGCATGATGTCTTTTATACTTTCCTTTTATGATCTGATCTTTTATGCGAGCACATTTTCTACCAATGTGTCCCATCTTCTGGCAGTTGTAGCATTTGTAACTTGAATAATCCTTTTGAGTCTTTTGTGCCTTTTGTGACTTTTGAAACTTCTTGTGGGAATGAACCTCTTTTCTGCTCTTTCCATTTCTTGTATATCCTGCTAGTGCTTGATTTTCATCATCACCCAACTTTTCTTCTCTTGTTTCCAATCTAGCTTCTTCTTGAGTGCAATCTTCCCATAGTCTGCTAAACTTTGTTAGTTTTCTTTTGGAACAGATTCTTTGAATAAATGTTTCCCAAGACTTTGGGAGACCATTCAATGTAGTCATTACTAGCTCATCTTCTTCAATCATGTCTACAATAGCTTCAAGTTGTTCTTTGATTTGAGATACCCTCGTGAAGTAGGATTGAATGGTTTCTAAATTATGCATCTTCATATTCTTGACTTGTGTCCTCAATGTCCTCTTTCGGTTGATATTCTTGCTTTCATATAATCAGGATAAAGAATCAGACATTTGTTTTGGAGTCTTCAATGATGAAACATGAGGGATCAAGTGATCCTTGATAGAATCTGTAATAATCCTCTTTACTTTAACCAGGTTCTTCTTATGCTTTTCTTTAGCCTCATCTCCCTCTCGCTCTTGAACTTCTTCTTCAATGAATCCCTCTAGGTTATTCTATTCTAGAATGAGCATTACTCTTTATTTCCATGCTCGGAAGTTATCAACACCCTTAAGCTTCTCATCAAGATTAGTGTTGGAAGTCATTTTTCCCAAACGTCTTGACCTAGGGCTTTATAAGAAAAACCTAATTTTCCAACTTTTGAGTTTTGGAGATCTGATCCGGGGAAAAGATGCACCCTCCTTAGATGGCCCTCTTGGTGGATTTTGTAAGTGCTCAACAATCTTGACAATAGGGGAAACCGACGATCTTCCTTCCAGTGGTCAGATCATTCTGAAGGAAACCAACTCTGATTCCATGTTAACATTTTAGTATGCTTGTTTTACCATAGACAATGTTACACCATTGTCACTGACCCATAGGAACTTACACGTGCCACCCTCGAGCACAGTAACCTTTTCTTAGATAGATTGTGTACATGAAGAAATTCCTATCAGATAAACCCTAGCTAGAAATACCAACACGACTGCAACAATGGCACAATACCAAGATAGTGTACCTTTACCAAGAGAAGCGCACAAGAGAAAGATACCATAAAGACTAAGAAGGGAGGGACTTCACCACTGTAGTTGTTGTGTCACCTTCCTTAGACTTGTGCCACCTTTCTCCCTTCGTTGAACTGTTGTAGTTGTTGCACCTTCTAAACTTGCACCTTGATTGCAGAGTGAGTGAGTGTGTGTCAACTGAGCTAGTGCTTGCCTTTATTTATACTAGTCTGTCATGTGAATTTTCAAGTGGGGTGGACTTCTCTTTCTGAAGCCTTCTAATCCTTTATTATTATTCTCCTTGGGTCGACTTCTCTTCTAGGGTATTTCCACATCTGTTTAATGGTTCTCTTGCTTCCAGAATCTTCTTCTTTAAGCACAAAGGTTGTCCTGGAGGCTAATACCTCCTATAGCTACCAAAACATCAACATGTTTGGATGTGAAGTGTTGGGAGTGGTGTTGGTATGTGAAGGGTTACTTTGTTGTTGCGTCGTTATAGGGGGACTTATTTTTCTGGGAGCAATGACAGTTTTAGAAGGTAGATAAGTGTTGCTCATTGCCCCTTTACTACACATGTTATAATATTTTGGAGCAGTCTTGGTGGCTTGCGTGTCACCTATAGAAACTTCTTCCACTTTTTCATCATCATGGTCTAAACTCTAGTCCCGTAAGAACAGGGAAGATTCCTCAGTAGTATCCTTTTCTTCGCTTGCTTCCTCAATTGTTGATTCTTGGGTTTGATCATCAACATTGGCTTGTTGATCTAACAATTGGTTATTGACTAAGGTCATAGAATTAATCCATTGAGGGAAAGTTTTTTCATAATGGTTCATATGATGATAAGAACATAAATTGTTCATACAGAAATCATCAAGATTTGAGGTCACACTTGGAGTCTCTAGTGGCTTGGGTGGATTATCCATCTTTTTGAAGAAAGGATGGAAAGTTGTTTTCTTAGATGATCCTTCACCAACATTCTTTTTAAGATCTACCACTTCATTTAATAGTTTCTTGACTAATTTAACAATGTTGTCTAAATATTTTGGTTTTCTTTAGGTGGTTTGGTTAGGAGAAAAGGCTTCTTACCAATTGATTTTCTTTCTTTGGCTATCAGGTGGCTACCTAGAGAAATCATTTATTTTTCCACTTCCTCAGCCTCTTTAAAGTTCTGTGCTAAAGTTGGCTTGCCATCTCTCTTTAAAAACATGTTTATGGAAGGGTGCAAAGTTGAGGTATAGTATTTTATCGTTAATGCCTCAACATGGGTAACATCAATAGGGAATTTGTTCAAGATAGTAGTAAAATGTTGATTGAATTATGTTACCTTCTCTTTCTTTTCCATCTTAAGAGCCACCATTTCTTTAAACAACATTGCAAGGGTTTTCTCATCTTCGAACTTACTAATAAAAGCTTTCTCAAAATTACCCCAACTCCTTATAGATCTTACTGGAAGATTATAGTACCATGTGGATGCCTTATTCTCGAAGGTATAAGAGAATAGTCTACAAACTACATCTTAATATTGAACATCAAGAAGTCGAACTTATAAGTAAAAAAATTTAATGTGGTCTTCAGGAGAACATGACTTGTTAGTGTCAAACTTAGGAAGGAGCCTCTCCAGATGTTTGGGCAGGTTATGCATTTGTCCAGACAAATTTAAGGCTCTCTGAGACATCTATGGAGGGATGATGTTATGATTTCCATCCATATGGGGGTTTTCTTCATCATCTCCTTCAGATTTAGAATGAGGTTTGGAACCAATATGATTAGAGCCTGGAGGAGTGTTCTACAACACAGGTATTCCAACAGAGGACGAACACCCTTAGTAACCACCAACACAACCATATCAAAGATCAACACATCGATGTTTTAACATGGTAAAACCCCTATGGGGAAACGTCCACGGAACTAGCCAATGTAACCACTTGGAGTAATTTATTAATGCAAAAGAAAAATATTACAGAGAGATTTACAAGAGAGTTTCTCAGAATCAATCATGGGAAAATGACCCCCCATGCTCTTTAAATAGAGATCATGGACCAAACGGGTGTTGAGCCATAGATCAATGTAATCATTAAGATCGATGAGAATATGATCCGTCGAATCACTCTATGCGAGAACATATCATGATCATCATATTACCTAACTACAAATGCATGTTAATACATACTAAAGAAACATACTTTTATCTAACGACACATTAGACCAATTTGATATTAACTAACTCCTAAGTGTCTAAATATCCTAACATCCCCCCTTAAGAACAACTTGAAATAGGATTGAAGGATTTGCAAAGGTGACATGATAGGAGAAGGAAGGAGGCATTAGAGCTTATCCCCCCTTGATGACAACTTCCCGAATTCATAGCATAGATCGAAGTTTGAAAAAATTCACTTTTGTAAGAGACTTTGTGAAAATATTAGCAACTTGATCTTCTATAGGTTAGAAGAGAACTTCAATAACTCGATCATGAATGATATTTCTGATGAAGTGCATGTGTGGATCGATGTCTTGTTGCACTAATGTTGAACTATATCTTTGGCGATCTTGATGGCACTCTAATTGTTGCACCATAGGGTGGTCGGATGTCGTTGCTAGAATCCACACTCTTATAGGATCTGTCGAAGTCACAAGGCTACATTACTTGCGTTAACATTTTCTTGGTACTTTGCTTCTGCTGAAGAAAGAGCAATAGCATGTTGTTTCTTACAATCCCAAGTGACGGGTTCTAAACTAAGGCTGAAAACATAACCTGCAGTAGAATTTCGATCATCAAGGTCGTCAACCCAATCTGAATTAGTGAAACCAACCAATAAAGGAGTCCCCCCCTGAAATGTAGTGTATCCCGAACTGAATTGTACCCCGAACATATCGAAGGATCCTTTTAGTTTCTTTCCAATAGCTTTCATGGGGTGTTTTCATATACCAGGCAACAAGACCAACAAAAAAGTAAATATCAAGACATGTATGAATCAAGTATAAGAAGCTACCAACTAACTAACGATACAAAGTGGCAATAAGTTTGACTCTAGACTGGAAGAGAGAAGGGGCTAGTTTTTAATCTTCCATGTGAAAGTGGTGAAGAAGGTCACAAACATACTTAGATTGGGAAAAAAAGATTCCTTCATTGGTTTGAAATAATTGGAGGCCAAGGAAATAGTGCAAATAGCCTAAGTCGATCATTTCAAACTTCTACTTAAGGTTAGTTTTCACATGATTTAAAATTTTTGGGTCACTACAATTAAGGATAAGATCAACAACATATAGAAGAAGGATTATGAGAGGGCTTCCTACTTTCTTGGTATAGACATTAGGTTCATAATGACATCTATAAAAGCCAGTATCAAGAAGAAAGTTGTGCATTTTTAGTATACCTAACTCGAGGAGCTTGCTTCAGACCATAAATAAATTTCTTAAGGAGACAAACAAGGTTGGAGTCATTCTGGACATAGCCAAAAGGTTGTTCCATATAGATTTCTTCTTGCAAATCGCCATGCAAGAAGGAATATTTAAAATCCATCTGAAGGACCTCCCATTTATGTGAGGCTACAAAGGCTAGAACAAGGTGGATGGAATTCATTTCGGCTATAGGAGCAAAGGTTTCATTATAGTCAATGTCTTCAACTTGAGAGAATCATTTGACAACTAATGGAGCCTTGTGTCTTTCGACACTTCCATCTGATGCATACTTAGTTCTCTAGACCCATTTACATCTAAAAAAAAATCTTCCTTTCGGAAGAGGTACAAGATCCCAATTACCATTAACCATTAAAGAGCGATACTCTTCATTCATTGTTGTATCCCAATCTAGATGACCTGAATCTTTTGCAAATGTCTCTAGATCATGAGTCTCTAAAACCTGAGCCAAAAAGAGAAGGGGCTCGCTGAAACTATGAACGTGTATGACATTGATCTAAAGGATTGTCGACAAGGTCACGAGTTGTTTCTCGTGTTGAACGACCCCATCTAGGAAGCAGTGGTGTTGGTGCAGGTTCAATTTCAATGGACTCATTTGGAGGAAGGTGAGCAGGTGAATGTGGATTTTCATCCTCATTGTCATCATCTGAAGAAGAAGAAACCAAAATAGGAATAGAAGGAGGCACAAATGCCGAAAATGGCTCACAAGCCAAAGAAGGAACAAACACCAAATTAGGTTCGCAGACCAAAAGATTTTCATCAAATTTAACATCTCTTCTAATAATATTTTCATTACAATGAAGTTGAAGAAGTTTGTAACCTTTGACATCTTCAAAATAACCAAAAAATTATACACTTCTCACTTTTAGGCTGCAATGCTTTCCTTTTCTCATCACGAATGTGAGCCCATGCTACACTACCAAATACATGGAAGTGACTTACATCTGGCTTAATTTTATTCCATGCTTCTTCTGGTCATACATTTTTTAGAGCTTTTGTGGGAATGCGATTTACTATGTAATTTGCACAGTTAATGGCTTTCGCCCAATACTTTAGAATTAATCCTTTAGATTGGATCATACAATTAGCCATTTCTTTTAATGCGCGGTTCTTTCTCTTAACAAAACCATTTTGTTGTGGTGTATATGGAACATTGTGTTGCATTTGGATGCCATGTGCAGTGCAGTAACTTGTAAATTGATTGTTCACGTACTCACCTCCATTATATGTTCTTAACCTTTGAAGTGGATGTCCATATTGATTTTCTACAAGGGCCTTGTAGGCAAAGAAGTTGTCAAAAACTTAGCTCTTAAGTTTTAAGAAGTAAACCCAAGTGTGTTTGGAAAAGTCATCAATGGAAGTTAGAAATACTTGCACCTAGAAAAACAAGGAGAAGAAAGTGGACCACATAAGCCATTGTGAACAAGTTGCAAAGGGGCCGAGGTGTGCCAAGAGGAACATTTGTCAAAACTGACCCGATGATGTATGCCAAGAACACAAACGACACAAACACCATCTCTGCAAGAAACAAGAGGAAGACCAGTCACCATCTATTGATTACATATTTGTTGCGATGAGCGATAATTTAGATGACCAAATCACTCATGCCAAAGTTTGCTCAAGTCATTTCTATAAGCAACAAAAATTGATGAAAATGATGATGAACCAAAGTTGTCAAACTTGTACAACCTGGTAATATCATCAAAAAATTTAGTTTCAAGAGCATGCTTAGGATATTTTAGATCCTTGATTATAACTCGATGAGGTGAAAACTCTACGGTTTTACCTTCACTCGAATGAGTGATTTGATATACTGATAGAAGGTTGCAGGAAAGACTTGGAACACACAATACACCATTGAAATGACCATTATATACCTGAATTGTTCTAGACACTACAATACTAAGATATCTATCATCACCAACAAATATTTCCTTGGTGTTACATTCATTTAGAGAAAAAAATATGGCTTTATCCTTAGCCATATGATAACATGCTCCAGAATCAATAAGCCACTCATCAGAAGAAGAAGTAGCAGTTGCATTGAAGGAGAAACCAGAAGCAAAAAGTGCATGTCCATGAGAAGAAGAAGAAGTAGTAGAATCAATATTGATGTCGTGCTTCTTCATCATTGCTTCTAAAATTGTCATCTTCTTAAAACATGTGGACTCCTCATGACCATCTTTCCCACAAAAGTTGCAATGTATGTCACTAGTTTTCTTACTTTTAGACTTTTCTCATTTGTCACTATTAGGAGTGGAAGTTGGTTGAGAGGGATTGGGACCCTTGTTTTGCTTGTTGTTGTGGCAAGGATGTTGCTTCTTGATATTCTTGGATTTATCTTTCTGTTGGACTGTTGGAGGTACCTCCAATGATAATAAATCCAAGTTGCAAAATTTTATCTTACTCTCGAATCAGAGCATCACAAAAGGACTCAACAAAGGGTTTTTTATAAGCACTCTGTTAAGAACCAAATATCAATATAGCATAGAAAAACCTCAGAATAAGTACTCAACGCCTTGAAAAAGAGATAATTTCAGGTAATAAGCCTCTTCAAGGGGGAAACGTCCTTATACCCCTCGTAAATGTCCAAATACAAGATGATTCCAAATGAAAATGCCTCCTTGGTATATACCGGAGACTAGGAGGTACAATTACAACTAATGGACTAAATCCGACATAAATAAAATAACATTACTAATGTAATATTCCCCAATTAAGGGGTAATGAGCCACTATTTACGGCTTAACATGCCCCTCCCCTTTTAGACAAGTGTTGTCTGCAACTCTTGAGTAACTCTGGATGCTTCTGTATAAAAGACTCATCTTCCCAAGTGGAATCTTCAGCTGGTAGTTTCTTCCATTTAATGAGATACTCTGAAATGGATCTATTCCTCAGCTGACGAATTCTTGTGTTAGTGATGGCTTCAGACTCCAATATGATTTTTCCTTCCTCGTCAAGTTCTGGAAATATATTTTAAACTGGGATCTTGTCACCTATAACCTTCTTTAAGCATGAAACATGGAAAACTGGGTGTACTCGTGAAGATGCAAGCAACTCCAATTTGTATGCCATAGTATTAATCTTTTGCAACACCTTATAAGGGCCATAGTACTTTAGTGATAATTTATTATCCTTCTTGGCTTGCTTGAGGGACATATGTTTGTATGGTTGTAGTCTTAAAAACACCCAATCCCCTACCTCAAAACTTCTTTCACTACGATGTTGATCTGCTTGTTGTTTCATGCGATTATGTGCCATGGTCAGGTTGTCCTTTAAGATTTGGAGAACTTGTTGTTGATGCTTGATGTGATCTTCCACTGCTTGAACCTTAGATTTTTCTTT